>JANRMT010062818.1:45633450-45644438 GCA_026402145.1 Polypterus bichir lapradei | reverse complement strand
CTATCTATCTATCTATCTATCTATCTATCTATCTATCTATCTATCTAGCATTAACGTCCAACATCTACATTTTGCTTGTGATGTTTAAAATCATACATCATTCATTCATTGAAGACAGCATATGCTTTGATCAATGAGACATATAGAGGATATTCCAAAATATCCATCAAACCCGGTTTTCATAATGTTGATTGGATTGGTTTATGACTTGAAAAATAGTTTTCAGAACATAGGCAGGCATACTAAGTTGTAGAATTATATAACATTTTAAATATTACAGGCAAAACAACATAGATGCTCAAACAGAAATAACTTGTGCTTAGAATATAACTAAAGTTCTGTATAATTAGTTATTTATACATCTTGTCTTGATTTGCACAATGTGAACATGTAAAATAATAATTAATTTGTTTATTACAGGTGGTACAAGGATGGCACACTTATAACAGATAAAAATAAGTTTTCACAATTTAGTGAAACTCGTAGTGGAGTCATAGTCTTAGTCATCAAAGACCCTGGAGAGAATGACCTTGGACGATATGAATGTGAGGTGCTCAAGCATAATTCATACTTTTACCTCTGATCCTCATAATAAATTAGTGTGTAAACTTGTGCAGTATTTAAAAAAGAGAGAATTTACACATCTTCTCATTTTTCACAGCTGAAGAACAGATTAGGCACTGTTACTAGTTTTGCAGAGTTATGCTTGCAGCCCCCAGCATTGCTAATCCCAGAAAGACTAGGGGAACAATCTATAACCATAGAAGGTAAGAAATGACTGTGTTTATTACAAAATTCTTAACTGTTATATGTATTTATGTATTGTAGTTAAGAATGTCTCTGGCCATTCTTGAGCTCTTGCTTTAAATTAATCCTGTTTTAGACAAAATATGGTACATGTAAGAAGACTGACTGACTAACTAAATGATCCCATTCAGTACTGTAAATTTAGCTGCTCTTTTGTTCCAGTATTTCATCCAGTTATGCCCTATAAGACCAGGTGACTGACAAACCTATTGTAGGCTCCCATTATTCTGTAAGAAGAATTTTTTTGGGCTTCCTGTCTTGAATGACCTCCCGTTTATTTTACACTGTTGTCTTCTAGTGCTGGTGGAAAGGTACTTGTAAATTCAAATTATTGATGAAAGCTTAGATAATTATCTTGGTTACTTTAAACAAGGAAAACATTGAGATTCCTTAGAGTAGAAGCATGCCCATTAGCCCAGAACTGCACTTGGCTGGTATTTCATGTAAAATCCATTTTTATATGACAGAGATAAAAGATATATAGTGCTTTCCAAAGACAGTTTCATTAATATATTGAACAGTTTGATTATAACCGGCATAGTCTCCATTTTTGTAATTTTTACTTATTTTATGTATTGCAAATATTTTTAACATCAGTACTTAAACTCTTACAATATTTTGTCTCCCCATCTTGTGTTTTCTGGTATTTAAAAGCAATTTCCTCATGTAGCTATTTTACAGGCAGTGACAACCTATTTAAAAAAGCTCAGATTGCATCTGTTGCCTTAACCTTTTTTCAAATTATGTCAACTTGTCAGCATTAAATATGATATGAGACGGCAAACAGGTGATGGATGTTGCTCCTACATAAAAATATTGATACAAACATAAAGATTTTGAAGGGAATGTGTTTCTGTATGTACAGTGCCCTCAGTGAAAAAAATGGCATGTCAGATTAAAATAAAAAAAATGTGAACATCGATTGCACATAACAAAATTGCTTTTGTCAAAAATAATTTAATTATACTTAATGTATTATACTTAATTAATATATCCTGAAACAACATGATATTTCTTGCCTTCCTCCGCAACTTCACCCACATATAAGTGAAACAGAACAGCGAGAAGGGTCCTGCCCGGCTTCCTGCTCCTGACGTCATGCTTCCTCTCCACCTCAGTCCGCAGCCTCTATCTTGGATTAGCGCAAATATATCGCTCCTGCAAGCAAACTATGATTCTTAGCGCAATAAGAGAAGTCGCAAAATCAACTGGAATGTTCAAGCAAATTCAAGAAAAAAGCCCAATCTAAATCCGTAGTTTTCTCATTCGCTAGCTAAGCGGATATAAGATGCGCCCTGACGCTGGTGTGTAAGTGAGGAGGGCCCCGCCCTCTCCCCTCAGCCCGCTGCATCTCTCTCAGATTAGCGTGAGTATATCACTCCTGCAAGCGAACTATGATACTTGGCGTGATGAGAGAAGACGTAAAATCAACCGGAATGTTTAAGCAAATTATAGAAAAATCTGTTAAATAGTTCTCTCATGGTCAAAGTTATTAATAAGAAATAAACAGGTTTGCTTATACCAAAACTAGTTTTATTTGGTAAAAACAATACAAACCAACAAAAATACAAAAGATTAGTATTGAAAAGCAGTTGTACGAGAACACTGCTTCTTTGGCTGTGCCAGAATGCCATGACCAATGTATAACTAAATATGAACACAAAATGCACCTTGGATAAAGTATCATATTATAAAATACATTTATTTATATTTATGTAACTGTATATATTATAGGATAAATGTTAAATATTATTAGTAAAATATAAAGTGCAAAAATTGCTGCTTGGCACCTTCTTTCACAAAATGATTTTTTTTTCTTTATTTTCAAACAAGCAAATTCGGCAACTGCATTGTATTTGGATGTATTATTTATTTGTCTGTATTAATAGTATTTATCTGTTTGAGCAATGTTATGATAATACTAATGAACAGCAATGCTGAAAATAGTTGACCGGAAACGAAAGTTGGAACTTTTTTTTTTTTTCCAAGTATGTAAACATACCTGTACTTAGCCAGTAAATCTAGACAATGTAATAGTGCATTTTCTGACTTGTGAGTTAATGAGGCCAGTTTAATAAAACATTAAAAGAGAATATAAGGAAAAAAACAAAACGGAGTAACGTTAGTCTGTGTGATTAAGTGTTTTAAAGGAATATCAGAATATTTCTCGTGTTCGTGTCTGTGTGGTTTTTTTTTTTAACTTTTATTTCACTAACCTTTTGCTCTTAACCAGCGACAATAACTTAAACCTACAACCTGTTGATTGTTTGAAAGGCACATGACTTTACCACTAAGTTATTCTGCCTCCGCTGATGATGAATCCGCTTGATGCATATTAATTTCTGGTGAGGAATAAATATAACTATTTTGACTTCTGCCTAAATGACTAAAATTAGTATATTGTATATCCCACAGGATTCAATAAATTATACACAATCGAGTTATGTTAAAAAGAGGAACATAAACAATACATGTAATATTAAGTAAATACATTTTTGTAAATGTAACAACCTGCCATTTCCCTTTTTCCAGTGCTCTATAATGTTTGGGACAAAAGCACATTTTTCCTTGATTTACAGCATCTGCTTCACAATTTAAAATTACAAATCTAACAGTTCAGACATGATTAAAGTATACATTGCACACTTTAAATTGGGGTACCTGCAAATATTTTGATCACACCATGTAGAACACTTGCAACCCCATTTGAATGTTTGGGACAATTGACATCACAGATGTTTGTGATTACTCAGGTGTATTTCATTGCTTCATTCGTGCAGTAAGAGTAAAGTGTCTTGCAGATAGTGTTAGACTGGAAACATGAATTCATCAAGGCTTACTAAGCACAGATTTGATAGCCGGTACTTACCTATCTCAAACCTAAATGTACAGTTTGTTTTTTCCCCTGAAGCTGTTGCTCGTTTCCCTGCTACCAAATACACAATACACACTCCCTCAAATTTGCATCAACTGCACAGCACTCTGGGTCTGGGTTGTCCAGTCCTTTTTTGTCATTACTTGTTATTGCTTTTCCTATGATTTAGTATTTTTGGTTATTACACATTTTATTTCTGTTCACTATTTGAACTTATTTGTTCAATTTATTATTTTTTTATCATTACTTGTATTTATTTCTGTGCCTCTATTTTGGTATTTTTTAATGATAGCTACCACAGTGCTCTTTTGCAATCACTTAAGTCCTGTAAATCATGCCACATAATTTCTTAAATAGTGTAGTATTTAGGATGTTAGTCCTGATGTCCAAGATTTTGGATTCACTGAACAAATCTTCTTTCGGAGTTAGCACTTTGTGTGGCTGCAGCTACCAGGACTCAGTATTTAGGCCCATCCACTTTCTGCATACTTTTTTTCTATTGTATATTTAATTTTAAATGGATAAATTTACCATTTTGGACCATCAATCTACAATTAATAACCCATAATGAAAAATGAAGACATGATTGCAGAAAGGTTTCGATAACTGAAATTCCTCTTTTATATAACATTTTGACCCTTTTCCTGTGACACTCCAGATTATGGTCAGGTGCATGCTGTTTGCTTTAATTTTCCTTGAGATATGCCTAGAACATGATTGGGGTCCACCTGGGACAAACTGAATTGATTGGACATAGTTTAGTGTATACCAACAATTCACAGTGAATGTCAGTACAAAATTTAGGCCTTTAAGTATATGGATCTTTCTGTAGACCTCCGTGATAAAATTGTGATGAGGGGAAGTATAAGGATCTTTCTGTAGACCTCAGTGATAAAATTGTGATGAGGCATAAATCAGGAAAAAGGTATAAATCAATTTCTAAAACTTTGAGTGTTTCCAGGAGCTCAGTGATCTCAATATGTGGAATTGAGGGAATGATGAATACAATCAAATCCAGAGAAATCCTTGAAGAAACCCTGCTCTGGAGTGTACACAATGTTAGACTAGAGTAACGGTTCACCTTTCAGCGTGACAATGATCTGATGCATACAGCCAAGACAACACTGGAGTGTTTTCATAAGAAGTGTCTGTCTGTCCGTAAGTGGCCCAGCCAAAGCTCAGACTTAAAACCTACAGAACATGTGTGGAGAGACCTGAAGATGGCAGTTTACAGATGCTTCCCATCCATTCTAATGGAGCTTGAGAGAATCTGCTAGGAAAAATAAGATAAACCTGCCCAAAGCCAGCTGTGCAAAGCTTCCAGGTGTCAAATGATGTGATGTGTATCTTAAATACCGCATTCATTTTTCTGTTTATAATGAACAATACATTTATCAGGAACTAATGCAACAAGCCAATTCAATTTCCCAAAAACAACATTAAATGAATTTTGTAATTGATAAAATTATTTGGTTTTAACTCTTAATGGAAGTTAATAACACATGCAATTGTTAACTTTTCTGTTAACATCTGCATTCCTCAAAATAAGAAAGAAAGAAAGAAAGAAAGAACTTTATTTGTCTCCAGGGGGAAATATGACTTTTTACAGAAGCTCTTTAAATAAAAAAAAAAAATCAAGATTAGTAAATTAAGAAAAAAAAAATTACAAAGCTTCTGTATCAGTGTTCTGGTTTTCATAGTAAACATGAGACACCCCTAGATTTTACTTAACAGAATCTGCATTGTGTCTTGGGCTCTTAGCTTTAACTTGTATCAAAGTGAATATACAGTATATCTGCTTTTATCACTGAAAACCTGGGCCATCTTTACAGGATAGTTTTACTTATTTTTGCAGTATCCAGCTAAAAGGGTGCATAGGTGTTTTATTATTGTATTATTTGTGTTTGTGATTCTGTTGTCTTCTGTTTAGTCTCAGATATGTGTTTATATTATATAAATAATTCAGAGACTCTGTGGTTTCTGCAACTTTGTGGTTGCTTTGAGGTGTGTGGGTTCCAATTACAAAATGTGTTGATTTAAAAAAAATACCTTACATGTTTTTAACTGATATTAAAATGTGATATTTGGCAATCTTTCTTCACATTGTTCATCTTAAAACAGCACCATTTAGGATTTAATCAATTTTGGTTTCATTCTTGTTGTGCAATCTAAGATAAATTGCTCCAAATGTTTTTACAAAAGGTTAATGGCTCTGTTGGTTGATCACCACATACTCTGTTAAAAGCATTACATTTATTTTTGGCATGAAGTGGGTGTATGTTTTATCAGCTTTTGCAGGTTCAGATACTTTCTCACCCTCTTTTGACACATTTCTAGTCTTTATTAATATTAACTCAGATTAGAAAGTAGCAGATGGAAATAAAGGAATCTAGCGGCAGCTTTAGCAAATGCTGATAGACTGATGTCATACCTCACCAGGTTTGAACTCATGTTTTTGGCATGCATATGTGGCATTTCATTACATTTTTTTTCAACTAATTCTGCTACCTATCAACTTGCTTTATTGTTCCTTTGTTATTTCACTTTGCAAAGTCCATCATTTTTCATACCACTACCATACTTACAAAAGTTTGCACAATTAAAATTAATTGAAATGAATGCATCCGTTTTCTGAATAGTGCAGTAATTTGGCTGTTCAGCTGTGTATTAATATATTGCTGAAGCCCTTTACTAATTTCTTAATAAGCAATACGTTTTCACTGTAAATGTTTTCAAATCCATTGCAAAGTATAAAACAATACATTAAAGTAAAAACTGTAATGAAAGAAATTCTGAAATTATAGAAGCATGCATCAACAAGAATTGAATTTCATTTGCTTAGTTCAGATTCAATAACACTTTAAAACTAGAGGACTTTATAAAGTCGTGCAATGTTATGCTGCTCTTAAAAATTCAAACAAAAATGAATATTTAAAAATTCATAGCTGCAATTTAAAAAAATAATGTAAAGTTAACCTCTTGAAAGTGATTAATTCTATATCAAATACATTTAATTTTAAAATAAATCAAATAGTATATTAAATAATAACTTCATTTTAAATTTAAAAATCAAGTGTGCCAATCAGAATTTAACAGACAGATGAAGTGGTTTAGTTCCTGAATGGTTACATTTAACATTTAATATATGTAAGGGGTGTATGTGTATGTGTATATGCGTGTGTGTGTGTGTGTGTGTATGTATATATGTGTGTATATATATATATATATATATATATATATATATATATATATATATATTGCGGGGAACAGCCCGGACACAGATAGGTAGACATCATTATATGCACCACAACCTGTTTATTTACAAGACAATGACACACACACCCCAACGCCGCAGCACCAAATACCCCCAAATCTAAGCCTCACAATGCCTCTTCTCTCTTCTGGTCCACCTTCACTCCTCTCCTCCAAGCTCCATCTTCTTCCACCCGACTCCAGCCATCGAATGGAGGGATGCGGCCCCTTTTATACACACGCAGATGTGCTCCAGGTGCCTCCCGATTAGCCTCCGCTGGATTAGCCTCCAGTGTGGCGAAAGTACCAGCTGCGCACCCAGAAGTACTCCTGGTGTCCCTGGTCTTCTTCCCCCCAGCACTTCCGGGTATGGCGGAAGTGCTCAGGGCCAGGGCTCCATAGGCATTGGGGCACCCCCTGGCGTTGACCATGGGCCCCTATAGAGCTGAGCTTCTAAGCTCTGTTTCCATGGTCCCCAAAGCCACCAGGGTGGTCGCCCCATCGTGGTCTGGTGTAAGCCCTCCTCCAGTCCTCCTGGGCGTCCCGGCTGGGTACCATCCCCAGCCACTTGCCACTATATATATATATATGGATAGATATTAATTTCATTGTTCACAATATGATTATATAATGAAAGCTTCACTGGAATGGGCTACAAAATTGTACTGTGTAACAAAAAAATGAAATTCTTTTTGTGAATTTGTTTTTATAAATTCAGTTAAATTGTAGAAATTATCATGGTTCAGATTAAAATTAGATCCACTTTTGGTTGTGAATACAACATGTTAAAAGATTCTTACATAACACACTTCTTGAAAATAGGCTCATAATGCTTACAACAGATATTCAAAAGTAGCAGAAATACAAAATTTCAGAGTAAGTCACTGAAGGTAGCAGTGGTATCAACTAACACAGCAGAAAACTAAGAAGATAACAGAAACTGAGAAAGTGATAGTAACAGTTGGACATGATGATTGTCATGATTTTTGGCAAATACTTAAATAAATGTTAGTCTCCAAATTAAAGCCCATTATTCCTCTCTCATCCATGTAAGCATTTTACAGTTTAAATAAAACTTCAGTATGAATATTTGTTTACATGGCTGTGTTTATAACAAAATATAAAAAAACGCAAGATCACTTCGCATCCATCAGTGTTGCTTTTCAAAAAGTATTATTTAATGTACTGAGGATGTTGAGGATGTATTATTTACTTTGGAAATAATATTCATGATTAATTAGTATAATTTTTTTTTTTTTTTCTATTAAAAGCAAATAAAAGACCACAAATCCAAGAGTAGCAATGTTGTGAATGACAAACATTCACAATTTTGTGCGTTCAGTTGTGTAATGTGATTTATTGTATATTGCATTTAATTAAGCTTATTAATTAGAACTTTAGACATTGCGGCTTACAAAGTAAAAATATAAATTTATAAATGTTATAAACTATATAGAAAAAGTGCTATTTGTTTCACAGATTAATACTATATAATAATACTCACATTTTCCTGTTATATAAATAAGATTCATTTATGCACATCACATACAGTATCTTTCAAAGTTTTAAAAGGAAAAAGAGCTTAAAAATATTTTTTCAGTTTCACTATTTTTCATTCTTTTACTTTAATCATCAAGAGTTTCAGTTCATTTTTTCATTTCAGCTTTGCATTTCTCTAACTTCATGCCTTTCATCCTGTTTTCCTTGTAGTTACTGAACAAGAGACAAAAGTGCCAAAGAAAACCATCATCATGTAAGTGTTTTTATTTTCAGAGCTGCCACAGAAGTCTGCATGTGTGTGTTGTCATTGCATGACTTCCTAAAACCTTTTGTGACCACCTAGGTGCCATTATCCTACTGTCTTAGATCAATTGCAGGTTTTTTTTTTTCATTCACGGCTTAATTAACTTGTCTTGCAGTAGTGTCATTTGGAGCTATTTCAATTGCACTTGAGCCATATAGAAACATTTATTAGGTACAAATCTTTGAGATTATGTCGTAATCCAGATAAGTAAAATTCTATCCGAAGGATGCTGCATTCAACAAAAACCTTTAACATAACAATAAACCCTAATATTAAAATGGTGCTCTTGCATTTATTTTCATAGATAACTATGATGTGGCTGGCTTGGTCTTTATTGGTTCTAGGAAATAAGAAATGCATGTTCCTTTTTCATAAGGAAGGGATAGAAGGTTTTTTGGATGTTGTGTGTGTGCATTTTAAATTTTGTCAAAGAATTTTTTGTGACAATACTCAGCATCCTAATACATACACACATACATACTCTGGATATGGTTATCCAATAACACCAGTCTGGTTTCATTCTCTGCCTTCTTTAGTGACATACTGGAATATTATCAAAGTATTACAACAACTTAACTAAAATGTACAGCATAACATAATATTCCTAAATTTATACTTTGTGGTAGCACTATAAATGATGACTCAATGTTGTGCCCTACAGCTCTTTTTGACGTGATTTTAATGCCCCTCTTTAGATCCCTTTGAAATTTCATTTTTCACCCCAGACATATTTTACTATGTTTTAGAACATGGGACATTTAGGATGTTTTATGAATTGGAAGCAAGCAAATTACTGTAAATAGAAAGTAAAATACACTAAAGTATGCCATGGGACAAAATTGATACGGAGGCAGGGCAGTCTTAACAGCATAATAGGCCCCCAAGCAAAGTAGTGCACTGGGGTGCCTGTTTTGATAGCAAAACAGAAACATACATAGGCATGAGAAACATTGTGGGCCCCTATGCTCCTGGAGCCCTCGGCCAGTGCCCATACTTTAAGACGGCCTTGTACAGAGGTCATGGCAATATTCAAAATGTGTAGCAGCTGTGTACAAAAATGAGGGATTTGCAAACTTTTTTGCTTTGAGTCAGGCACTTTACTAAAAGCTCCCATATTTTTGAGTTGAAAAGATAATATTTAGGATATCTTATGGGTTATGAACAAACCAGTTACCCAAAGTCAATATTGGGTCAGAACTGACCAGAAAGATATGGCAAGGTTTAATGTCTTAGAAGCTGTACAAATTATGGGATGTTTGTACTAGATAGGACAATATAATTAAAGTATATTATAGTATCAAAATAATTATTAGTTGAAGTTCACATTTACAGTACTATCATACATACAGTATACAGTGAATTTGCTACTTACAAGTCCGACCAATGTACACAATAGCACATCTCTCTAGTGCTGACGCCTTACCTTGATACCTCTGGATACTTACTTTCTCAAAAGTAATGTTACTGTATGGTAATATTGTATATTATACCCATGGACTGGATTATTTTTTACAAATGGTTGATAAAAGTGATTATAAATGATTTAAAATGATTGATCATAATTTTTGCTTTGTAAAGTAACTTGTAGCTAATTTCTAATATCATTTCTCAGTTATATGGATTTGTTTTAAAATCTTCTTACAGTTTTAGATCTTCTTGTAGACTTGACACAAAAGACCTCTGAGATAAAGTCCTTTATAACCCCTTAAAAATGTAGTTTTCCACGGTAGAAAATGTTGGTAAATACTTAGAATAGGTATTAGTTTAGACAAACATAGACATATAACCTCTGTAATTTGTGTTTTTTTTATTTATTTATTTATTTATTTATTTATTTTTGTATACACATTTCTTATTACACAGTACAAAATACATACTGTTTACATTTTAGGGTATTTGGCATTTTCTGTGATCATTTCATATTTTATTTTTTCTATAATAGAAAAATGCAGTACCATAAGAACTTAAAAAAGGCCTGGATAATGCCATTGTTTACAAAAAACTCGTAATCCCAGGCCACCTTAAATTCCCTCACACCTCTTCATCAGCGTCTTTTGTTTTGCAAATGTGTTAATCACTACCGGCAGCATGTAGCCTTCTCTCCTATCTCCTCACTGACGCAGCTTTAGTCATACACAAAGTTCTCCTAGCTCAGGTCTATTTATCTGGGTGTGAGGTGCCTTGAATTGTATAGGGTAAATCTATACTAATAAAAGGCAAAGCCCTCACTGACTCACTCACTCACTCACT
>JANRMT010062818.1:45596445-45618450 GCA_026402145.1 Polypterus bichir lapradei | reverse complement strand
ATGACAGCAACACTCATAACAGTGACAAAACAATTACATTGACAATCATGTTACGTTATTTTTAAAATGTTTCCTTTTCTTTTTCTTTCCTTCTTTAACTCACTACTTCTCCGCTGCGAAGCGCGGGTATTTTGCTAGTAATATATATTACTTGGAACACATACATTTCATGTATATTCCATGTCTACAATGATCTGTATAAATATAGGATGACAGGAAATGTGAAGTAAGAAATGTTGAACACATAGCTAAAACAGAAGATTTTTTTATGTTCTTCTAATAATTGGCCAAATACTGATGTGAAGTGTGATGTGTGTGAAGACTGAAGTCCAAATATCAAATAAACACTTTCACAAATGACACAGGTATAACAAAACAAGTGCACTTTTTTCAAGAATTTAACCAAAATAAAATAAATTAGGATAGGATACAACACACACAAATCCGCATATACGTCTGCTTGGCTGGTGTAGAGGTAAGAACTGCTGTCTCCAGGTCGAGAGGTGGCGGGTTCAATCATGAATTAACATTAATTAATTAATTAACTTTCATGCATTAACACTAGAGTTCCCGGCCAACCTTAAATCCCTTCGCACCTCTCCATTCAGCATATTTTGTTTTGTAAATGTGTTGATAAGCACAAACAGCAAGTAGCCTGCTATCCCATTCCCCCACCGCTGCAGAAAGGGCAAAAAGCTCTCTCAGCTCAAGCCTTGATTATCTGGGAGTGAGGTATGTGGAGCTGTATAGAGTAAATAATATATTGTTATTTGGAACACATGCATTTCATGTGTGTTCTGTGTCTACAAAGATCTATGTAAGTGTAGGATGACAGGAAATGAAAGAAATGTTAAACACATACCTAAAAGACAAACTTTTTTCATGTTTTAGTACTAATGACAAAATTTTGACATGAAGTGTATAATGTGTGAAGAATCCAAACAGCTTTTTTCTTTTATATTTCTTTTTTTGTTTTATCTTTCCTTAGAACAATGATTAACAGTGTTAGCTCTGTCAAGCTATATGACTAGATGCAGTTAATAACATTGAATCGGTGGTAGAGACTGAACATCTAACTTTGCAATTTAAGCTGCCTGTTAAAAAAATAAAATCCACAGCTTTTTATTACATTAGTATATTTCATTCTTTAGAACACTAAATTCTGTAACTGCATTTTTCTTTATATAATGGAGATTAATATTACTCACTTAATCACTGATAGCCAGTAGGCTCACAAGGTACTTATTGGCCCATTCCTATGGACCTGCGTGGCTGCTAAACTAATAGCAAAAAGATAAGAAAGTTACCCAAGTAGGAAATCTCACTTTGGCAAAAGATAATCAGTACAAAATGTAGAGATTTAAAATATGTAATAAATAATTGTAGTTTGATAGGCTCTAGTCTGCTATGGTCCTAAACTGGATTAATTAGGTCTGAGATCACAGTGTGTTATCTTACTGTATACATACTTTTCTGAAAACCCTCATAAATAAAGTTCAGTGACTCATCTACACCTGTCTACAAACTGCACAGATAGTCTTGCTGTCAAAGGGTATCATAATTTTTCTGGGTTAATGATAATATCATTACATCACTATTTTCAGGACATATGTTTTTCATATAAAAAAAAATGTAAAACACACACTATGTCATTAAACACTAAATATTTTGGTTAACCCAAAACTCACTTGGAAGAACCTGTTTTACCTCTGAGTTTTCGTACATACCTTATAGAAATATATATTGATATGATCATAGTGCTTGACAATATCACCATACATCTCACCCTTCATTCACATAAAAAGATTTATATTAATTAGTTGATGATAGTGAAGTTGTAATAAACTTACATAATTTAACCCTTGCCTGGCCTGGTGTGGAAACGGCATGATATTGTGCAGTGTGTGAACCTTTAATATACTATTAAACTCCGACTTTGTTCATCATCAGAGAAGAGACAATAACTACTGTGGTGAAGACACCAAAAGTGAAAAGACGCTTATCTCCTGGCATATCTCCTTCAAGAAAGCCATACTCTGAAGCTTCAACACCAGAACCAGTCTTGGGAATTAGACACAAGAAACCTGCAGTAAGATCTCAAAGTGAGGCAGCTAAAGCAACAGTTATCCCTGCCCTTTTTGTAACTGAAGCACAGGAGGAGTTTGGAGCAGCTGCCAGACAAACAACTGCAGAGATCAAGCCAGGAGAACATAAACCAAAATGGATTGAAGTTGAAGAAATTATAGAATATAAGGTGAAGTCTCCAAAACTTCAAAGAAAGAGGGGAGTTTCCCCAGGAAAACCAGAAAAGGAACAGTATGACACTGAAAAGTTTACTTTACCTGGACCAAGACCTAAAAGACATCCTAAAGATGATCCAAATACCAACAACTCAAATAATAAACTGGTTCAACAATCAGCTGGAAATGAGCAACTCCCAGACTCTCTTACTTGGGACAGTGACCAAGACATACTTTCACCAGAAAATAAATACCCAACTCCGGTTCACATCTCAGGTTTAGATGACCAAGTTGAAAAACAAGCCTGCAGTACTTTGGAGAGCAGTGCTGAACATACAACAAAGGCAACAGCCTGCATCAGACTAAATGAAGGGGCACCTCTTATGGGAGCTCAGGTTGGTCAAACACTTGTGTTTAGTTTTGAAACCCCTCAAATTAGTCCAGATGATAATTGTCTAGGAAATTTTACAGGATCCTTTCTAGGAGAGACAAATCAAGCAGAAGAAACAATTCATCAAGAGGACTGTTCCTCTATGGAAGGTGTTATAGTTGAAGAACCAGAAGTCAAATGGGATGACCTCATACAAAGAGACACTAAAATTTTAACTCGAAATGGGAAAGCAATAACTCTAGAGGATCTTGAAGATTATATCCCAAAAGAAGGTGAAACATATGGTTGCCTAAATATCAGTCAACCATATTCAGGGGATTGTGACAAACCATGTGAGATTTCAGTTGTTCAAAGAGAAATTAATGAAACAACTATAGGGAAACCTGTTCTCCTTAATGTTGGTAGACCTGCTGTCACAAAATCCAAAAAAGGTTTCTTCAGCCATTTTAAAGGTAATCTAGCTGGCAACCTTTTTACTCGCGCATCCAGCCACAATGTTAGTAGAGAACCTAGACATTCAGTACTTGTGACTGGAACACACCTAGAAACTATCAAACATTCAGCATCCCCAATGCTGGAGATAAAGCAATCCTACTGCACCGAAGTCCAATGCTCTTTGGAGAATGGACAACAAACTTACAAAACTGAAGTATCTGCACAAACCTTCAATTATGGGGCAGTGGGAGAGCCAGTCACTCTTCATATCAGAAAGAAAGATACCATTGATAATTAGAAACAATGAATACAAGAAAATTATTATACTAGCTATAGCAAAAGTATACAAGAAAAAAAGACATATATGTCTTAAATAGGAAAATTTTACAGTATGTATACTATATGTAACAAAAATACTGGCATTTCCTAAGTAAAGGATCATTCCATATCTATTGCAATATTTCAATATATATATGAATGTACTCTTTACCTTTAACCTATCTAGTTGAAAATTGTACATTTTATGTACAGTGTGTTTTATAGTATCCGATACAGATAATAATACAGTCCTTAACTAAGCTGAAGTTGACCAGTTCCATCTTAAAACATTACATAGAGTTATGACCTTGGTCAAAAACTGTATAGTTACTGACAATGAATATTTGTAACAAATACAAGTGAAACAAAATATGCAAAATCACCATCATATGTTTCTAAGTTTTGGCTATGAAATAACTTACTGTATTTAAGGTGACTTCACAAAATGTCACTAAATATATATTACTTTTTTGAGCAAATAAAAATGGTTCAGTTCTACTCTTACTAGGTCAGTGAGTGATACTTTAAGTATTAAACAAAGAAATCCACTTTTATCAAACATAAAACATTATATCCATGGGAGTACATTTACAGTATTTTGTCTTTTTGATAATTTAAAAAAAGACCTCGTGTTTATTATTATTTTACCTCTAATTTTTTTCTTACAGATTGAGTGACAAATATTTGATACAGTATATATTTGTTCAGTGTACTCTAAATGCAGATGAAATCAAGAGAGGGAAAATCTAGCAGAGAGAGCATCCTGTTCTTATCTGTAAAATATACTTCTTCCTGCTACAAAAATTAAAGCAGCAATACATTTTTCTTCACTGTGTTATTTCACAGACAAAGTATTAGTATTTAATGACCTGATGGAATCATTTAGAAGCTCAAATGAGTTTCAATGGCTGTTCCCATTGTTTGATTTAACATTTTTAAGACATTTAAACACTGGTTGAAAGTGTTTACTAATATGCATGGATAATGAATCATTGGCAGATTGTTCATTTTCAGATGCTATTTAATTACACAGTTGTGATGAATGTAAAAATTCTGAGTGTGATCAGGTAGTTTTTAAAGTGTTTTTTATATATGAGATGAAAACTAAAATCGTAGAAAATTCTAATTGCACACATTTTAATGCACAGAGCAGCTGGTCAGTAATTTAGTTAATACAGTATGTTGGCATCTTAATTCTTGTTTAATTCAATTAAACTGATTTCTGCTTTATAGTAATAAGATTATTTAATCATAAGTCACTTTAATGATGCAGGCAAAGACAGACAAAAACATTAATGTACATGTTTTTATACTTTTTCACTCTTAAAAGCGCACATTATGAAAACCACTTTATGGAAATTATTTAACTTGCAGAAAATCACATTGTTCAATATGTAGTAAACACAATTTTATATATAAAATAACACACATTTTATCTTTCCCTTAGAATAAATTAGAATTCCTTTTATGTAGAACATTTTTTGAAATAATGGAAAATATTAAAGGATCTGCCTTTTAGTGGCATGAGGAGGTGAAGACAGTTTATGCTAGTTGTTGTATTTTTGTTCGATATAAAAATATGTATACTAGGTGGGGAAAGAGTAAAACATTATTAAAATTTGTGATCAGAGATTGATATTTATTTTCATCTGTAAGAAAATAGAATACATTTTGCATGATTAATAAAAGTTTGTGACTTGAATCCCTTTAAACTGTATATCACATGTACAACATAAAAGTAGAATGTATTGTTTGTTTTGATTTCATATGATTTATTAAATATGATGTGTTATGTTATAGGAAATAAATATTTTGCATCATTATAATGGTCTTTGTGTCTCTTTATTGCCTTACTGTTAATAATATGCTAATGCTAATAAGTGCATGTGAAGTCAGTCAGTCATTGTCCAACCCACTATATCCTAACTACAGGGTCACGGAGGTCTGCTGGAGCCAATCCCAGCCAAAACAGGGTGCAAGGCAGGGCGTAACGCAGGACACACACACACACCCACCCACACACCAAGCACACACTAGGGGCAATTTAGGATCGCCAATGCACCTAACCTGCATGTCTTTGGACTGTGGGAGGAAACCGGAAGTACCCGGAGGTAACCCACGCAGACATGGGGAGAACATGCAAACTCCATGCAGGGAGGACCTGGGAAGCCAAGTCTCCTTACTGTGAGGCAGCAGCACTACGACTGCGCCGCTGTGCCACCCTGCATGTGAAGTACAGCTTGAAATATTTAAATACAGAATTCAAAATATTTTCTGAAGGAAAGATTGTAACTCTTTTTTTAAAAGGTGCTAAAATACAATATGTAATGGGAAATTATATTTTTCATTTCTGGTGCAAAATTAGATATAAGAAGTAAGAATTTAAGGTTACAAAGAAGTGGAAGGAATAAGATTCAGTCACTGTTTGGCAATTTGAAACAGACAGCACCTTTATTCATAATGATATAGGGATAAAAAAAAATTTCAATCCAGGCATAACTTTTTATTTTCAACATGTGTAATAAATGTACATTTTATGTATTCTACACTATTACCAATCACCAGAATTTCTAATTGCCTTATAACTTTGATTGACAGTCACCATCTAATATTAAAAAATGTCAAACTGTGAAAAGTACATTAGAATCATACTTGTTTTAAATATGACCCCTGTCCTGGAGATAAAGCAGTCATACTGTCCAGTGCTCTTTGGAGAAGGCACAACAAATTTAAAAACTGAAATATCTGAAGTGAAAATATAAAAATATGCCTGAAATCTTATATCTGCTGTCTAAAGAACATCTTCAGATCATTCTAGGTCAAGTCCAAATTGTAAAAGAGTAATAAAACAAAAATAAGTAATATAAATTGTATTAGTACAGGGGAGTTATGCCTCATCTTCCAGGAATGCATCTGTCAGAGAGAAAAGTGTGCCTTTCTAATTCCAGCTTACAGCCCTGTTGGACTGTTCTGTTATGACAAAGTTTTATTTATTATATGGTTTATTTATTTATTATTCTACATTGATGTAGACCCATCAAAACTAATTTTTCCTTATGCCACCAAGGAGAGCAATTAACTAATAATACAAGGAGAGGTAGAGACGGTAGTAAAATCTCTGAAAAAGAAGAGATTACACAATTGGAGAATACAGAGGCAGAACCGGTCCAGGGAGATGAACCATGATCAATGCCCTCGCAATATAGTCTGCAATAAGATCCTGGTACACAGAAGAGTTCTTGACTCAGCCGACATGGTCCTTCATTATCCATCCCAAGAAAGGGAACCTTCAGATGTGCCAAAACAATAAACCTCATTAGCCATCCCAGCAAAGTCATACTGAAGATAATATTGAATAGGCTGAAGCCTCGGAATAAAGAGATCATTGCTAGGGAGGAAGCAAGCTTTAGACCAGGCAAGAACATCACAGAGCAAATCTTCAATCTGAGAATCTTTTTTGAGAAATATCTGCAGCACCAACAACACCTTTACTATATCCTAGTGAAATTTAATAAGGCTTTCAGTTGGATTTGCAACCTTAGAGGCAAATATGAGGATGTACAACATTAACATTAACATTTTTGAAGCCATTTAACATGTGCATGACAAGGCTACCAGTGCAGTCCTCGGCAATGATCCACTGGGGTCTGTTTCAAGATAATAGTTGGAGTTGAGCATGGATGTCAATATAAGAATTGTTGTGGAATGTGTAATGACAGACACAGTGGAAGACCATGAAGGATTAATCAGTATAAATGGCAGATCAATTATGAGTGTTCATTTTGCCAATGACATTAATGGACTGGCTGGGGAAGAAAAAGAGTTGGTCAACTTAGAAGAAAACCATTTCAAGGGCTTATAGCATGAAAAACAGTGCAGAAAAGTCTACAACTAAACTGATGGCCAGTTACATCAATGGCATCTATAGCCAAGTTTCCATCCAGTTTTTTGCGACGTTTTGTTATCGACAAACAGAATATACGTAAAAAAAATGTGCAAAATTTGCTGTCTCCAGCCTGTTTCCATCCAACTGGCTTTTTATCGATAAAATGGTGTGCGTGATGACGTCATCCCCCCCCCAAAACGAACTGTCGCATAAGTTTTGTTGTATCGCAAAAAAAATCTGCCCTTGAGCCGTTTCCATACATAATTTTGTGTATGTCGCAAATTATCTACCTTTTGTTTTTCACGTTATACCCCCTCCACTAAACAAAGAAACAAAGAAATGGAGAGATTATTTAGACAGTTTTTTGAAATTTGCCAGCTTACTGTTATTTCAGTTAAACAAATAATTGGAATTGTACATAATATCCGAAGATGACAGCAGAATGAAGCAGTTGCTTGTCTGATAGCCCTAGAGCTCGAAGAAAGTACCCCAGTGTGACGGAACCCACGGGTATGCGAGAAACGACGGAATAAGACCTTCTGGGAGGAGGTGGTGGAGAGACACTTCACAGAAAATCTCTGGTTGCAACATTTTAGAATGACACGGCCGACTTTTGAGATGTTGTGTGGATTCATCAGTCCTGATGTTGCGCCCATCACAGGTTGCCACAGACCACCTGTTCCAACCCAAAAGCAGATTGCCATCGCCCTTTACAAGCTGGCAACCTGCGCTGAGTATAGAGTAGTTGGAGAAACTTTCGGGGTTAGTAAAACTACCGTCCGTCGATGTGTATATGCTGTGTGCACCGCTATTAAAGAAAAATTAATGCGGCGTTATATCAGACTTCGACTGTAGCGGAGGCCAATGAAATTGCATACCGCAATTCCTTGGTGCATCTTGTGCCACAGATTTACGGTGCGCTGGATGGCACGCATGTGCCTATTCTTCCCCCGACGGAAGGCTACCGCGATTACATTAATCGCAAAGGGTGGCCATCTATTGTTCTCCAGGCCCTTGTTGATGACAGGTGCATGATACGAGACATTTGCGTTGGCACTCCTGGAAGTGCCCATGATGCAGCTGTGTTTGCAGCATCGGATCTGTACAGGTGAGCCCACCTTTCAACATCCCTTCTCAGTGCGATAACAACTGAATTAGTACTGTAACCTGCTTCCCTTAAGGTTTTTAATTAAAACTGAAATTTGAATTAATACAAAATAACGACGTTTAATAAAAAAAAACTAAAGTTAATATTAACGAGAGAATTTCTCATATATGCCAAAACATCTGCCATTTAATAATAAGAAAAACATGTTTAGATAATGAAACACACGGTTTATTAAATATTTTGACTGGCACAGTAAATTACTTTTGAGGTTTTTGTATTATTTAGACATCCTGAGAGACACCCCCAGGCTACAGTTGATGTGGAGGGAGTTCAGGTACCCCTTTTAGTAGCAGGAGACCCAGCCTATCCGCTACTGCATTGGCTCATCACGAGAAATAACGAGTCTCTTCATCAGACCATGCGAACCGCTCCGCTATTCTCGTTTTGATTGCACGTGATGAAAATGTATCATGTGACACATTTATTTGCGTTAAAGCCCTTTTTTTCCGACAAAAAGTGTTTCCAATGTAGTTTTTGCGACATCTGAAGTATCGATATGGAATTTATGCACTAAAGTTAAACGGAAAAATATTATGTCGACATGTACAACATTTTATCGATAATTAGCATTTCCATCAGCTTAAATTTGAAGCGCTAAATATTTTTTTGCAAAAACTCCTTGGATGGAAACCTGGTTATTTTGACATCAAAATCAATAGCAATATATTTAAAACTGCTTTGAGTTTCAAGTACCAGAAAGCAGTTGTTTCAGCTGAAAGTTCTATGTCTGAAATCCTGGCCAGGATAGCTCAAACAATAGGAGCAGTCATGCAACTTAAGCCCATCTGGAATGACAACAACACCACCCTTAGTTACAAAGTGAGACTGATGTGTTCCCTTGCCATGTCAATTTTCTTGTATGCATGTGAAAGGTGGACCCTCATATAGTGCTTCAGAGAAGAATTCTAGCCTTGGAAATGAGATGGTATTGAATACTCTTGAACATTTCATACACTAGGCATGACAGAAATGAGGAAATCCACTAGAAGAGCATAGATCTCATCAGAACTCTTAATAATTTTTTAGCCATTGTCAAAAAACGGAAACTGAAATGGTATGGCCACATAACCAGTTCATTAGATTTTGCAAAGACCAGGAAGGAGGAAGCATAGTAAACAAAAGAAGAGGTGGGAGGACATTAAAGTGCAGACAGGCCTGCACTTCAGTACTCCCGGGTAGCTGTGAGGAACAGACAGAGGTGGATTGTCTTCTGCCTGAATGGATTCTGATAGACCTATGTTGTAGAATAACCAGTAAAATATAATATAGAGACAAATGTTTCTGATATTTGTTTGAACAGAAATAGGAGATTTGCCATTTGTACTGTACACAATGGATGTGAATGAATGAATGAATGAATATCTTTATTGTCATTACACAAGTACAATGAATGTTATCAGTGTAAAACAGCAAATGATAAAACTACAAAAATATATATGAAGATTTATAAAAGGAATTCTAAAAGTGGAAAAGCAAAACAAACATCTGCACAACCAGATATTTTTCACATTCTGCTAGTATTCATTGCCTAATTTGTTCCCTTTAAAGTTTCACAGAATGAGTATATAAAGTGATTACTAAAACTATGTACTGTCAATGTTAATTAGTAATGAATAAAAACATGTTTGTGTGTCCATCTGGCTGTCCTGCAGTCTTAACAAAATTACAAATTTAATATGTACACAAAATTGTACAGAGAATATTCCAGAGAGTTTATTTTTGATAGGCACAAAGGAGTTTGCCAGGTCAGTGAAAACCATATACAACTTTTGTTGTTGCTCTTGTCATATATTTTGCAGACAAAAAGCTACAAATATCATGATAGTGGTGCTTCCGAAATATTTAAAGCCCCAATTAGCACAAACAAATAATTTCTTTAGCAAACTGATAGAGTACTTTAGGTTCACGTTAGTCTGAATTTTCCCAGAGATGAAGAGTGGACTGATGCCTTAAATGTTTTCACATTTCCAGTTTGTTTCCCTTCTTAACAATATAGGCATTTCATAGATATGATGACCTTTCTAGATCTTGCTAGTGATCTTTTTGGTATTGTTGAATAGATGTTATCCCACCTGTAGGTCTTTTCATTAATGGATTAAGTGATCTCTTATAGGATTAGTGGCACACCTAGAGCTGTGTTTTATGGATTTATTGAAACAACTTCAATGGATTAATAATTGTTCAAAATGCTGCCTATTGTAAAGCTAGATGGAAGAATCAGTTTTCAGAAGGGATCCACCTTGGGGTTAGAGTGGACTGTAGTCATTTCAGTTCAGTCCAAATCCTTGTGAATTGCATGATGGGTGCCCTGGTTGCACAACTGAATAAATTTACAATAATTGCATACTTGAAATTACTTTTATGTGTTGTAGAACAACAATGATTGACTGGAAAATTCTACAAAACTGCTCTTTGAGAGGCATGTGGTCACGACAAAAAAAAGATTAAGAATTGTTAATGCCACTATTGTATTTCATTTTGTTTTTGTTGATTTTAGTACTTTATTACTAATAAATTATAAGTCAGTAAGGTATACAGCATTTTATATTTTCAAATTAGATTAGATACTCCATATCTCATACATGCAGAGGGCAGATTAATAAAGAAAAATAAATAATTTCAGGTAATCATACAAAGCTAATGAAGTGTCCAAAAGATTACCATTGGTTAAGAATCCTTTATTAACTTAGATAGATAGATAGATAGATACTTTATTAATCCCAAGGGGAAATTCACATACTCCAGCAGCAGCATATTGATAAAGAACAATATTAAATTAAAGAGTGATAACAATGAAGGTATAACAGACAGACAATAATTTTGTATAATATTAACGTTTACCTCCCGGGTGGAATTGAAGAGTCGCATAGTGTGGGGGAGGAACGATCTCCTCAGTCTGTCAGTGGGGCAGGACAATGACAGCAGTCTGTTGCTGAAGCTGCTCCTCTGTCTGGAGATGATCCTGTTCAGTGGATACGGTGGATTTTCCATTATTGACAGGAGCCTGCTCAGTGCCCGTCGCTCTGCCATGGATATCAAACTGTCCAGCTCCATGTCTACAATAGAGCCTGCCTTCCTCACCAGTTTGTCCAGGCGTGAGGCACCCCTCTTCTTTATGCTGCCTCCCCAGCACACCACCGCGTAGAAGAGGGCGCTCGCCACAACTGTCTGAGAGAATATCTGCAGCATCTTATTGCAGATGTTGAAGGATGCCAGCCTTCTAAGGAAGTATAGTCGGCTCTGTCCTTTCTTACACAGAGCATCAGTATTGGCAGTCCAGTCCAATTTATCATCCAGCTACATTCCCAGGTATTTATAGGTCTGCACCCTCTGCACACAGTCACCTCTGATGATCACGGGGTCCATGAGGGGCCTGGGCCTCCTAAAATCCACCACCAGCTCCTTGGTTTTGCTGGTGTTAAGTTGTAGGTGGTTTGAGTCGCACCATTTAACAAAGTCCTTGATTAGTTTCCTATAATCCTCCTCCTGCCCACTCCCGATGCAGCCCACGATAGCAGTGTCGTCTGCAAACTTTTGCACGTGCAGGGCTCCAAGTTGTATTGGAAGTCCAATGTATATAGGCTGAACAGGACCGGAAAAAGTACAGTCCCCTGCGGCGCTCCTGTGTTGCTGACCACAATGTCAGACCTGCAGTTCCCGAGACGTACATACTGAGGTCTGTTTTTAAGATAGCCCATGATCCATGTTACCAGTTATGAATCTACTCCCATCTCTGTCAGCCTATCCCTAAGTAGCAAGGTTTGGATGGTGTTGAAGTCACTAGAGAAGTCCAGAAACATAATTCTTACAGCACCACTGCCTCTGTCCAAGTGGGACAGGGATCGGTGTAGCATATAGATGATGGCATACTCCGCTCCCCCCTTCTCCTGGTATGCGAACTGCAGAGGGTTGAGGGTGTGGCGGACCTGTGGCCTCAGGTGGTGAAGCAGCAGCCGCTCCATGGTCTTCATCACATGTGACGTCAGAGCAACAGGCCGGAAGTCATTCAGCTCACTAGGACGTGATACCTTTGGGACAGGGGTGATACAAGATGTTTTCCAAAGCCTTGGGACTCTCTCAGGTTGAAGATGCGCTGTAGAGGACTCCCCAGCTCCAACGCACAGGCCTTCAGCAGTCTTGGCGATACTCCATCTGGACCCGCTGCTTTGCTGGCACAAAGTCTCCTCAGATCTCAGCTTACCTGGGCTGCTGTAATTGTGAGTTGTACAATTTGGAGCGAAGTTTCACTGTATTTTGCCTTTGAGTGTCATTTGTACTGGTAGCAGATTTGGAGTAACTATTAAATTCACTGGATTTCTACTTAGCTACCTAGCTATTTAATGTTATTAAACTAATGTATGGGCCAAAGCAGACAGGAAGTAATTTGTACACATTTTTTCCATGCCTATCAAAGCGTCTACAGAGACAGACAGGGGAGGGGAGAAAGACAGAGGAAACTTACACCTAAAGAACACAGAGAAATTTAAACTTGGAATCGGTTGTAACTCAAGAGCAGGATGGTGAATTGGAAATAGGTGAAAATAATAGCACATGGAAGAAATGGCAGGAGTTGTTGAATGCCAAACAAAATAAACTATAACAGTAATGAGGACAGTGTTGACGTATGATGCAGGGACATAGGCAATATGAAAAAGAAATGAGAATGTCGAAGGAGTAAATTAGAGATGCTAGAGGTCATTAGGTCATGCGCTAAGTAGCACAAAAGAGGGAGATGATTAAAACAGTCTGTCACAGCAAAAAAACTAAAAGAGAACCAGAGGCTTAGATTGGGGAGACTTTAAGAGGTTGAGGGAGAGGATGTAGAGTAGGGGTAGCTAACCCCTAGCAAAGGCACAACAAAAAAATTAATAGTTACATATAACTTTTAGAATCCTCTCTGATTAAGATCTTTGAAGAATTAACATTTTTTAATATGTGGCCTGAATGAAGTTACAATTATATTTAATTTTCTATAGAAGGATTTGGTTTCATATATTATATATTTAACAATGTTACATCTCAACACATTTCGTCAGGCTGCTAAAGTTAAGACTGAGATTCTGTTTATTGTTTATGAATTCTAGATAGGTGAGCTACTATGAAACAATTTAAAAAAATTAAATTTAAGGTAAACTGCAAAACATTTACAGGAAATATGTCATTAATCAAGAGTTCTTAACCTTTTTTTTTCCACTAAAGGCTGCAGCTCTAGTTGCCAACAAGGTAAGTGGTCTGTACAATAATAAATCAACATGTTTCCTTGAAAAGGACATTAAGTGTTAAGCCTACATGTAAAAAACAATATTATGTTTTTACTTGGTAATGATGTCAATAATTTTACAATTTTTTGTTGTGATCAGATCTTTATAAAACTTGGCAATGACAAAGAACACTGCACAAAGAAAAAGTAGAACACCTTTTTACAATTAGTAAAAACAAAAACAACACCAGTCAAACCCTGTTTCTTTAAAAATTAATTAAAAGACCCTGTACAGTTTACTTAAAATAGGTTTCTTAATAAAACTGTTAACATTTCAGAATTAGCATGTACTTCTGCTTTTTGATGCTGCCTACAGATCATTTCTTTATAGTCAGGAGATAAAGTTGAAATTGCAAATTACTAACTGAGAGATGTGCACGAAATAGAAACTTAACTTTGGCACATTGCCTAGTACTCCTATATGATGAGGACCAGTGTCAGAAAATACAAGGACTGAGAGAAAAAAATCACAAAAATATATGTTGCATACAGTTTAATTTATGTTTTCATTTTTAAACCCTTAGATTTTGAACGCCCTGAATAGGTCACAAAAAATAAAAAAAAATATGTTCTTATTTGGACAATGTATTATTAATTAATTATAATAATAATAGATCAGTTGTGGTCTAACTGCTGCCTCACCATTAGGAGACCAGGGTTCTCTTCCCGGGTCCTCCCTGCATGGAGTTTTTCCCGTGTATGCGTGGGTTGCCTCCAGGTGTTCCGGTTTCCTGCTCAGTCCACAGAAATGCAGGTTAGGTGCATTGGCGATCCTAAATTGTTCTTAGTGTGTGGGTGTGTGTGTGTGCCCTGTGGTGGGCTGGCGCCCTGCCTGGGGTTTGTTTCTTGCCTTGCGCCTTGTGTTGGCTGGGATTGGCTCCAGCAGACCCCTGTGACCCTGTAGTTAGGATATAACGGGTTGGATAATGGATGGATGGATGGATAGATCAGTTATGCAATACAAATATATATATATATATATATTGTGGTCCCCGGCCGGGACGCCCAGGAGGACCGGAGGAGGGCTTGTGCCTCCTCCAGACCGCGAGGGGGCGTCCGTCCTGGTTATGTTGGGGGCCTCGGGTAAAGGGCTTGGAAGTCCAGCCCTGTAGGGACCCGTGGCCACCGCCAGGCGGCGCCCCAGTGCCTGAGTATCCCGTGTGGTACCCGGCCGGGGCTGAAACCCGGCCAGGACGCCCAGGAGGACCGGAGGAGGGCTTGTGCCTCCTCCAGACCGCAAGGGGGCGTCCGCCCTGTTTATGTTGGGGGCCTCGGGTGAAGGGCTTGGAAGCCCAGCCCTGTAGGGACCCGTGGCCACCGCCAGGCGGCGCCCCAGTGCCTGAATATTCCGGGAGCCCAGCACTTCCGCCACACCAGGAAGTGCTGGGGGGAAGACGACAGGGGACACAGCACTTCCGCCACACTGGGGTGTGGCTATGGAGGAATGCCGGGAAGCAGCTGGAGCCCATCCGGGTTCCTATTTAAGGGGCCACCTCCCTCCAGTCATCGGCGGATGTCGGGTGGAAGAGGACGGAGCTAGAGTGAGGACTGGAGGCGGCCAAGAGAAAGGCACAAGTACTGTGAGGCCTGGACATTTGGGGGAACGGTGCTGGAGGCACTGGGAAGTGCACTGACATAAACATTGTAAATATTAACTTAATAAACGTGTGTTGGGTAACTAACGATGTCCGTCTGTCTGTGTCCGGGTCCCAGTTCAATATACACATATATATAGGGCGGAGAGGCACGGTGGCACAGGGGATAGTGCTGCTGCCTCGCAGGTTTTCCTCCCGGGTCCTCTCTGCATGGAGTTTGCATGTTCTCCCCATATCTGTGTGGGTTTCCTCCCACAGTCCAAAGACATGCAGGTTAGGTGCATTGGTGATTCTAAATTGTCTCTAGTGTGTCCTTGGTGTGTGTATGTGTGTGCACGCCCTGCGATGGGCTGGCCCCCTTGCTTTCCTATTCATATGTCTACAAAGGCTTGTTCAGCGTCAGAGGGTTGTTCCTGTCCTACTGCATCAATAAGCAGCTCATCTTCCTCTTTATCTGAGACATAACACACTGCATGCACGGGTTTACCTTTCCCAGTCCTGCAAACTTTAGCGAATTGCTTCAATTTACCACATTTTTTACACTGTCTTCTTTTAGCTGGACATTGACTTTTTCCACCGTGTGGTTTGTTTCCGCAGTAGGTGAACTTATGAATATGCATGTATGCGTCAGTCGCTTCATATTCTATTGCTGCCGTCTCAATTGTGTAATGCGTTTTTTGTTCAGCGCTCTTTGGAGCTCTTGCTTTTTGCCTGCATACTGCGTTCACAGTCAGTTCACATGAGCCGCTAGGAGTACATGCATCGAAGGTTCTCAGCTGTGCTTGTGCTATCTCGTGCGATCTTGCGATGTCCACGGCTTTATTTAATGTTAGCTCAGACCCGGCACTTAAAAGTTTCTCTTGCACCTTTGCTGAGTTTGTGCCAAACACTAGTCTATCCCTGACCATCTCATCTTCGTTTGCATAAGCACAGTCCTTTACCCGCAAATATTTAGCGGCAGCGTGTCTATTGGATTGCTGCTGATGGACGGCCTTATATGGGCAGGCAGTCAATTACGTGGGAGGCGTGGTGATGGGTGACGCAACTCTGCCTCACATGGCGACCAAGTTGCAGGCTATGGCCGTATATATGTACGGAAGTAGGTTCCAGTTATGACCGTTATGCGTAGAATTTCTAAATGAAACCTACCTAACTTTTGTAAGTAAGCTGTAAGGAATGAGCATGCCAAATTTCAGCCTTCTACCTACACGGGAAGTTGGAGAATTAGTGATGAGTCAGTCAGTCAGTCAGTCAGTGAGGGCTTTGCCTTTTATTAGTATAGACTAGCAAAATACCCGCGCTTCGCAGCAGAGAAGTAGTGTGTTAAAGAAGGAAAGAAAAAGAAAAGGAAACATTTTAAAAATAACGTAACATGATTGTCAATGTAATTGTTTTGTCACTGTTATGAGTGTTGCTGTCATATATATATATATATATATATATATATAGCAAAAAACCCGCGCTTTGCAGCGATGTTGTGTGTTAAAGAAGTTATGAAGAAGAAAAGGAAACATTTTAAAAATAACGTAACGTCTCGTCCGATGCGAGAGATGGACGTCTGAAGTGAAGCTCCGCTAGCAGTGGTGTTATTTTTCATATTATTTGCTTATTATCCTGAGATATCCTGTATTTATTCAACCCGAGAGGGACTGCTACAGTATATGTAAGCACATATAAACATGGCCAACAAGAAGGGGGGTTCGAAAGAATCGAAAACTAAAGCTACACCCAAGCTGCGATCAGCAAGCCCCAGTTCTAGATACGGCCTTTCAGAGACAGACCTGGAGCAGATGGGCGAAAGCACAGACTCCTCGGGACCACGGTCCGCTACATCGTCGCCGGCTGAGAGCGAAAAGGGGAGCGAAGGTGCGATCATGAGTGCAGATCTGGATAGCTCGCCGATTGGAGAAGATCACATGAAACTGGAAAGGGCCTTGAAGTCCGCGGCTTCAATTACGCGAGCCTAGAGCAGCGGGGACACCGGCTACAGCAAAGTCTGCTGCTTCATCTACGGTACAAGAAAGCACCACTGAACTGTCTGAACTGAAGGTGTTGCTCATTGAGCTCATGCAAGATATAAAGAAAAGCAAGAAGGCTAATGAGAAAGCAAGGGCAAAGGCACATGAGAGACTGAAACAGGAATTGAAACAGGAAATCCAACAGGCAAATGAAAGGCTGCGTCAAGAGGTGCAACTTGAGCTTCGACAGGTGCTGGGTAAAATTGAAGAGCGCATTCAGGAAAACTCGGTTAAACTGAGCACGCTTACTGATCAATTGGAGCATCTCAAGGAGACATTCACGAATCGGATTGAAATGGTCGAACATTCAGCTGCCAGTGCCGAAGAAAGAGCAATAAATGTCAGTTCCAAATGCAAAAAACTTGGAGAAAAACTTGGAGACAGACTGGCTGCTTTAGAAGATGGGAGTAGAAGGTATAATGTCAGAATTGAAGGTCTGCTGGAGAATCGAGAAAGTTCAAACCCTGTGAAATTCTCAGCTGAACATTTTTCTAAAATAATCGGGGACGACTTTAAAGCAGAATCTGAGATAGCAGCGGCTTATCAAACACCGTCAGACCCCGACCAAGATCTTTTATAGTTCGTTTTGAACGATTATCATTTAAGCTAGAGGTGATGGCACTCCTCAGAAACAAGGAAGATATTATATATGAAAATAACCACATTCTTATCTTCCCTGACTTCCCTCCAGCAACAGCTACTAAACGCGCAGCCTTCTATAATATTAAACAGCAGCTACGGCAAGCCAGTGTCAAATACAGCCTCCTGTATCCGGCAAAACTGAAAGTGGAATGGCAGGGTCAAGTCTATGTCTTCGCTAGCAAGGAAGAAGCAGAAAAGGAATTAAGAAAGCTGATCCCGGGACTATTCTGATACATAATAGTGAGTCATGGCGGTTAAAATGATAAAGCAAAGATTAATAATCTTTTGTCTGATCTATTCGTTTTAAAATACGGGTTTTTATCAGCATATATTCTCATTATTACTTAGTATTACTAGGGCGCTATCTGTTTATGTTTTATTGTGCTTAATTATTTTTATTTATTTATTTATTTATTCTCTTTTTCTTTTCTAATTATTTCATCTCTACCCTAAACGAGACTGTTCCATATCATACCCTAGGTTTACTGTTATTGCTATTACTGCATTAAGACTGGTTATGCTTCTTCTGGACACATTTTTAGTACCATCCCCCGGGTTTATTATCTGGGTGTATCATCTTAATGCACTAAAATTGCTGAAGACTATATATATATTTTAAGTGCAAAACTCCTTTTTTTTTTTCTTTTTTTTTTTTTTTTTTAAGAGATATCTATTTCTATCTTTTAACCCTAAAGTGCCGCTGCATTGGAGCTTGTTTAGCTTTGGACGTACTCTGTCTCTGGGTATGTCAGAGGACTGGGACTGTGTGAAGTAGGTTTTAGCCTCACTTGGGGAGGCAAAAAGGGAGGGTGGGGGGTTAAGAGGGGGAGAGAAAGAGAGCAGGCCTGATCTATACCTAATCTATCCTCTCAGTCTTTATAATTATAATAAGACTATAAAATGACATCAAAAACTCAGAATCAGTGTCTCCATGATGGGACAGTTAACTTCGTAAGCTGGAATGTTAAAGGCCTGAATCACGAATTAAAGAGAAAGAAAGTACTCTCTCACCTAACAGGTCTAAATGCTAAAATAGTATTTTTACAGGAAACTCCCTTAATAAGCAAGGATCAGTTCCGGCTGCAAAAAGACTGGACTGGCCAAATGTTCCATTCTAGCTTTACGAAGAAAACTAGAGGTGTGGGAATTCTCATACATAGAACTGTTCCATTTGTAGCATCAGATGTAGTATTGGATCCTGAAGGGAGATATGTAATGGTTATGGGAGACTTATCTAACTGTAAAATGATCTTGATAAATGTTTATGCACCTAATGTTAATGATAAGGAATTTATACAAAATTTATTTGCATCCATTCCCAATCTGAACACTCATAAAGTTATAATGGGTGGGGACTTTAATTGTGTTCTAAATCCACTTTTAGATAAGACTTTCTCCACAGGGGGAACGGCATCTAATACTGCAAAAATAATTACAAAGTTTATAACTGATCACAACTTATCAGACCCCTGGAGGTTTTTAAACCCAAATTCAAGAACATATTCTTTCTACTCACCAGTACATCATTGTTACTCAAGGATCGATTACTTATTTATAGACAATAACTTCTTGCCTAAGATTAAATCTTGCAAATACAATGCTATTGTTATTTCTGACCATGCACCTATGATCTTGGAGCTAAAATTACTAAGCCCCATGCACTTACCCCGCAGATGGCGCCTCAACCCGCTTCTATTAGCTGATGAGAATTGTACTGAATTTATATCCAAACAAATCAAATTCTTTCTAGAGACAAATACATCCCCCGAGATCTCTGCAGGAATACTCTGGGAAACTCTTAAGGCCTTCTTAAGAGGACAGATTATCTCATATCTTTCCCACAGAAATAAATCCGAGGCCAAGAAAATAGCAGAGATAAAAAGCAAAATTACTAAAATAGATGAAGAACATGCCAGACTACCAAGCGAGACTCTACATAGGAGAAGGCAGGCTCTACATTCGGAATTGAACCTCTTGACAACTAAAGAAACTGAACAACTAATTTACAAATCCAGACATCATTACTATGAATATGGGGAGAAAGCTAATAAGCTTTTAGCTCAACAAATTCACAAGCAAGAAGTGCGCAACGCAATCTCGGTAATCACTAGCACGAACGGAGATAAAATCGTCGAACACCAAAATATAATGCACACTTTCAGAGACTACTATAAATCCCTATATACTACTGAGTTTAACGAAGACAATACACAATCTAATGCATTTATGGATACATTACAGATACCACAAATAGACGCTTTTAGTGCGGAGGAACTTGATAAACCTCTGACGTTATCAGAATTACTAGATGCTATAAAATCACTCCAAGGTGGGAAAGCAGCAGGCCCTGATGGTTACCCTGCAGAATTTTACAAGAAATTCTCCGCTCAGCTAGCTCCCCTCTTATTAGCAACATTTACAGAAGCCAGAGATAACCAATCTCTTCCACAAACCTTTCTCCAAGCACTAATCACTGTCTTTCCAAAACAAAATAAGGACTTATTACAATGTGCATCATACAGACCAATTTCACTTCTGAATAACGATGTTAAAATACTCTCTAAAATCTTAGCCAGAAGGATGGAGAAAGTGCTCCCCTCGGTAATATCACAAGACCAAACTGGATTTATTAGGGGCCGACACTTATCTTCCAATCTTCGACGCCTGTTTAATGTAATATACTCACCAACTAAATCAAACATCCCAGAAATATTATTATCATTGGATGCAGAAAAAGCATTCGACATGATTGAATGGAAATACCTTTTTACTATATTGGAGAAGTTTGGGTTTGGCCCAAACATCTGTGCATGGATTAAATTACTGTACACTAACCCAGAAGCTTCAGTTTGCATCAACAACATTTGCTCAGACTACTTTAAACTAGAACGTGGCACTAGACAAGAATGCCCCTTGTCACCGCTGCTGTTTGCGATTGCCATTGAACCACTGGCAATACATTGTAGAAATACTGATCAGATAAAGGGGATTAGCAGAGAAGGACTGGAACAGAAAATCTCATTATATGCAGATGACATGGTACTGTATATATCGGACCCAGAAAGTTCTGTGCCTGCAGTCTTAGCAGCACTCACAGAATTTCAAAAGATCTTTGGTCTCAGAATTAATCTGAATAAAAGTGTACTCTTTCCAGTGAACTCTCAAGCATATAATATTAGATTAGATACCCTACCTTTTATCATTGCAGAACAGTTTAAATACCTAGGGGTAAATATCACAAGTAAACATAAAGCTCTATATCAACAAAATTTCGCCGTTTGCATGGAAAAAATTAAACAAGACTTGCATAGATGGTCAACCCTTCGTCTCACACTAGCTGGAAGAATTAACACTGTTAAGATGAATATTCTTCCTAAACTCCTTTTTTTATTTCAAAACATCTCAATATACATTAATAAATAATTTTTTAGGCAATTAGATTCGACAATAACCTAATTTATTTGGAATTCAAAACATCCACGCATCAAAAGAGCGACCTTACAAAGACAAAAGGCAGAAGGCGGCATGGCTCTACCTAACTTCCAGTTTTATTACTGGGCAGCAAATATACAGGTGATAAGAACCTGGACACAAATAGAAGAACATACACAGGCTTGGTCCGCAATAGAAGTAAAAACCTGCAGTACTTCTTTGTATTCCTTGCTCTGTGCTCCAATAAACACACGTTATCGGCAATACACTAATAACCCAATTGTGCTCCACTCACTTAGAATCTGGAACCAATGTAGAAAGCATTTTAAGACAGAGAAGCTTCTATCTGTGGCACCCCTGCAAGACAACCACCTCTTTCAACCTTCACAAACATATGCAGTTTTTAATATTTGGAAAAAATTTGGAATTAACTTGCTTAGAGATCTTTATATAGACAACGTCTTTGCATCCTATGAACAATTACATTCCAAATTTAACATTCCAGCTACACATTTCTTTCACTATCTTCAAATAAGAAACTTTGTTAAACAAAACCTTCCAGATTTTCCTCATCTTGCACCCTCATCCATGCTGGAAAAAATATTGCTCAATCTCAAGGA
>JANRMT010062818.1:45565228-45576445 GCA_026402145.1 Polypterus bichir lapradei | reverse complement strand
CAAGGCTAAGCTACCTCATACGAGCTGGATTTCCCTCAGGGAAATGCGCCACATGGCTGTAGTGCTGTAACTGATGCTCCCTCACAATGCAGGTAATGTGCCTCAAAATGTTGACATGAAGTGTATAATGTGTGAAGACTGAAGTCCAAATATCAAATAAACACTTTTACAAAATGTATAACAAAACAAGTGTGCATCTGTTTAAGAATCTATCCGAAGAAAAAGAAATTGTTCGATTTACGTGTTGCTGTCAATGTGTAAAAACCGAAGCCCAAATATCAAACGATATAAAGTAGATATGTTCGCTTTGCTGGTGCAGAGATAAAAACTGCTCTATCATAATCAAGAGGTTGCAGATTCAGGGTGCTTCCTTTGTTTTCTGTAGTGAGCTGTATTGTAAGTGAAGTGGATGGAGCACTCATCCCTGTTACCTATTCATACTCCCAGCCTCTTGAATCCCATGTACAATAGTCAAAAAGGGTTCTTGATGCTAAATGTCCAGGTGATATGCAAACGTCAGGGACTTTTTCCAGGCATTGTGGCTAAGTGGCCTGAGATTTCTTATAACACTCTAGATTGTGTTAAATGGCAAGGGATGATGCTTTTGCTGGTGGCTGGTTACTGGGTGACAATGAGTATCCTCTTTACAGGTACCTGCCAAGTACAAGCTCTAAATCCCCAGACTGTGGCTGGAAAGAGATTTAATACCACACATCAAAACACATTAATTCTTGTAGCATGTGGAAGATGTAGTTCCTGCACCTTCACTAGTCCCTAGGGGATTCCACAAGCTTTAGAAAACAACACTTCATTTTTTATCACCTCCTCCATAAGTTTTTTTAATTCCTCCTTTATGAAGTGTTACATCTTTCCTATCATTGCTCACCACTGTTCCTTTTTGCAAGAAAGCCATATCACATTTTTAGCCTGTGATGCCCAGGTTGTCTCCAGCTGTCATTACCTTCTTGATCCTGGTCATTTTTGTCATGAACTGAGATAGACTACTGCAGTGATAACATGTAACCACAAGAGTTGGTGCACAAGTGTTTTGTGCTTTTATTCTTCAAACAATATCCAGCTGCAAACAGTTCAGTGCAAAGTTCTCCAGTAAAAAAAAAATAATAACAATGATAATAATACATTTTATTTAGCACCTTTCCCATGCTCAAAGAGCTTCTCAGAATAAATATATAATCAACAAAAAACAGTGTGTTTGTGAGGATTGAAGCTGATAAAAGCCACTCATAAATACTGTAAATTCCAAAAACATGTTAAAATCTAAGAATAACACAATTCAACATCGGGTTTCATTTTTTCTAAATCCCCTACCACACCAAAAGGTCTTTCTCCCTTGTCTCCCCTGATTACCTTTTGGGTATTCTGAGGCAGGCAGCTGCGGTTCCTCTGTCCAGTTCTTGTCCTAGCCACTTCCATCAGCCACCGCTTAGTCACTCAGAGATGGACCTTCATCATCTTGTCACCTGATATTGGTCCTGCTGGACCACTGAAGCAATCTATCACAGCTGCTCCTCAGCGCTCTACCCCTGGAGTGCTGTTCCTCTCACTCCCTCATGGGTCCACCAACTGTTCTGCTTCTCTTCCACCATGCTGTCTCGATCTCACAGTTCTTTCCTCCTTATGTTTCAATATCCTCATATTAACTACTCAGGTTCCTTGTCATACTATTGTGGGTGCCTTGATTGTGAATCATGAAGTATCAATAAAAACATGGCTTACCGATCATATCTTCACGTGCAAATGTGATTTGCCAGCCTGCTCATTAACCACCCCAGGGCTGCGCAGCTTTACAACTGCATGCACCAACACCCATGGAGCTCGAGCCACAGTTTTAATTTAAAAACTTATGCACTGCCATGAACCACTAAAGTGCTCCACCATAGAACCCATTTATAGATTATTGTGTATTGGGTTTGTTTTGTCTTGATAGAGTAATAGTGCTTGGTAGTAGTGGTGCTTTAAAGTTTGTGAACCCTTTAGAATTTTCTATATTTCTGCATAAATATGACATAAAGCATCATCAGATTTTCACTCAAGTCCTAAAAGTAGATAAAGAGAAACCAGTTAAACAAATGAGACAAAAATATTATACTTGGTCATTTATTTATTGAGGAAAATGATTGAATATTGATGATGTTTTAGGTCATATTTATGCAGAAATATAGAAAATTCTAAAGGGTTCACAAACTTTCAAGCACCACTGTATTACTCTACTTTCCACTTTAGTATTATTAATGTGTAGCTATTGTCAGAATGACTCAAATCTCACAGACTTACCACTGTTTATAAGGTATTGTACCATATAACTTCTCCCCACCTTCCCTTCTACATTTATAACCTCAGGCAATTAGGTGTAGTAAAAGACAAGCAGGAGTTAAGTTACAATTTAAATAATGTATTACTGATAATATTCATAAATAATAACAATATGCAAAGTACATTTGAATATTGAAAACCATACAACCTAATAAATGGCGATGTGTAGTATCATGTGGCACACAGATTTGTTAGTTACTTAAAATGTCTCTAGTTAAGGCATCATTTTTGGTCAGCTTTCTTCAGAACAGGCTGCATGCCTGTCTCAATATGGCTGCTGAGCTGTGCTCTTCATTGTGTTGTCCTTTTCAGTTCATGGTGTGAGATGCTCCTTCATCATTTGGTAAGAGTGAGAGACAGGGGTAAAGCAAGCAAATTTATAGATTTTCTGTCCAACCCCTACAGCCAATAGGGCATCATGGTACTTAAAGGCTTCTGATACAAGCCAACTCCAAACGGCTATACTTCAGACCAATGGGGCAGAGAATACCTTCACACCTGCCCCCAAAACCATGTGTTAAGTTGAAGCTTGCCAGCTAGACAGTCTGGCTTTCCTGTAGGGGTTGACTGAGAGAGCCCTGCAGAGAAATACTTGCCAAACTTGTTTGAGGCACTTCTCCCAACCCTGTCATAAAATTCACTATCCTAACTTAGTCCTTCTCACTAATGAAATACTAATATTACATTAATTTGCCTAAGTTACAAATAAAGACATACAAACTATTTATCAACTTGTATTCAACATTTCACACCACAACAATGTTAAACTATTTTGGTGTTTACTTTCTGAGCTTTTGGGTTTTTTGATTGATTTTTATTTTTGCACATATCTGGTGTGACAATAACACACATATTTGACCTTGGAAATAGATTAATTCAATGTTCCCATTATCAATGCACTGTGCTTTTCTGAGGTGAACGCTCTGAAGGAGCCAACAAAGAAGTACTTTAAACTTGTTTGTTAAATGTCAAATGATGAATGGCTTTGGATGGCTTTGGAGACACTAACAAAATTCATTCATTCTTTACCATCTTAATTTACTATCTTGTTTGTCATTCAGTAAAAAGGACAATTTTTGGGAAACACATCTGGGGCCTTGTGTGTAACGCTGTGCATAGAACTCACACTATAACATGGCATAAGCACAAAAGTTAGAATGTGCGTAGGCACAGAAAACTCCAGATGCATAAATCTTGTGCATACGCAAACTTCCACATTCTTCCACTACATAAATCCCGGTCAGCATGAAAAGTAACGCATGTGCACGCGCCTGCTGTCCCTCCCCAACTCCTCCCAAAATTACGCCTCTTTGAATATGCAAATCAATATACAGTAAATAGCCTTTAGGCTCAGCCTTCTGTGAAAAGACAACGGGAAAAGCATGGGGGAAAATAGAAGAATTTCAGTGAATACCAAGTGGAGGCAAGGAAAAACGTACTATTTGTTGGTTTAAACAGTGATATAATCAACAAAAGGAAGTTGATCGAGTGACAGAGTGTTGGAACATCTCGAAAGCTCAAGTTCACAAAGTCGCACAGTCCCCGAAACAAAAAAGAAGTTGTCAGATATCAAAGTCGCCGTGAAAAGGTGAGTCGTAGCCAACCGTCAGAGTGTCATATGAAAGCTTATTAGGGTACAGAGAAAAGAAAAAAAAAATAGGCACACAGTGGGAAAAAAGCACGAAATGTCAACTTTGATTTCGGAATTTCCACCTTAATTACGTAGTTTATTTTGTCATTAAAGTAGAACATCATAAACTTCAATCATTTAATTCACTAGTTTCTCAAATCCCATTGTAACTAAAGTAGCATGTTAAATGCTTTGTTTTGTATTTGATCTTCTATGTGCTGTATGTGTGTGAATCACTACATGCTTCCGGGCTTACTCTTCCACCGACAGGACACAGAATCCATTACATTCATGATATTACAGCTCTCTGAATAATTAAAATACTGAGATGTATACATGATATTTTCATGATGATATGAGTTAAATCATGTTATTAAACATGGGAATATGGTGGAGCAGTGATTGTTCATGTCTCACGCAAGATGCTTGCCATGCGCTACCTTCGATGAAATACTTTATTGTAGCAGTACTGTCTCTTTCAAACGTACTAACCTCCAATTCCTGTCCTTACTTTTCTTTCTCCAAATACCCAATCGCCACACAATCAGCTCTGTAATAGACGTTAAGCCATCTGTAAGCTTAGAACGCCGATTCTTCAAAACTTTTAAGGAACATTGAAATATCTTCGTAGTACGTGTTTAATTATTCTATCCATCTGTCCTTCCAGTGTTGTGCCAGCACAAGCAAGAATACAGCGCGAGGCAGGAACAATCTGTGAACGGAGCACAAGCTCCTAGCTAGTGCTGCGGCATCGTGACCTGGCATGATTAATTACTAAAAATATAGATTATTTAAATGAAATTAAAGTTTTATCTGTATAATATAATAAAAATATTTTGCTACATTTCATCTTAAAAATGATATCATCATATGTAAATACGTGCTTTATACAGTGGTTCAGTGGTTGTGCAATATTATAACTGTAGTGCAATTTTTCAGTGAGGTAATTGTACATATAAGTACAAACAATTCTACAAGGAGCACTTGATGGGCTGATTGAGTACGTTTATAGTTCTTGGGATGAAACTGTTTCTGAACCGCGAGGTCTATACAGGAAAGGATTTGAAACGTTTGCCAAGTGAGAGCAGTTCAATAAACAGCATGGTTGAGGCAGCGTGTGCTTGATGCTGTATACCGATAATTCTCTTTCTCAGCTTCTGTAGATCTTTGATTCCCCACTCTGATACAGTGATATAAATACTCTGAGTGGTGTAGTGAGAGTAATATGGAAAAAGATGATCTGCTGTGGCAACCCCTAACGGGAGCAGCTGAAAGAAGAAGAAGAAGAAGGTGCAGTGAGAGTAACAATGCTAAAGCAGCTATTTTATTTAGAATAGTTTGACCATTATATTGTTACTGGTTAATTACAATCAGATGCAATAAACTAATAAACAATATGCGGTTAATTTCAGTGTATTTATAAAGCCACGTCAGGGATGTGGATCTGAAAAAGAAAGGGTAACCAAACAGGAACAATAGCACTGCTTTGACGCTGGGTGCCGCCAGTCTGCAAAACCGAGCTGAGAAGTTGCGTACACCAGGGTATGAGGTACTGTGGAAATGTGCGTGACTTTACACCAAGTTTAGGTTTTATACATTGCGATTTGAGCATGGAAAAGTTCGTATGCAACAATTTTGTGCGTATGCACCATTTTTACATGAGCCCTCTGGTGTGAATAAATTACCATATTCTCATTTTATCAAATGTAATACCCTAAGAAGCTCTGGTACTGCTAAATGCACATTATGTTGAACGTTGATAGTAATTGTCTGCCTTGTACAAGTACAGTTTCCATCCATCCATTATCCAACCCAGTATATCCTAAGTACAGGGTCACGGGGGTCTGCTGGAGCCAATCCCAGCCAACACAGGGCGCAAGGCACGAAACAAACCCCAGGCAGGGCACCAGCCCACCGCCCACAGTTTGCTCGTATGAAACAGAGGAGAACATTTTCTCTATACTAGTTGCAAATTGTTGTTTAGTTGAGAAATGTTATATAAGAGCTTTTCCTCAGTAGTTTCAGTGAACATAGATAACTCTAATAAAACAATTTTGGTAGAGAGTTTCTTATAAAATTCTTATGGTAGGGCTAAATGGGCCTGTCACTTTTCCATTTTAGACAATTACCATTCAAGATCTCAGAAAGCATTAAGTTTGTCTAAACTTAAGCATTTACATTTTATCTTTAATCAAAAAATCATTTTATTTTACTTTGATGTTTAAGGCATTTTACAGTATTCCCTTATTACTTACTGTATGCCTCTGTGTTTAATAACTTTGCTCCAACAGAATTATATATTTCTTCAATAAGGTCTGGAACTTTTTTTCATTTATTTGATAGGCTAGCATCTTATTAGCCTTTCCTCCATGTTAAGAATAAGAGTGATGTGTTTCAGGTAATATTTGCTCTGTTTTTCTTCTGGTCAATAAATTGTTTATGTGAAAAGTAACAAATTATATGTAACCTCAGATATTAATCGTTCCCTGAGAGAGTTCTGAAAAATACCTCCACAAATGTTAGTTTCAGCAAAATATAATAGGCTGGAAATCAGAGGAAATAAATGTGTTTTGCACCCAGCAAAGAATGTTGGTTTAGTAATTTAGTTTATCTTTTTTCACGCTATTAGGAATGAACCAGAATCAGAGTCACAAAATGAAATATGAGTTAAAACCAGATTTTCTCCCTTAAGCTTTTTCTTTTGGTTGTTGTTTGAGCACTGGTCTCAAATTCCTTTTATTAGTCAAAAATTTGATCATTTGCTTTTGTGATAGAACCAGAGGCATCAGCTAGCCCCAAAACCACAAACACAAATGCACTGCGAGTCCCAGGTTCAAATAAAGGATGGTTTATAAAAAAAAAAAAAAATCCTCCACAAAGTTTCAAAAGCACACAAACACAGTTCTCTCTCTCTTCTCAATACCTCTAGTATTGCTGTTACAAGATAAGATGACCAGGAGAGTGCAACACATTATAGCATTATTACAACAGTATAAAGGTCAGAAACATGCACTTCCTGGTTGTCCAAGATTGAATTCACAATAAGAAAAACCTTTAATTCATAATATTTGTTTTTTTTGGTTACAACTATATTTTCCACAATAACATTTCACAGTTTGCCTGTAGTTATATGTACACTTTTGGCATTTGATTTCTTCACACTATTTCTGCATTTCATGAGCTTTATTTACTTAATTGTTATCTTTCTGGTTATGACCTTTGCTTGAATTTTGACGTCTATACCATTTTCTGATTTTATTATTTCTGGGAGTCAGTTTTACATCAGCTCAAAATCAGTTTTACACAAAAGAAAAAACACTTTTCATAGAAATTGCTGAAAAAGTAAAAAAAATATGAAAAGCTAAACAAAACAAAAAAACACAAACTGTTGGAATATTACTCTAGAAATAGAAAAACACCCTCATCAACTGAGAACTTAGCACCCTATTTCCTTTAAGACACTAAACAAAGAAGGAAACATAGCAAATAACAACAGAACATCTATAAATGATATATTAAGAGAAGAAAAATGGAAAACTCCTGATGTACTCTTCAATAATCACACATGTTAATGTTCCATGGAAAACAACAATTAAAAGTTGTTAATGTTAAACCTTTTTATTGGATTGACATCAAAGAAGCAATGCAACCATTTTCCAGCTTTGCTGCATTGTTACATTTTTGCTAACTTTAAAAAAAAGCTGATATGAAACAAAAACTGGTATTCAGTCCATTAAGTCTCTGACTAGACTAAAAGTCTTTTAAACACAATAACTGCTATTTCAAAGGCAAGTTATCAGGGAAAAGAAGACGGACTTTGTCACCAGAAACACCATGCAGATGACATGATATGAGGAGGACATGCCAGATAAGCTAAACCTGAAGCTTAATTAGGGTCCTGTAGCTGTGATGAGGAAATGTCCTTCACTATCCTACCATGTAAAAAGCTATACAGTATGAAGTGTTAACTAAACATTTGTTTGATAATTTAATAAGAAGAAGTCGTTTTAAAATTTCATTAGCACTGAGGAAAGCATGGGGTGCTTTCAGTTTATACTTAAAATACCCTTTTTCTCTTACTGTAAAACTAAATCATGGCAGGTTTAAAAAAATAATGACTAAAAGCATACACTCACTGGCCATTTTATTAGGTACATCTGTTCAACTGCTTGTTAATGCAAATAATCTAATCACATGGCAGCAACTCAATACATTCGGACATGTAGACATTGTCAAGATGACCTGCTGAAGTTCAAACTGAGCATCAGAATGGGGAAGAAAGGTGATTTACGAGATGACTTTGAATGTGGCATGGTTGTTGCTGCCAGGCAGGCTGGTCTGCATATTTCAGAAATTGCTGATCTACTGGGAATTTCACACACAACCAGCTCTATGGTTTACAGAGAATGTCCAAAAAAGGGAAATATCTAGTGAGTAGCAGATATTTGCTATACCTTGGGGTGGCTATATATATATATAAGGTTAGATGAAAATGGACAGACTGGTTTGTGCTGTTAGAAAGGCAACAGTAACTTATATAACTACTCATTACAACTGAGGTATACAGAAGAGCATCTCTGAATGCATGACACATCAAACCTTGAAGCAGATGGGCTAACAAAAGCAGGAGACTACACTGGGTGCCATTCCTCTCAGCTAAGAACAGGCAACTGAGGTTGCAATTTGCATGGACTCACCAAAATTAGACAACAGAAGAAAGGAAAAACAATGCCTAGTCTGATGAGTCTTGATTTCTGCAGCAACATTCAGTTGGTAGGGTCAGAATTTGGCATCAACAACATGAACTCATGGATCGATCCTGCTTATTGTGTTAAACGGTTCAGGCAGGTGGTGGTGGTGTAATGAGGTGGGGGATATTTTATTGGCACACTTTGGGCCCCTTAGTAGCAACACAGCATTATTTAAATGTCATGGGCTACCTGAGTATTGTTACTTTATGACTGCAGTGTACCCATCTTCTGATGGCTACTTCCTGAAGGATAACGCCCCATATCACAAAGCTCAAATCATCTTAAACTGGGTTGTTGAATGTGACAGTGAGATGACTGTACTCAAATGGCCCCACAGTCACCAGATCTCAATCCAATAGAACACCTTTGGGAAATGGTGGAATGGGGATGTGCAGCCAACAAATGTGCTACCATGTCAATAAGGACCAAAATCCCAGAGGAATGTTTCCAGCACCTTGTTGAATCTATGCCATTAATAATTATGGCGGTTCTGAAGGCAAAAGGGGGTCAAACCTGGTACTAGCAAGGTGTATCTAATAAAATGACCCGTGAGTGTGTATCTTTTTGTAAGAATAAATACACTCTGAACCTTTGAATTATGCAGAAATAAGCACTAAACCAAATGTTAGGTTATATTATAAAAACTGGTGACTATTAATCAAGGGACATGTTGCTAAGACTGTATAATGCACTAGTGAGACCACATCTGGAGTACATTGTGCCATTCTGATCACCACACTAGCACAAAGACATATCAGCATTAGAATTTGGGCCAAGAAGAACAACTGAGTTCATCCAGTGACTAAATATGAAATATAGCCTTTTTACTCTTTAGTAAAGAAAATGCTGTCTAGGTCTTAACAATTCCCAAAGGCATCAATAAAGTTAATTTGGCTGAGTTTTTTTTTTTTTTTTTTTGCTGAAATAGGAAATTCAAGGACACCAGCTGAAATTTAACTTAAGTGTATTTAAAACCAAAGCCAAGAAACACTTCTTCATACACAGGGTTGTGGGACTCTCGAACAAGCTCATGTAGATATGTAGATAAAGAAGAATCATTGGCAACTTTTAAAAAAGAATCTGGACCAGATGTTGTGATAACTTAGCTATTAGTGTTTATTTATTTAACCTCAGCTGTAATCTCTCTCCTGTTCTCAGGATTTTGTTTTTTTGGCATGTTCTGCCAATAAACATACAAAGATTTCCTCCCACATTCTAAAAATGTGTATGTTTTGTCAGTTGGTGTCTCTAAATTAGGATTGTGCATTTCCATCACAACTGGGGTTGTTTCCAGACTTACCTCAGTCTTGCCAGGATAGACTATGCTTCTCTAAGATTCTGAATGGGGAATAAGAGAAGTTAAAAATTGAATAAAGGAAAGTTAGATAAATATGATGAGATTAGTTAATGGAAATTTGTGTAGCTTTCAAGTAATGCAATGATTTTGATATATACCATATCAATTGTCCTCCATAATAAATAATACTTTTTAAATGAAAAGTGAACTTCTTCCACAAACAATTTGCTTAAAGCATGAGTGAAAATAGCAAAAATAGCTCTGTCCCTTTTGGATTTTTTTAAAGTGCTGCAGATATAGTAAAACAAATATTTCATAATCCATTCTTTTTCTTTCAATGTATAGATGCAGATGATGCTGAGGCAAAGAAGAGTGAAGAACATAACACCTTGTTTCAGGGAAACAAGCTGCTATCTTTCTATGAAGTACAAGAAGAAATAGGGAGGTATGTTTGACTATTGAGGATTACTTCGCTGTCTACCTTAGAATAACTAATGTGTTTCCAACACCTTTTGGCTTGTCAGGGAGATTTTACACATGTTAAAAAAAATTTGAAGAAAAACGTGTTTAAAGAATATGAATCACTGAGTGCAACAAAAAACAGGTGTAGAAAATGGCTGAATAAACATACTAAAGATAAACATTATATATTACCAGATGTTGTATTTCTTTTCATAGTGAATGAATATCTGAAGTAATGAATAATTGAATATCACAGATCTTGGTGTCAGCCTCAAAATATTAATATAAAGTATTTTAAGATGTTATGACTTCATGGGAAAATAATTAATTAAATTGCACTTTTAGTTGTTTTTCACAAACACCTACTTACCATAAAGTGTAAGCTGTTTTATCAGTTACTATTATACTATTATTAGCAGCAAACTGATTTAAGATTTCTGTGTAGACAGATAAACTTGGCTTGTATGGAACTGAAACATGGAAATGAATGTGGAATGAGTGAAATTATTCATTTATGTCTAGTTCATTAAAAGCAGATGAAATTTAAAACATAAAATATTAATTTTTAAAACACTAGTATATCAATTACATGGACTTTGCAGCATACAGTGGTGTGAAAAACTATTTGCCCCCTTCCTGATTTCTTATTCTTTTGCATGTTTGTCACACAAAATGTTTCTGATCATCAAACACATGTAACCATTAGTCAAATATAACACAAGTAAACACAAAATGCAGTTTTT
>JANRMT010062818.1:45538375-45564828 GCA_026402145.1 Polypterus bichir lapradei | reverse complement strand
AGGGGGCAATTACTTTTTCACACAGGGCCATGTAGGTTTGGATTTTTTTTTCTCCCTAAATAATAAAAACCATCATTTAAAAACTGCATTTTGTGTTTACTTGTGTTATATTTGACTAATGGTTAAATGTGTTTGATGATCAGAAACATTTTGTGTGACAAACATGCAAAAGAATAAGAAATCAGGAAGGGGGCAAATAGTTTTTCACACCACTGTATATTCTGGTTTAAAAGCATATTATGTACAGTATATTACAAACATTGCTCTATCATTATATAATTACTATTTACAGAGCCTAATATTCTACCCTAAATTTTAGCTGAGAATTTTGACACATTTTTTATAAACAAAAAATGATGCCTTATAAAACTAAAAAATGAAAAATAAAGAGTGTAGGTTTCTGTATGTTCTGTGAAAGACTACATAATGTTAAGATCTTCATTCATTCATACATGCCAGCTTCTTGTCTTGTCTTTGACTTGGCTTTTACTGTATATTATATATGTATATCCAGTGTTGTGCATGAACTAGTTTAAAAGAGCGAGTTCATTGTACAAGCTCATTTTTCTAAGAACGGTGACCTTCACGTAACGTATTTGCATGTGAAGAACTTGAACGTGAGCTAGTTCAGCTATGTGACATTCTGGATCTGGCTTAGGTCCAGAATAAATGTTTTCCCTTACCTTGTAATATAGGGGTGGAGCCAAATCCGAAAGCGATATTCGGATAAGCACAAATAGTGGATTTTTACAAATATCTATTTTGTTTGAATATTTTGCCATTTATTTGTATTCAGAAAAAAATAACGTAAAGTCAAATAGGCATTGTCTATATCTGTCTGCTTGTGCTTTAGCTGCACACTCGCTGACATGAGCACGCTTTTTAGGAAAACATTGTACTTTGCGAAGCCACTTTATATTTTTCCCCGTTGGACATGCAGTATGTGATGCAAATTTTGACCAACAGCATAATAGTTTAGTTCATCTACATGCTGGTTCCACAGTCACCATTTGTGTCACATGGTTATATGTATACTTGCATCTATTTAACTTCATTTTTGACCAGGAGGATATTAGCATATATAGTTATACGTGTTTGATGCTGGGTATAACTCAATAAAGTGTATTTAAATAAAAAAGTCTTCTTAATTATTGTTGTAGCTGCCGATGTATAAGGCGAAGTCAGGTATTGGTAAGACGCGTGTCAAAGAAATCTCACAGTCCAAACGTTCGTTTTAAAATATTTAGTAAAAGTTAAAAGCAAATAATCCACACAAGAATAAAAAGAAAAATAGTTACACACATACAGTAGAATAAAGTCAAAAAAAAAAGAAAAAAATGTATCTTCTATAGACTTAGTTTTTCTTAAGAAGCTTTGGTTATTTCTGTACTTCAAAGTTCTTAATTTCTTCTTCTGTATGCCTTAAACATACAGTTCAACACTTAAATCTTTTATTTTAAGAGTTACTTCACACTCAAAAGGCACATAGACATGGCACCCAGGTACGTTCACGTGCGCAAGCAAGAAAGTGAGCACAAACAAGGACACGGTTAAAAAAACGTATGCCTCTATACCTTACACAAGGCAAGGCTAGACACTAACTGGACAACTTCGTTTGCTCAAAACTATTAGAAAATGTCAGGAAAATACCAACTCATTTCTATTCAAAGGGGTTATAGGAACCTCCCATATTTTATGCATTATCATCTAGTAAATATTCATACATTTTATAGAACTAGGAAAATGGCTCTTACACATCCGGCCCCTAATTGTTTATGCTAGGGCAGAAATCAATTACTTAACTTTACTTAATAAGAGCCTTCATTACTTTACCAAACTTAAAATAAACCTTAAAAAGCTTAAACTTAGTTTCTGCTATAAAAACACAAATACTAAGCTTAGGAAACTTTATAGCTTAAACTCTAGTGTATAAACACAAGCACTAAATTTAAAAAGCTTTAAAAAGAAAAATTAGTAATTTTAATCACTTGACTTGACTTGGATCAGGCACAGTTTGTTCACGGGTCTGTCCAGTGTACTGTTTTTGGTTTGCACGTAAACTCTTTTGACGGCACCTTTGGCATCTGGCATTGTCTTGATGACTCGACCCATTACCCAAGAATTGCGAGGTGTAGCTTTATCCACAATTAGAACGATGTCTCCCTGTTCAAAGTTTCTTTTTGGTGTAAGCCATTTTTGACGTTCCTGAAGTATTGGCAAATACTCTTTAGTCCATCTTTTCCAAAACAAATCTGCCATGTATTGAATTTGTTTCCAGCGTCTTCTTGGATATGATTCGGTTTTTGAAACAAGTTCAGGTGGCATTTCGGGTTGAGTGTCCAATAACAATAGATGATTGGGTGTTAGCGGTTCCAGATCATTAGGATCATTAGATGTCTCTGTAAGGGGTCTTTTATTAAGTATTGATTCCACTTCGCACATCAGTGTATGAAGATTTTGATCATCGAGTGTTTGTTGATTTAGTGTCGAATTTAAAATCTTTCTTATACTTCTGATTTGTCTTTCCCAAACTCCGCCTTGATGAGAGGCTGATGGTGGGTTCAAAATCCATTTGATTTCTCTTCGCATCATTTCTTTGCCAGTTTTTTCGTGTTCCAAATTTTTTGTAGCTTCTCGTAGCTCTCTTTCCGCTCCAACAAAATTTGTTCCATTATCTGAGCGCATGATTTTAACCCGGCCTCTTCTACTCTTAAATCTGAGTATCGCTTGGATACAGGAATCCGTGTCTAAATTGTGTGCAATCTCAATGTGCGCAGCTCTAGTTGTTAAACAGGTGAAAATTACTCCATACCTTTTGACTAAGCTTCGTCCTCTTTTGACAAAAAAGGGTCCAAAATAATCGACTCCAACATTAGTGAAAGGCGGTTTGTTGGGTGCTAAGTGATCTTCTGGCAAATCTGCCATTTTTTGCTCACCAGCTTTCGCATTGTATCTTCTGCATGTAGTGCACTTCGAAATTATTTTTCTGATAGCTGCGTTCGCCTGAGGTATCCAGTATTTTTGACGTAGTTCTGCTAACAAATAATTACGTCCATAGTGTCTATGCTCTTGGTGAAGGTGTCTGATTAAGAGTGTAGCGATATGCGAATTTTTTTGAACTATAGCAGGATGCTTGGCTTCCTTTGGCATAGCTGATTTGCTGAGTCTTCCTCCGACTCTTAATATTCCTTCATGTAGAACTGGATCCAGTTTAATGATTTTACTGCTTTTCTTTATAGGCCGATTTTTACTTAGCGCTTTAACTTCTTCTGGGTAAGCTTGTTCTTGACTTAGGTGAATAAGCTCATTTTCTGCTTTAGACAAGTCATCTAGAGACGGTGGCTTTAGTCTCATTGTTGATTTGTATTCCTCCATATGTTTCGCGATCAGCATCTTATGTCTTTCTGGGCTGTGTCCAGATTGGCTAACTGTATATTGAATTGCCTTTCTCTCTTCTTTCAAGCGCATTAGCACTTCTTTAAACTTAAGGAACCAAGCATATTTTTCTTTACACAGTTCTCTTAGAATAAGCTCGGCAGGCAATATGACTGGCGCTAAAAATCCAAGTGGGTCATATATTGAACTGACCACTGACAGAATGCCACGTCTTGTAGCAGGCTTATCTTGCAGCTTTACCTGGAACTTGAAACTGTCAGTCTGTGTGCACCATTGAACACCCAAGGCTCTTTCAACTGGTAACAGATCATGGCTTAAGTCCAAGTCTTTTTGATCTATTGCCCTGTCTTCTTCAGGGATTGACAGCAAAACTGCTCTGCTATTACTTATCCATTTTTGTAAGATAAAATCCTCCCTTTAAGCACAGGGCTTTAAGATCTTTGGCCAATTTTATGGCTTCTTCTTCTGAAGCAACTGACTTTAAATAGTCATCAACATAGAAATTATTTAACACAGTGTTAACGGCTTCCTCTGGAGCTGTGTCTCATGCATCCTCTGCTGTTCTTAAGGCATAAGAGGCACAATTGGGCGACGAAGTAGCACCAAAAAGATGCACTGTCATTTTGTATTCCTCAAGTTCATTGTTTAGATTACCTTCGGACCACCACAGAAAACGAAGAAGATCCATGTCTTTTTCTGGTACTTTCACTTGATAGAACATTGATTTAATGTCTGCCATGAGAGCGATTGGTTCCTCTCTGAATCTTGTAAGAACTCCAATGAGTGTATTAGTTAAATCAGGTCCTTTCAGCAACTGTTCATTTAGAGAAAAACCTTGATAAGTGGCTGTACAATCAAACACCACTCTTATTTTGTTTTTCTTTGGATGATACACTCCATGATGAGGGATGTACCATATTTTTTCTTTTTCGAGGGTCCGCTGTTCAGTCGGTACCTTTATGGCATAACCTTTGTCTAAAATGTCTTTCATGAACACTTTATAATCCTCATGAAACGTCGGGTACCTTGTAAGTTTCCTTTTAAGTCCTTTAACATGTTGTTTTGCAATACAATGATTGTTTGCCACTTTAAGTGTTTCATCTTTAAAAGGCAGATTAATGCAATAGTGTCCGTTCACTAGAGTTGCAGTACCTGAGGCTATGCGCACAAATTTAATGCCTTCCTGTGACGTTTCCTCTTTTTCTTCACAGTCGCGTTCTGGAAAGTCTATATTGTATTGCTTGAGTAACGTTTGTTCTACTTTCTTTATTGTTACACAATTGACTGAACATCTTTTTTCACTTTCATTGACTGACTCCTTTGTATAGCAAGTAACAGTCCATCCTAGAACTGTTCTCGTTGCAAAAGGTCCATCTCCTTCGCTATGTATGATTTCCCATGGCTCCAAGAGTTTACGAGAGTCTGTACCTATTATTAAACCTACTTCTGCGTTTATTTGGGGTAGGTGTACATTTTTAAGGTAAGGCCATTTCATAATATCTTTTTGAGTAGGAATTTTATCTTTATTTCCAGGTATAACAGTTGCTGTACGTACCTCTGGTAAATCATAAAATGTGTTTTCTTCTAACTCACAGACTTGTAACTCTGTTAAGATTTTACATTTTAATGGTTTTTCTAGATTATCTAGAGTGTTGAGATACAGATGCGATTTTCTTCCTGAGAGGTTTAATTGTTCTCTTAAGCTCTCTGTGCAAAACGTGGCTGTGCTACATGGGTCTATTAGAGCATATGTTTCAATATATTTTTCATTCCCTTTGGATTTGACTTTAACTGGGACCGCAGCTATGACACTTGTAGATAACCTGCTGACAGTTTGGTATTTTTTTTTCGTCTCAAGTCTATTTTGTGGGTGCATTTTTTTGTCTCCGGACTACAGCCGACATGGCGGAAGGATTCAGGAAGCCCGACCCGCTTGTTTTTGATGGCAATGTTGCTGAAAATTGGCGCATTTTTGAGCAAGAATATGACATTTTTATAGCGGCGGCACACTCTGACAAGCCAGCGCACACACAAGCCTACATATTGCTCAACTTAGCAGGCCCCGAAGCTATAGAACGGGAGCGGTCTTTTGTTTACGCGCCAGAAGTGAGAGAGCCTGGCGATGGAGGACGAGTCCTTATTCCTGCAGAATCGAAGGAGGATCCTGAGTGCCTCAAAAGGAAATTCAGAGAAATGTGCAGCCCACAAACCAACGTCACGATGGAAAGACATAAGTTCAACACACGGAATCAGAGGACTGGTGAGACTGTTGAATCCTATGTAAGTGATTTACGGATTAAAGCAAAAAGCTGCAGATTTGGTGATCTGAGTGAAGAACTAATAAAAGACAGACTAGTTTGTGGCATCAACAATGACAATTTAAGGAAAGTGCTACTGCGTGACAGTGATTTAACGTTAGCAAAAGCTATATCTGTCTGCCAGATTCATGAGATGACCGAAGAGCATAATAAAACTCTTGCTTTTCCTCAACAATCTGCGACAAATGTTGATGTGCTCCAGCCCAAATTTACAAGAAAGCACAGAGGAGATAAGATGAAAATACAAGGAGACAGGTCTGAAACACAGCACATCACTAACTGTACTAACTGTGGGGGCGCTCATGCTGCAAAAAGAAGTAAATGTCCAGCTTTTGGGCAGCAGTGTCATGCATGCAAAAAGTGGAATCATTTTAAAAAACGGTGCAGAGCCATTCAGCCTACTCAAAACGCAAGAGACAGAAAGTCAGTTCATCATGTGGAACCAGACCAAGCTGATGACAGCGGAGATGACACATTCTACGTTGATGGAATAAATCTGCAATATGCAATCCATGCAACTGATGTGCATGTGGAACACAAAGAGGAAGTTTTTGTCACCGTGCAGATTAATGGGATTCCTGTTGAGATGAAAGTGGACACTGGTGCTAAATGTAATGTGCTTCCCAAGAAAACAGTTAACATTATAAGAGCAGATAAACAAATAAAAGCGCACCCCAAGTCCCTTAACTTAGTAGCATTTGGAGGCAGCAAGATTCAAACCTCAGGTGTAATTAAGCTGCGGTATTTTCTGCATGGACAGTCACATGTGCTATCATTCTTTGTTATTAATGAAGATGTTCAGCCAATACTGGGACTAAGTGCGTGCAGAGAAATGGGACTTGTATCATTCAGCAATGACGTCCACCAATTGAGCACGTCTGCAGATGACCTGTCACAACAGCTTATCATAGAATACAGCGACTTATTTTCTGATGAGCTTGGAAAGTTGCCAGTCACCTATCACATGACACTGAACCCAGATGTGAAACCAGTTGTTCACCCAGCACATCGCATTCCTTTGGCCATGAAAGACAGAGTCAAGGCAGAGCTGGACAGGATGGAGAAATTAGGCGTCATTACTCCCGTCTCAGAGCCGACAGACTGGGTGTCTTCTATGGTAGCCACCAACAAGAAAGGCAAAGATGAAACCAGGATATGCATAAATCCTCGAGATTTAAACACGGCTCTGAAAAGACCACACCATCCCATGCGCACAGTAGAAGAAGTGGCTGCATTAATGTCACATACTACTGTGTTCTCTGTTTTGGATGCTAAGAACTCCTTTTGGCAGGTATCATTGGATCAGAAATCATCCATGCTAACCACCTTCAGCACTTGTTTTGGTCGTTACAGGTTCCTCAGAATGCCTTTTGGTCTTAACGCTGCCAGTGAGGTAATTCAGCAAGCCATGGAGCAGATATTCGCTGGGTATCCATGTGCCATCATTGTTGATGATATACTCTTTGGCGGAAGAACCATGAAAGAACACAACGACAACTTGAGAAAAGTCCTTGACCGTGCCAGAGAAGTAAACCTGCGACTAAACCCACTAAAGTGCAAATTCCGGCTGAATCAGGTCAGTTATGTCGGATACATTTTCACAAGCGAGGGACTTAAAGCAGACCCTTCCAAAACAGCCGCAATCAAAGAGATGCCAGTTCCAATGGATGTCCAAGCCCTGCAGAGGTTCCTGGGGATGGTCAATTATCTTGGAAAATTCATTCCAAACTTCAGCCATCTGACAGCTCCTCTGCAACAGCTCACACACAAGGACACCGAGTGGATGTGGGACACACAGCATCAGACTGCGTTCGATGCACTTAAAGAACACATGTCTAATCCACCTGTTCTGTCATATTATGATGTCAGCAAACCTGTGACACTAACATGCGATGCATCACAGTATGGTCTTGGTGCAGCTTGCTTACAGGAAGGGCAACCTGTAGCATATGCTTCATGTACTCTGACAGACACTGAAACCAGATATGCTCAGATAGAAAAAGAGCTACTGGCTGTTGTTTTCGCATGTACAAAGTTTCATGACTACATTTATGGCAAGCCTGTGGTCATAGAAACAGACCATCAGCCACTGGTCACCATACTAAAGAAACCTATTTACGCCGCACCAGCCAGATTACAGAGGATGTTGTTAAGGCTCCAAAAATACAACATCACACTCGCATATAAATGTGGAAAACAAATGTATCTGGCTGACACGCTGTCTCGTGCTCCCAGCAGATCCACTTTCCAGCAGTCTGAAGAAGAGGACAACTTTAATGTCATGACGGTGAGCTGCATCTCTTCTTCATGCCTGGAGGAACTTAAAGGACACACAGCTGAGGATGAGACACTGCAAGCGCTCAGCTCATTCATCAAACATGGTTGGCCACAACGACTCCACAACCTTCCCACGGCAGTTCATCCATATTTTCCTTTCAGGGATGAGCTGACTGTGGATGATGGCATAATTCTTAAAGGTTCCAAAGCTGTGATCCCAAAATCATTGCAAGGAGATTACATCACCATCATGCACAGAGGATATCCCGGTGTAGAAGCTACCAAGCGGAGAGCATGGGGGATCGTCTTCTGGCCGTTCATGTCAAGAGATATTGAACAAACAGTTACTTCCTGCTCGGTGTGTAACAGCACTAAACCTCACCAACAAAAAGAGCCCCTTCATCTGCATGAAGTTCCAGATCTTCCTTGGTCAACTGTGGCTACAGATATCTTTGAGTGGCACTGTCAGCACTATTTAGTAGTAGTCGACTCATACTCAGGCTGGTTTGAGATTGACCTGCTAAAGGATTTGACATCAGCAACAGTCATCAAGAAGCTGAAAAGACACTTCTCTGTTCATGGTGCTCCACACACTCTGATCTCAGACAATGGAAGGCAGTTTACGAGCCAGCGTTTCAAAGACTTGCTTCACAGTGGGACTTTCACCATGTCACCAGCAGTCCAGAGTATCCTCAATCCAATGGGCTTGCTGAGAGAGCAGTGCGCAGTGCTAAACAGCTGATGGAGAAGTCACACAGAGATGGCACTGATGTATTTCTCAACCTGCTGAATCTCAGGAATGTTCCATGTGATGTGAACCTGGATTCCTCTGCAGAATGACTTCTATCCAGACAGACTCGAACTACGCTCCCAATCACAACCAAACTGCTCGAACCACAACACCGTGAATCTGAGAGAGTGAAAGCCCAACTTCTCAACAAGAGACTGACTCAGAAGGTCTGTTATGACAGATCCAGCCGACCACTTCCACCTCTTGAAGAAGGACAAATAGGGAGGTTACAGACCCCACAGGGTTATGACCGCACAGGTGTGGTGAAGGAACTCTGTAAAGAACCTAGATCCTACCTGGTACAGTCAGATGGGAAGGAGAAATCGCAGACATATATTGCCTGTATCTGAGCCTGTTACTGTTCAGAAAGACACTGATCATCATCATTATGATGGACTGCAGGTTGTGGGTCAAAACAATGATGTAAAACAGTTTAAAGACAACACTCATGTTGAGAGCTCTTCTGATGTTTTGCATTCTCCAAAACCTTCCAAGAGTGATGGTGTTTACAGGACACGCTTTGGTCGTGTATGTAAACCAAATCCAAGATATAGGGATTAATTGGGTACTAGTTAAAACACAGAACTTGTTCAGGTTTGATATTTGATCCAACAGTAACTGATGTCCATGTTTTAAGTTAAATTCTGTTTGAGGTAATTTTCAGTAGTAATCATATTTCACTTTATACAGCAAAGGGATGTTTTGTCATGTTTATTTCTTCCATCTGGTTGCAAATTTAAATGTTCCTAAGGACCAGCATATGTCACCTTTAATGCTGTGATTATTATTATTTAGCATGCATTAAACTTTATATCCAGTTAGGGATGTACTAAAGAAGGGGGATGTAGATAACCTGCTGACAGTTTGGTATTTGTCCTAGTCCGCTTGCCGTACCTCCGTGTTGGTCTGTATACGTTTGAGTGGTGTATGTGTCACTCAATTATTGAATCTGAGCATGTAAGTTCTCTGCTGGTTAATAAAACCACATTAACTGAATCTACTGCTTTATCATTATAATACTGGTGAACATGCAACAACACTATTTCCGGCCCTGGTAGCCATACAAGACTCTTTCGGTGTTATGGACGCATTCGTAAAAGAAGCGCTTTTCTGTTTCGATTTAGAGCTCTCTTCTTTAATGGATTTAGCTTTATCATCAGAGTTCTTTTCTTTATTTATATGTAGAATAGCTGGATGTAAATGAGAGCATATGCTACATTTAATTTTTTCTTCACAATTTTTGCTAAGATGTCCTTATTTTATACATTTAAAGCATAAGCCTTTGGATTTTACCTTCTTAAGTTAATTTCTGAATTGCGTTGCAGTCATTAAGATCATGCCTTTTGTCACAGAAAAAACAGTGCTTACCGTGTATACGCTCAGTTGTCTCCTTTTTGTTTTCCTTTTCAACAGTAGTGGCAATATTTGAGACGAAGTTGTCCTTTCTCATTCTACCTTTCGCAGGATATTTTTCGTGATCAGTCTTTTCTTTCTCCCTTTTGAAGGTATAGCTGGAATAGGAAGCACCATACATTGGATCCAGGGAAGCTATGAGTCGTTCTTCTAAAAAACTATATAAGTTAACGAGACCTGGTCGTCTTCTTTCTTTACTTTCGATCTCTGTTGCTTTATTTTGCCAGAGCTCTCGTAGTTCTTGGAGAAGCTTCGATTTCATAATGTGGATATTTAAATTGTTTTCGAATTCGTGTCCGTCCTTTAAGCCCGACAAAACACTTTTACAATTACCAATGAAGAGCGTGTATGTCTTTAAGCTATCAATATCTCCTGATTTCAATTGTGGCCACTTCCTTACTTTCTTCATGTAAGCATCTCCTATATGAACGTGTTTTCCATAAAATTTTTCTAACATTCTTCTGGTATTTCTATATCCTTCTTCTGGCGGTAAGTATGCGTTATTCAGAGCAATGTTTCTAGGTTCGCCTCTGGTGAATTGTACCAAATACTCTAGTTTGTTACCAAGATCACTCACTTCTTGGTCGATGATTCGATCAAATGCTCTTATAAAGTTTATATAAGTCAATGGATCGCCTTCAAATATTGGTACCTTTATGTGGGGTACATAAGGCGCTTGTGCTTTGTTTTGTTCCTGTTTCTGTTGATCGTAACGTTGTTCATGATGCAATTGTTGAAGAAGCGCTTCTCTTTGTTGCTGATAAAACGGTTGCTGGGGTTTGTTTTTACTTTCATTCGTATTGTAGCGACCCGTGGGTGAGTCTTAAAGTTTTTCAAAGCCAAACTCTGCCGTGCACCTCTCCCAAACTGTCGGCTAGCGGACTGCCAGCGCTATGCACGCAGCTACAACCAGCTCTTTAAGTAGCGAGCACTCGTGTCCCATACACCGCACGACTCCGAGTGTCTCGGCAAGAATTGCTGAGATGAAATCTTAGCAAATACACAGCTCTGTCCTGTTGTATCTCTTTATTAGAGTAGACAGTCAGAAAACAAAGCTCAAACTCATTGCATAGCCATTGCCAAGGTCATTAACAAAACCATCTTTCTCCTTGATGGTAACTATTTACAGTTTTAACATCCCCGGACGGCAATAACCCAACCCACCCCACCAGTTGAGCACAAACACATACAATAATTACAACAGGAAAAATAATTCGATTACATAATTAATGAACACAACAATAAGCTTTTCATAAATTACCCATAATGCATCACGCCGCCAGCGCTGGCTGCCGGGTTACTACAGTATTTATAAAGTTGTAACTGTTCGCTTCTGACGACTTTTCAAATTTCACATCTGGTTTCTGACTCAGTCTATTTGTACTGCGATTGCGCCCTTTAAGTGCTTTTAATTTTGCGTCGGATTCTGCTTTAGCTGCCTCTAAAGCCAATTGATCTCTTTTAGCTTTTATCTGCATTTCCTCAGCTTTTCTTTTAGCTTTTAACTGCATTTCTTCCATATCTAGAGCCTGTTGCTTTCTTTGATTCTCCGCTTTAGCCAACAGCACGGCATGTGCTGCCTCTTGAGATCTGATGACGCTAATAGAAGTCCCGGCTGAACTTGCACTACGTTTAGATTTTGCGGAGATTTGGGAGGCTTTGGCTGAATTGGTAGCCGAACTTATATGACTTTTACTTTGAATGGAAACCTGTGAGATACTATCTTCTGGAGAAATGTCAGGAATGTCATTCGTCGTTCTGTAATCCTTGAATTGGTTAGCCAAAAAGTCGGGCTGTTGGTTGAAGCTTATATTTTGACGTACTTCAAAAAAACCATTTCATCGTATTTTCCGAAAATGTGCGAAAAATTTCCATTTTAGCATCAAAGTCCTTTTGTAGCATTTTCCGTATATCTTCATTGCTCTGGAGGGATAAGAGTTTGTCACTTAACCTTTTATATTCCATTCTCTGGTTAAAGAACGAGTTCTCGATGATCGATTTTATAGCTTCACAGTTAAATTCATTTTTTTGTAAATCTTTCACGGTCTTCATCACACTAGATAATTATTTGTATTTGCAGTCCATTTCGGATTGAAGTTTAGTTGTTAATGAATTGGACAGCTTTATGTTGTCATGAAGATGATCTTCCATTGAAACATCATGATCATCGTGACTTGCACTCACACCACTGTTACTTTCAATGGGGGTTCGAAATGCTCTCTGGCTCCCGGACTCAGATGCCATGGCGTTCCCACGCGTTGAAAATGCAGGCTTGCTTTCTTTTATAATCCAAGGCAATTTTAAACTTTAAGTCCTTGACAGGTTCAGATCTTAAGCAGGTTTCAAAACTTCAGGCTGGTTTTTTAACTTTAGTGTAGCTGCCGATGTATAAGGCGAAGTCAGGCACGGGTAAGACGCATGTCAAAGAAATCTCACAGTCCAAAAGTTCGTTTTAAAATATTTAGTGAAAGTTAAAAGCAAATAATCCACACAAGAATAAAAAGAAAAATAGTTACACACATAGAATAAAGGCAAAAAAAGGAAAAAATGTATCTTCTATAGACTTAGTTTTTTTTAAGAAGCTTTGGTTATTTCTGTACTTAAAAGTTCTTAATTTCTTCTTCTGTATGCCTTAAACATACGGTTCAACACTTAAATTTTTTATTTTAAGAGTTACTTCACACTCAAAAGGCCAGTAGGCCGTTGGCACATAGACATGCACCCAGGTACGTTCACGGACGCAAGCACGAAAGTGAGCACAAACAAGGACACGGTTAAAAAACCGTATGCCTCTATACCTTACACAAGGCAAGGCTAGACACTAACTGGAGAACTTTGTTTGCTCAAAACTATTAGAAAATGACAGGAAAATACCAACTCATTTCTATTCACGGGGGTTATAGGAACCTCCCATATTTTATGCATTATCATCTAGTAAATATTCATACATTTTATAGAACTAGGAAAATGGCTCTTACAATTGTATTTTATTCAAGAATACCGTAACAGCCTAATATAAGGCATGCAAAAAGAGAGACTTCAACTTTTAAATTGACGTCTATTTGAATACTAAATACAAATAATTTTGCTATTCTACAAAAACAAAACAAATACTTTTGCTGCCCCAACAAATACAAATGCAAATAGTTTTGCTACCCCAACAAATACAAATACAGATACAAATACAAACAGTGGATGCTCTGCACATCCCTACTGTAATGACACGGTCTAATTCGCTTACACCACAGCAGCTGACATGTCGTCGTCACTGCTGACACACATGAGACCAATATTTTTCTTAAAAGCTGCAACATTTCAGGACAGGTTTGTTTTTGTTGAAGATGTACAGCTCCCCTTTCAACATTTTAAAGAGAATAAAGAGGTCATCAGTAAAGTTAATAGCCTCTAGTTGTGAGGTGTTAGACAGAAATGGCCACCTGTTACATTGAAATTATTGCCTATGGTTTTATGATAAGTTTCTAGAATAAAATAATTTTCGCAATTTTATTGACGCAACAGACAAATAAAACAAAATCAAACAATTTCACATTGTTCCTCTTGTGTGCCTTCTGTCTACGTATTTTATTCAATATTCTCATTCCCATTTCATGTGTCTGAATTGCTAGAGTATAATTAATTTCATTGCAAGGCAGAATAGGCCTGCATGTAATTAGTTGTTTGAAGGGCATTATGCATTTTTCATATTTGAGAAGTTAGTAGCCTATTTGAACTGATGCACATAGACATACATAGGCCCCATGTGGAAACTAAGAAAATGACTTTGCATAACTATGTACTGTATTCTTTTACTTCCAATACATAACTTGTTAGGTCTATACTAAATGGTAAATGGTAGTGATGGGCTGCTGGATCTATTGAAGAGGTTCTGTTAAAAAAAGTAAACTCATGGGTCATTTATTCCCACTCCTTAAAAAATACAAAATGAACTGAACATGAATAGTTCAAAATTGAATGTGAATTTATTCATTTTAATTTGTGTGAACTGAACTTTGAGGTAGTTCTTGTGAGGTGTGAACTTGCACAGCACTGTGTATATCCCATATTGCCTGATTTCTCTAATAAAAAAAACAAAGACTACAAGTCTAGTTTTGTGAATGACTTCTCAATAAACTAAGAATTGTGATTTAAGTTTCTTTCAAAATCTCAAAAAGTGTAGTTCAATAAAAATTCCAGATAATAGGAATGAAACAAGTTTACAGTTGATGAGGAGCATCTGCAGTATATACAAGTGTAACAAATAGTTGTCTTTACATTTTACAGATGTCACACATTCAGGTAAATTGAAATGAAATTAGATGTGTGGAAAGTAGTGATTTTGTGCAACTTTATTTTTTTCAGGGGATCTATTAGTTATACTAGAAAGGTAATAAACAAAGAAAATAGAGTTGCCTGTGCTGCCAGATTCATCCCTCTCAAATCCAGCACCAGACAGCAAGCATACCAAGAATGGAGAATTTTGTCCCAACTGAGTCATCCCAAGATTGCCAGCTTACTTGATGCTTTTGATACTAAACGGACCCTTGTGCTTGTCATGGAACTGTATCCTTTTTTTACTGAGGATCTCACATTACTCTGAATACAGTGATTCATAAATAGGACTGTTTATTCTAATCCCAAAGCAAAACACTGCATGGACTACTTGCTGAAAAAAGCTGTAGTATAAATGATATTTAAATTTTAAAACTAAACTATCAACCAGAACTTTAACTAACTGTTCCCATGTACGTTAGAAAGTGTGCCTACCTAGGTTCTAAATAGTTTAAATTATGTGGCAATCAACCCACTTTGTAATCTAGGTTGCCCAGAGTTAGTGATTTGAAAAGCAGTATGGGTGATGTAAATCATACGACATGTGGATCCACAAAGAGTGAATGCACAATGTCTATATGTGCACATGCTTTCATTTACATTTACAATTATCTGCTTAGCATATGCTTTTGTTAAAGAGTGATTTACAAAAGAGGTCAACATAAATGATTAAACATCAGTTTTGGGGACTGTTTAAGAACTAGTGTTACAGAACAAAGTTACATCACATCACCAAACATACTAAAAGTAAATTAAACCTCCTTAGTTACAAGAACCTATCCATTATTAGACAGGAGGTGACCATCTTGTTCGACCAGCTAGGAGCTACACATGAAAGAGTCTGAAATTAGATTTTAGGCCATGCAGAGGTGGCATCACCAGGCTCCATTCACCTGCAGACCAGAGCATAGGACCTAACAAGTGTTTCCAAATACATTAACTACTCTGTAGGCAAGCATCAAGGATTTGAGGATAATATGTGCTGCTTGGAGCCAATGTAGAGATCTGAAAAGAAAAGTGAAATATGTCTTACTTGGATGAACACCAGATTCTTCTCACTTAAATTCTTTTTTCTTAATTGCTTTTTGAACTGAAGTGCTGGAATGCAAGCATAAAAGTAGCTTAAGCTCTAAATGTCTATCTGAAATTATTTCCAGAGAAGATAGCCTGTAACATTATTTTCAATTGTTTTAAGTATGTCATCTATTAACTGTTTCTTTAAAATATTGTTCAGATGTTCAGGTCAAGATATTTTAGACCATTTGCTTTCCAAAGACTTTGTTACGGAAAGTCAGGTAAGAGTCTTTTGCAAGCTACTATTTGAGTCTTTCTGAATAATGCAGTTTTTTCAACTTTGTATTTTGGACCAGTTATTCTCAATCCCTGTACACAAAATGCGTTTATATTTTGTCTATATATTCACATGCTGAATCGACACAAACTGCTGCAACAGTGCCCAAAAAGAATTCAGGTACATCCAAATGCAACCTTACATTAGTGTAAGATTTTATGCACTGTGGCGGATGGCCAGTGCCCTTGCCTGGCCAAGACAGCTCTGTAATGGAAGGGCTTGTGGGGAGAGTGTCTTCAGGGCTTTATCTCCCCTGGGAGGATAGAAGGCAACCCACCGGGCTGCTGCAGCAACACAGATTCCCGCCGGGCGTGCTGGGAGCTGGAGTTTGCTACAGCCCTGTTGGGTTCCATGGGTGCCGCCAGGGGGTGCTACAGAGCCTGCACAGCCCTAATATATTGGGCAAGTGCTGCCAGAAGATCATCACCGGACACCTGGAGCACTTCTGGGTACCCTATAAAAGGAGCCAGCCACCACTACTCCGTGAGCCAGAGTTGGGAGGTGGAGGACAAAGGCGAACAGAGAGAAAGAAAAGAAAGAGAAAACAAAAAGAAGAGAGGACTGTGCTTATCTATGCTATTTGGTGCTTGTACTGTGCTGTGTAGTGGGGAGCAAAGGAAAAGTGCACTTAAAATCAATGTGTGCTGTGTGGCAAGACTGGGCTCTGTGCCTGTTGTGTCCGGGTTTGTGGAGCTGTATACCCCCTGGTGGTCCTCACCATTAAACCTAATCTTCATTTCTCTGTTGTTAAACATCGTTTCTGTAACTATTAATATTATTTTGAACATTTTGCAGAATATACATTCTTATGCAGACCAAACAAATGTGCATTTCATAAAAAGTAAAGATTTCCAGTACAGGTTAATTCAGAATCATTGAAATCTTAATTTAATTGTCTAAGCAGATTTAAAATGATAATAATTTGCTTCTATTTACTTAAAATACCACATTTAAGATCTTAACACCCTAACTGAAATATATTTATACACTGTATGTACATTTCTCTGTAGTTATTGCATGGTCATTTTTATTTTTCTTACTGTCACTGCTATTTTAACTATAGTTATAGTTTAAACTATAGTCTAGTTTAAAAGGAGCCCCTCTGCCTCACACAGGGACTAAGGGGTAAATCAAACTATGGCAGTGAAAAATTCAACTAAATCTGTTTAAATGGTCTTTCTCTGAAAATTCACTCCAGTATTATGGTGGTGATGCTAGAGGACGTTTGGATCATACTATTCTCCTTAGTGATTTTAGCTTAAAACAGACAAATTTATTTTCTACTCTAACAGCAGATATTTCAAAATATGGTTATTTGATTGAGGCCAGGTGATTTTTACTTCAAACTTATTTTATGATGGTAATACATATAACTAGGGCTGCTGCTTCAATACCATATCAGAATGATGCTTGTTTCCAGAAGGGATAAACTCAGGAAATTCAAAGCATATTTAAAAACATACCTGAATTTAAATGAGATTTAAGCTACATCTTAGGAACCTTTTAAAAGTCACCTTTTCAATTTTCTCAATGTTATCCTGTAACCCTCTTTTAGACACGTGTCTTTCATTTGGCCATATTTGACAAATTCACATTGATTATCTTATACTGTTTTTTGCTTACATTTTTTCTTTGTTGTGGATAATAATATTTTTCTTTCATTACCTAGACAAGCAGGAGGGCAGTAATGGCACTCTATAGAGTGGGCTAAGCAAACTTATTAAATAATTTATAAATAGATATACATCTGTTTACAGTCCCCAATACATTTAGCGTAATATAAACATCAACATTTTTAATAATGTTGGCACTTTCATTATCATTCTTGGTTCTGGATGTGTTTATTCTAGTTAACTTTCTTATATTATTATACAAATGACAGTGCATTACCTTAAATGTTGATAAGAAATGAATTTTAGAGGATTAAAAAATACAACACAACCAGTAGCTGTGAGTAGTTTCTAGTGGCTCTATTTCACACTGTAATACAAGCACTAGTGAATTAAATAGCACTACCAGATAATCAAATGAATGGGTAGACTAGACATAGAAAGAAACAAGTAACAACACCACTGCCACCAAACAATTTTTAAAGTAATGGAAACAGAACTGTCATGAAATGGCAATTTTCTCCAAAGCAAGATAAGGTGAAGCCTCCAAAACAAGCTAGGGAGCAGGTCAAAAATGTACCTGGTTTGATCAGTAGAAGCAACCTCAAGACCTGTAAGGCTACCTGCTAACGTCAGCTTGGAGGAACCCCCAAAATAGGGAGTTTGCAAGAAAGCTAAAATAGTCCAAAAATAAAGCAAATGCTCCACAAGAACAAGGAGAACCCCCCAACCTTCAGCTTGTATTAAAATGTCTAACAAAGTATCTTCATCAAGTAAGGGTTTATTTGTAAAACGTATCAAAATACAAAGAAAAGCTCAAAGGAGCTAAAAAGAAGCACAAAGGTGTTGCCTAAAAGGCACTCCCAAGCAAATAAGTCTCAATATGTTAACCAAAAATCAGAATCCTTTAGTCAGAGCAAAATAAAATCAAAAAGGCAAGGAAAATCAAGACAGAAAAGCACAATACTCGCTAGACTCCACAATAAACAAAATAGTTCCCAAAAGTAGTGGCATTAAGGTGGTCCTGCCTCTTTGGGGATCTATCCATAAAGAACATTAAATAAATAAATAAACAAAAATAACATATAGACACGAAAAATAACAACTGAAAATTAACAAAAATAAAACATAAAACCCACATAACTTGATCCAGATACATAACAAGAACAATTACATCATTCTTATTTGAATACCTGAAAACTAAGGTGACGTAATAATTTTCAGAATATTTCAAGACAGATTACTTCATATAATGCAGTAAAACTGTTGAAAGAAAATGCTAAATAAAAGGTAGAGATAGATGGACAAAGTAATAAAATCACAGTGAGAAACAAAAATAGAAAACTTTTGTGTTTGATTCACTGCAACGATTTGATTTGTATAGATTGGCTTTATAATTAAAAATAACAAAAATCTAATTTACTTTGATAAATTGTCAATATGTTGTCAGAAAAGTTATCCTTCATAGTGATGTTTCCTTTGCATCATGAGTTATTGAAGAAGTTATGTTTGTCTAAAATAAATGTGCATTGCAGCGGGGCATCTTAAATATTGTAGTGCACCACAAGCACCAAGCAGCACAAGAACTGAAGAAACAGAGAACAAGAACTAAAGAAAACAGTAAACCCTTAACTATAGGGATGGCTGTTAAACTTCAAACAAAAACTTCATGTCACCTTATTGAATTTTCCTTCCTCCACTGTGCCAGTTTCTTCTGTCAGCTGAACTCTTTTCTTTCCCAGAAAGAATCTCTCTATCATCCATTCTAGGCCACTTTATAGATTTTCTAGTTTCAAGGATCAGCCTTTTTTACTTTTAAGACACAGCACCCATATACAGCTATCAGCAGAGAAGGTCTATTCTTAAATCTGCAGGTAATATTGCCATTTCTAATATCTGTACATATATGTCTGTGGCCAAGTTTACCACATCACCAATACATAAAACATGTTTCTCCCAGCAAGGTCATAGCCATAGGAAACAGAATAACATCATTGACTTGAATAGGAAGAGGTTCACTCCTTTCTTGCTCTATGTAGGCCCACTGAATTTTCACAGAAGTCTAGGTCCCCACCCTTCCCCTTGTGAAAATAACAGGCCTTGACACAGGAAGAGGTTTGGGGCAGCCACCTATGTACTTCAATAAGTCTGCTGCAAATCGATGAATTGTTAGTACAGAAGTGTACAGGTTTGAGTCCAAAACAGAACTGAGGAATGCAGGAGGTTGTTTGGCTTTTAAGGTATGTTGGTGGAAGTGATGTCTTCGGGGCCAGAACCGGAAGTGACATCATGGGCATGGAATTACCTTCTTTTGGTATCGTTAGCTGCATCCCATGTACACGTGTGTGACACGATCCCCTTCTCAGCCCAAACCCATCAGGTCGGGTGTACCTGCCCGAGAGGTTGTGACTCCGAGAAAGTGCATCGGCATTGGCTTGCAGGGCACCCTGGCGATAAATGATGGAAAAATTAGGCCTCCCACTCCACGGCCGCATACCTGGTTTCCTGGTCCAGTAGTTTCCAACTCAGGAACATGATGGGGTGTTCAACACCATCTACGCTTTGGCACAGCACCGTTCCAAGACTTGTGTCCGAAGCGCCCATCTGGAGGATGAAAGGCAAAGAAAAGTCAGGAGTTTTTAAAACTTGAGATGACTTAAGGGCCTGTTTTAAGTGACCAAATGCAGCTCTTGCAGCATCCCATACCACATGATTCAGTTTCCCCTTCCTTGTGAGAATGGTCAAAGGCACCGCTCTCTCAGAGAAATGGGGTGCAAACCACCAAAAGTAGCCCGCTAAATCTGAGAAAGGCTTGGACCTGCTTCTTGGTTATTGGACAGGGACATTTCAGTATGGCTTCAACTTTAGAGCACTATGGTCTCACCGTACCCCAGCCCACTAGATAGCCTAAGTAATTGGCTTTGATTAATCCAAAGGAACATTTCTTCGGGTTAGTTCAAAGACTGGTTTCCCCAAATGATCGCAATACAACTTGTACCTGCAGTAGATGTTCCTTCCCAGTACTGAAATAGATGATTACATCATCCAAGAGGGCACAGCTATAGGCATTAAGAGGACAGAGCACTTTATCCATTAGACGCTGGAAAGTCGTGGGTGTCCCTTGCAACCCAAATGGATGGGCACAATACTGGCAGTGTTCACTAGGGGTGCTAAACATAGTCTTTTTCTTTGCAGAGTCCATTAAAGGAACCTGCCAGTACCCCTTGGTCATATCAAGTGTGGTCAAGAATTTGGCTTGTCCTAGCCGTTCAAGGAGGTCATCCACACACGGCACCGGATACACATCGAATTGGGTGACTTGGTTAAGCCGATGAAGTCATTGCAAAACCTACAACTCCCATGAGTATAACCCTTCTCTATCACACCTAGTTCCAGCATCCATTTGATCTCCAGTTCCACTTCAACTCTGTTTGCTTTGGAAAGCTGGAATGAGCATTCTAGGATTTTCTCTCCGGGCTCTGTCACAAAGTTATGTGCAATCAGGGAGGTTCGTCCAGGTTTCTCACTCACTACCTCCGGGACAGACAGGATAACTGTTTCCATGTCTAATTTATGAGTGAAGAGTGAGTGTGGCTATCCGGAGGAGGGATCAAGATCCCTGTCCTTTCACGGTTTCAGCAGGTTGACATGGTGTACCCGCTTGCTTGGCCAACAATTTGGTTGTTTCACCAAATATTTGACAAGCCCTTTTCTTTCCTTAACTTCATAAGGACCTTGCCAATGTGCCAACAATTTAGAGTGTGAGGTAGGAACCAGCACCATGACCCGGTTGGAACTCCCGCAGAGATGTGCCGCAGTGGTAACAACAGGCCTGAGTTGCTTACGCCTTTTCCAAGTGACTCTTTAGAATAGGCCAGATTTTTGCAAATCTACATAATTGTACGATATACTCTAAAATGTTAGTTGAAGGGAGTGCCTCTTCTTCCTAAACTTCCTTTAGGATTTCCAGTATGCCCCAAGGTTGTTGTCCATATAATAACTCAAAGGGCGAAAACCCCATAGAGGCTTGTGGGACTTCCCAATAGGCAAGAAGATGAGGGGGAGGAGCTGATCCCAGTTCCTCCCATCCTCACTGACCACCTTGCGCAACATCTGTATTAGAGTCTGGTTAAACCTCTCTACTAAACCATTGGTTTGAGGATGATACACTGAGGTTTTCAAATGTTTGATTTTCAGTAACTTAGCAGTTTCCCTGAACATTTCTGAGGAAAAGGGCGTCCCTTGGTCCGTCAGGACTTCTTTAGACATGCTGGCACGCGAAAAGACCCCTACCAATTATTGTTCAATAGCTTTGGAGTTAGCTGAGTGCAACGGAACAGCCTTGGGATATCGGGTCAGTAAGCTCAAAAGGGACATCAATCAGGGGTAGAGGAGTGAGAGAAGCATGGTCCCTTCTGGGAATTTGCCGTAGTTGATATTCCGGGCAGGATACACAAAAATGGTGGACCTCTTCATTGATTCCCGGCCAAAAGAATCTGAGCTTGAAGTGCTCAAGTGTCTTCTTGGGGCCCAGATGGGCTCCTAGGAGGTGGGCATGTGCCAATTCACAGACCTGACGCCGGTAAGTCTTTGGATTAACAACAGTGTCCACACCTCGCCCTCGTGGTCAGCTACACGGTATAAAACATCATTATTCAACACAAAGTGAGGACCTTGTGGCATAGGATGCTCTGTACGATGGCTGTGTATCAGAACGACTATATATTAGGGTATGTCACAAAATGCTATGGTATATATAGTATTTTCAAATTTTGAGGAAAGAAAATCCTTGTTATATTAAAAAAATTTGCACAGGAAATAGAAAGATTTTAATTTGCATTTTGCAATCTTTTGAGAAAATAAAACTTCTATTGATATTTTCTCATCAACCTTTAGACTCTGAAAAAATATCAGAATAATTTCAAATAATTGATGTACTGTGCAAAATTGAATTAAGAAATAAATTGAAAAATGATGAGCTATAAGAGTTATTTTCCATCTGAAAAATTTTTATTGCTGTTTGTTCATGCTAGGCAGATAGTGAGTTTATTTGGTTGTATGTATGTCTGTGAGGAACTGCTTTCAAAAATGAAAATTATAAAAAGCAACCATCAAAACTGCCTTGAACATGAGAGACTGGAATATTTTATATGAGTCTCAGTTTCTTCAATACCTCCAAATATTGAAAAACATGTTGCCAATTATCCCATTGAAAACACATTTTTTGTCTATACATATTTTTTATTAAAATACTCTTTTTTGTGTATATATATATATATATTATTTGTATTTTTTAGATTAAATATGCTGGACTTTACTTACTTAACACATTTAAAATTAAATTAAAACAATTAATATTTGAATCTTTTAAAGGTTTTGCTTTATATTATCCATTAATAATTAATTGACTTATTTATAAAAAATGTATAAATTGATACATATTATGAAAGCAAAAAGTCCACCCTATAAAGGTACAGTTTTTAAATTAATACATTGAGCTTTATTAAGTTGCATGAGTTGTGGCCTTTAGAGATTATTAGAGATTTAGTTTTGGCCGCTGCATAAAAAAAAAAAAAGGTTGCTCATCACTGCATTAGATCATTAGAACAATATAGATGAGAACAGGCCATTCAGCCCAACAAAGCCTGTCAGCCGGGATCCACCTATTTCTTCCAAAATTACATCAAGTTTAGTTTTGAAGGTACTTAGAATCCTAATGTCTACCACAATAGTTGGTAACTTATTCCATTTGTCTATATTTCTGTGTCTGAAGAAAAACTTCCTAATGTTTTGCAAAATTTGCCCAGAGCAAGTTTCCGACCATGTCCATGTGTTCTTTATTTTAAAGTGATAGTCTCAATCCACAGTTCTAAGTTGTTTTACAATTTTAAACACTTCAATTATGTTACCTCTTTATCACCTTTTGCCTAAACTGAAAAGGCTTAGCTCTCTTAATTTTTCCTCATAACTTATCCCATGTAGCCTTGAAATCTGCCTAGTCACTCATCCCTGGACTTTTTCTAGCTCTTCTATGTCTTTCTTGTAGCCTGGAGACCAAAGTTGCATGTAGTATTGCAGATGAGCTCTATCCAGTGCATTACTAAGTTTGATTATAACCTTCCTTGACTTGTACTCTACACACTGTGCTTTATATACTAGCATTCTGTTAGCCTTCTTAATGGCTTCTGAACATTGTCTGGAAATTGATAATGACGACATTACTATGACTGCAAAATCCTTCTCGTAAGGCATACTTTCCATTTTCAGACATCAAACCTAACATTTTTACTTCCTATGTGTGATATTTTTTACTTTATTACAATTAAGCTTCATCTGCCACAAATCTACCCAATCCTGTACCCTGTCTAAGTCCCTCTATAATGATTCAGTGGATTCTAGATTATCTGACAGTCCACCTAGCATAGTATCATCTGGAAAGATACCAGCTTGTAATTTACGTATATTCCTATCCAAATCATTTCTATATATTAAAAATAGCAGCAACCACCATACTCATTCAAAAGGGACACCACACTTAACATCACCCAATTTTGATCAGGTCCCCTGTACCATAACTCACTGCTTCCTATGTTTGAGTCAATTTTGGCCCCGATTACACACTATACTCTGAACTTTCACTTATTTTAGTTTGATGTCCAAACTCTCATGTGGTACCTTATCAAATGTTTTCTGAAAGTCAAGATAAATAATATTGTATGCACCATTTTGATAGTATCCTTCTGTTGCTTCCTCGTAGAATTACGGCATGTCAGTAAGACATGACCTTCCTCATCTAAACCCATGCTAACTGTTCAGTAAAATGCCTGTTCTTACTATGTGTTGCTCAAATGTTTTCCTAATAATGCCTTCCATTAAGTTACTTGTGATCCACCTTAAGCTTACTGTCCAATAGTTGCTTGGATCTGCCTAATCACTCTTCATATAATGGGAAAATATTTGACATTTTCTATTCCTTCAGAATTTCCCCAGTGCACAGTAACTTCCTAAAAATATGGATGAAGGATTTATATATGTACTCACTATCCTCCTTAATCACTTGAGGATAAATATTATCTGGTCCTGTTTATTTGTTTGATTTCAGCATATTTAATCCAAACAGTATTTCTCCCTCTACAACTTCCAAATCACTGAGTACTTCCTTAGTAGTCCCTGTTACCACTGGGATGTTACCCACTTCCTCACATGTGAAGGCTTCAGAAAATTGCAGGATTTGAGCATTTGGTATTTCATTGTCTGTGTACAGTTGTGTTCAGAATAATAGCAGTGTGTTTAAAAAAAGTGTATAAAGTTCAAAATCCTTATAATAGCTTTTATTTCCATACATGCAAATGCATCAGGGACACTGCACATTCTATTCCAAATCAAAGCATGAAGAAAAATGCATCAAATTTGTGTTATTCCTTTACAGAAAGTAAAGAAAAAATAGCAGAATAGCAGTGTCTGCATTCTTCCTTACCAACTCAAAATTCACTGTATAAACTGAAAAATGTTTCAAGATTTTGCATTCCTTTGAATCACTGAACTAACATTTAGTTCACAGTTAACCACTGTTTCCGAGAACTGCTACACATCTGTGTTGCATGGAGTCGATCAACTTCTGGCACCTGTGAACAGGATGATTGGACTACATTCCACAGTTATTCTGCATTTTTTGGTTTTGCCTCAGAAACTGCATTTTTGATGTCACCCAACAAGTTTTCTATTGGATTAAGGTCCAGGGATTGGGCTGGCCACTCCATAACGTCAATCTTGTTGGTCTGGAACTAAGATGTCGCTCATTTACTGGAGTGTTTGGGGTCGTTGTCTTGTTAAAACACCCATTTCAAGGACTTTTCCTCTTCAGCATTAGGCAACATGACCTCTTCAAGTATTTTGAGGTATTCAAACTGATCCATGATCCCTGGTATGCGATAAATAGGCCCAACACCATAGTATGAGAAACATCTCATATCGTGATTCCTGGGGGGGGGGGGGGGGGCACTGAATTTCTCTGTCAATCCTCTGCAGACCATTCACGGGAAATTCCATCGGGTCCTAGCACCCATGATGATGTCACTTCCAGTTCCAACACTCATGTTGACATCACTTCCAGTTCCAGTGACCATGATGACGTCATGCCCTTTAAAGCCGTCATCTTTGCACCTATGAATCAGTTCTGTTTTGGACTTAGTACTGCACACAACTCTACAAAAAATACCCATTTGCAGCCAGGGCATATTATACAGGTGGCTGCCCCAAACTTTTGATGTCTCCTGTGTATTCTTATCACAGGGTCGTTTAACAAACTGTTTGAGGCCCCTAGAACCAAAAAGAACAATCTTGCTTTTATCAGTCAACAAAATGCCCCTTTCAATTAATGATTCAATTACACAGAATCAGCAGCGTGCATGTCATGACTGTTGGATCTGTTGGTTTTCTATTACTCTACTACACCTACTAGTAAATTATTTGCCATGTAGAAATACAATTTCTACCAAAATAGTGATTGATCAGGTTATTGATGTTGGACTGATTATTTTGAACACAACTGTATTTAAATTCCGCTTTGCTATTCCTGATACACTTCACCTTCCCTTGACTAGTCTATTACTACTAAAATACTGAAAGAACCTCTTTAGGTCATCTTTCACCATATCTGCTATACTCTTCTCTAACTGGCTTTTAGCCTCCTTAATATTCTTAATAGTTGCTCTAATGTTTTCTTATGCCCTATATTTAGGACTGAAGTTATTAGTCTTACACAGGTGTATATATATATATATATATATATATATATATATATATATATATATAGATATAGATATATATAGATATATATAGATATAGATATATATAGATATATATAGATATAGATATATCGAACGTAAGGGACTAAAGACAAAAAAGGTTTGGGGATCTAACTTGTATATTGTAGTGGAAAACGAGTAGTCACAAAAGACTGTCCAAAA
>JANRMT010062818.1:45500840-45533028 GCA_026402145.1 Polypterus bichir lapradei | reverse complement strand
ATCTATCTATCTATCTATCTATCTATCTATCTATCTATCTATCTATCAAGTCAAATAAAAATAAATGTAAAGATGAATAGTCATTTAAGTTTATTTTATGTTTAATCTCTGGGTGGTAATGTGACCTAGTGGTAAGACCTCATTGATCTAGCAGGCGGCTATTAAATTCCATCCCTGGTCACTGTCAGAAGAGTTGTCACATATCTGTCTAGAGTTTTCTTTGACTACTCATTTTATTCATCCCAAATATATTAGCATTAGGTCAATTAATAATTCTATGTGGGTGGTTACTTCGCTGGAGTGGTACCCCATCATCCATTAAGGTTTGTTTCCTGCCACACCAGCAATGCTACCAAGATTGCCTCCAGCATGAATTGCATGTAATAAATTAAACTGTTAAATTATCTTAAAACTATCCAGTTTTTAAAACTTGCCTGTAGTTATCATAATAATCACATCTGGATGAAATTTACCACTACCAAGGAAGACTGGGAGGAACCACCTCACTGTTGCTTTTGGGTGAAGATGTATTATGGACTGTGGTAGGTGGGCGCCCTACCCGGGGTTTGTTTCCTGCCTTGCCCCCTATGTTGGCTGAGATTGGCTCCAGTAGACGCCCGTGACCCTGTAGTTAGGATATAGATGAATGGATGTATTAGGGAAGCTTTCCAGAGGCTTCCAAAAGTCCAAAATAAATAATTTAAACTTACCTTACATCAGAGGTTCCAGTGATGTCATCTTAGTGAGCAGGCTATCCACACCAAGGAGCTCTTTTAATGAAGATACAAACTTGCATGACTTCATTATATAAGAACTTGAAAATGTTTGTGGTGGACCGGCTCATCTTTGTAAAAGATCTGAGTCACCTCAGATTTCAAAAAGAGCTTGGTATACTTGACATGAATTAGTTTAAAAAAAAGAAACAGATTTAGACACTAGAATATCAAGTTGAATTCCTGCATTTCAAGTAACAAATAGAGGACTGAAAAAATAATATCTGCATTATAAGCAGTGCAAAAATTGCAGAGCATGTTAATCACATGAGAAAAGGCATTGGCCAGCTATAGTTACCAGCATGTGATTTTTTTCAAAACCAATTCACACTGTATTTTGTTCAAAAAGAAGGACAGTATATTCTACTGTCAGAGGCACAAAGTGAGGCAGAGATGATGTGTTTTCCATTTACTGCAGTATCCGCATTCATTGCGTGCTTCAAGGATTCATTGTTCCATAGTCTGCACTTAAAAGATGTGGGCAAGGAGTGAAATTAAAGTTGTAGTGAGGCAAGTGGGTCAGGAGGGGTGCTAGCAAACATTGTGGTGTCAGCGGTCGGATCAAGCTTCACCAGGTTATAACTTTTCAACCTTTCCTGGCCGATATCGCTATACGTCACCACTGAAGATGGCATATGTGAGTTGGATAGCAGGTCAACCTCACTATGCTCTTGGACCCCTTCCTGCGATACTGATATGATACCTAATATAAATTATACAATCTCAGCAAAATAACAGTGAGAAACAGACAAGGTGAAAATAACTGTATTAGATTAATTTTATATTAAAAAAATACTATACAAACATAAATGACAACAACCAAATTCGTAAACGCACCTCCCTCAACCCACATCCCCACAAATGCAGTATATAAATGAGTTAGAAGAGAAAAAAACCTTCACCACAGACAAATCCCAAAGTCCAGGCAGTTTCCAGACACTTATAATAATATTAGTCCATTTTCCTTGTTTCTCCAAATGTGCTACCCCATATTAGCAAGGATTGCTCTTATCTCACCCACTTTAATTTCTCCTGACTGTCCCATCTGTTTATACTTTAGAGTGGGTCGGCCAGCAAAGTCTTCGAGGTGGCCACCTCCGTAAGCAGGCGAGGCAATCCTTTCTCTGTTCGTGGATAGTTAACATTTGGCACTTTTTTTTTATTTAACAGCGTGTGTTGAAAACCTTTTCTCTTTTCTTTTTTTTCCCTTCTTGTCTTTCGCTGCCTTTTTTTAACTGTATCCTGACGTCCTTTCTCCATGACAATCCTTAGAAACTGCAGCAACAGACCATGACGCCCAACCCCAATGTCTTCTTTACATCTGTCTGCCCAATTGACCTGATTTTTTTCTTTCCTCCCCCCTCCATCATATTAAGGGTGCATAGGCAGCTACAGGGTTCACATTGAGGATGGCTAAGAGACAAAAGCAAAATCAAATAGCATTTATGTTGCAGTGCCACAAGGTCAGAGGTGTTGTCATTGTCCCCAGGTTCACCAGGTCGTAATTAGCGGATGCCCCTTTACCTGCACATTTGTATGGCTGGGTCTCTTCTCCGGGTGGGGATTCCCCACCTACGACTACACTCATTTTTCCAGGCAGACATTTCAGCTCCACATTAAGTTTTTTATTGGGCCAATCCCCTCCTAGAATCATTGCATATGGTGGTTGTGGCAGAACTGCCACGTGCAGCCTTTATAGTCGTCAGCATGGATACAAGTTTGACTGGCCTTCTTACCATTGTACTGTTCCAAAGGAATATACCAATTTACAACAATGGAGATGTTGCTGCCAGAGTCATAGAGGGTGTGGACCAGGGTGTCTATTAAGTCGTGCCATATCTGAAAAGGGAACTGTGAAGAGGATTAGGCATGACCACAAAACACTACCTTTCTCCCGATTCACACTCCATTGAATCTCCTCCATGGGGACAATGGGTTAATGACTGTCCTGGCTCACCGGCGTGGTAGCATCATAAAGGTAGGGATCGGAACACTCCCTTCTCCGAGGTTGCTTCTCAATCTCTCTAGGTCCTGTCTCTGCTGTCTGCCCTCATGCTGGGTGGGATCAGTGGCCGTTCATTCAGGCATTCTGTCTGGCTGGCAGCTTGTTGTCTTTCAGTTTTAGCAAGCTCCTCCATGTCCACCCATTATTGCCCCCTTACCAGGCAGACAACATGTTCTGGGAAGGTATGGACTATGAAGTTGGCTACCATCATCTCAACTATTCATTTAGCCATGATCTCCTCAGGACACAGCCATTGGGCTGGTTTTGCCTAGAGTTTGAAGACCTGAGCTCTGGTGGGCCATTTGGGGTTTGTTTGCCAGTGCCTGCAGCATTGGGCCTGACAAGCTATGGTCTTTCAATCATTTTGGCTTGTTACAGCTGAAGCATGGTGACTTGGTCTGCCATTCTTTGTACGAGCTCCACAAGGTTGCCAGGATCCACCATTACCTCAGTCATAATCCTGCAGACTATGCCACCTGTAGCTGGGTTCAGGAATGACAGACTGCTGGATAAAAATTTGGATCGCTAACTGGGTCAACTGGTTTAATATGAAAGAAAAATAAACAAAAGCAACGCCTGTCTTGGTGTCGTTGCCCTATACTTTGGGCTGAAGTATTAACAAAATAAGCTTCTCTTCAACTGGGGTTACTTTAATCAGGAGCTTAATACATTTCAAAAATGATGCCAGCTTCTGGAAGTCTCAAGTTTTCTTATGGACTGGGTACTGTAAAGGATGTAGTCAGGTGCAAACACTGTGCAGTTTGTCAGTGAAGGAGAACACAATGTTAGTAATTACATGGTCTCTCATCCTAGTAGATTATTACATACATACATACATCATCAGAGAGCAACCATGCTTGCATGTTTCTTTTGCTAAGCAAATATATGTAAATGACAAGCACTATGTAGGCTTATTACAAAACAGTCTACATCAGTCATCAGCACAGATATCTGGCAGATTTAAAGAAAAACATTACACAGTGTGACGGGAGGACACGGCCATTACCTGGCTAGGACGCCAGCTTGATGGAAGGACCGGGCTAGAGAGCATCAGCAGGGCACTACCTTCCTGGGGACGCTAAAGGGCAGCCTTCCTGGGCGGCTGTGGCACAATGGATTCCCGCATGGCACTCTGGGAGTTGGAGTTTGGCACAGCCCTGTTGAGTTCCATGGGGGCCACCAGGGGGAGCTGCAAAGCCCTACTCTGGGCTCTCACCGCACCTGAGAGTGATTCCAGGTTTGATAAATAAACCATCTGGAACACTCCCAGGGCCAACATAAAAGGAGCCGCCTCACTCCAGTTGAGGAGCCAGAGTCGGGAAGTGGAGGACAAAGGTTGCCAGGAGGAGTAAAGGCTGACAGAGAGGGAAAGAAGAAAAGGACTGTGTATATTTGCTGCTTAATTGTATTGTGATGCTGTGGGAAGCGAGGGAAAAGCACTTCCCACGGTAATAAACATGCTCTTTGCCTGGAACTCGTGTCTCTGCCTGTCTTTGTCGGGGTTAGGGCAGCTGGAGTGCCCCTGTATTCCACCACAGTTATATTTTATCTGTTTTATTCTACTGGGAGTGCGAGGGACCTGAAAGGATGATAGGACACAAGTGGCTGTCCTAATATGCTTCTGTATTTATTTGTAAAAAGCAAAACACTTTTTAAAAATTAACATTAAGCAAAAGTTAGTATTTTTCTATATATGTAACTTATAAAAATTACAGTCCTTCATGCACATTTCACTGAATAGTTATGTAAACAATGAGCAGTATGATGGATTATACATTCATTTTTGCAGTCTATGAGCAGCCCTGTTACCAAAATAGTGGCAATGCATTCACTTTTACTTTGTTTGGTGTATTCACCTGTCACTGTCTTTACAATGTATCTGTGTTGTTTTCTTGTGCTATTTTGCATAGTGGGGGATGGTGCTAGCTTACTGTCTGATTTTGTTTATGGTTGAGTACAGAGTATTGTTGTATTTTAGGCAAGTAGCTTATTTTCTAAGGAAAGTGATGTAAAAATATTTTCAGCAATGACATTTCTCCCAATGTCTACAAAAGGCTTATTGAGGTGCATCACCTCAGTCAAAGACTGTCTTTCCCTTGTTAATTGAGTGTAATCTTTCTCTAAATAGGGAATATCATTTAGTATATATTTCTTATATATCTGAGCAGCTATCCAAAATGTGACATCAGGCTTTTCCAATTTACTTGAATTGGACAGTGTGAAAGGGTATCAACATTTCATTGCAAATCAAGCCATCGGTGGCTATGTTCTGCCTTTACTTAATTCATGGAGAAGTTCTGCACAAAGTGTGCCAAGAGTCTGACAGAGCAGCAATGCTGTCAGTATATGAAGTGCATTGTCAGCATTAATTTGACAAAGAGAGCACACAAGGTGGAACATTGTGGATGGAGTAAGCCACTAGTGAAGAGCACAGCATATGTCAAATTGATGCTGTCTTTGTGTTCTTTTTATTCCAAGTTTTGCAAAACCATTACAATGCACAGACACCACATACCTGACAATGTATGCAGATGTAAGCATAATTAACTTTCCTTACTTGTGTACAAATCTGCAGTCAAGCCATTGTGTGTGTATGTGATTCAGTACATGACTCGGGCTTCCTTGACAATCAAGGAGAAGGAAGCTATGGAAGAATGACATACTGACATGCTTATGCAGTTAAAGTGTAATAAGAGTGCTAAGTGTTATTGTGTTACTGCAGTGTGAGAGCTAATTAAAAGACATATATTTTTCTTAAAAACTTTATTTTTTTGGTTCAGTCATGCAGAAATGTTTAAAAATTTTTCACTTTAGAAATGTGTTTTTGCTTTTTTTTCACCCAACCAGGAGGAAAAACAGCTGAGTGTTTGGAAACAGTATTCAAAGATAAACAAACCTATAGTTTTTGCAGGGTGTAGCTCAAGGCAAAAAATTGACAAAACAGTTGCTTTCATAGAGTAAATAACCAGCATCATAGCAACAAATATTTAAGAGTAACATGATTTCCTTAGTGGGAAAAAGGTAAGGTATATAAAGAATAATTGGATAGAACACTGAATAACACTCATACAGGAAAGCATTTGGGCTAGTAAAAAGCAGGGCATACACATTCAGAAGAAAGAAAGCTTTTATTTTAAGTACTGTGTAGGAAGACTGCAGTGGGCTGGCGCCCTGCCCGGGGTTTGTTTCCTGCCTTGCACCCTGTGTTGGCTGGGATTGGCTCCAGCAGACCCCCGTGACCCTGTAGTTATTATGTAGCAGTTTTGATAATGGATGGATGGATGTAGGAAGAGAACTTGAGCTTAACATGAAACTAGTAAAGAGAGGGGCTCAGTGTTACATAAAGAGGAATCTAGTGAGGTGACATAGAACCTGAGTCAGTGGCAGTAAAAACCAGCAACTGAATAAGTAAATAACCAGCAGCAGATGGAATTCAAGGATGTAGCGTATTAAACGTTTTACATGATAAAACAGCTCTTAGCACTCTAGAAAGTTAGTGGTAAAAAGAGAGTTTATTACAGCTGAAGTTTTCATTAATAAGAAGGAGTACAAACAGTGTAGGCAGAGACCTTGAAAGTAAGGAAATAATAAGAGGGGTGCACAGTTAGAAAAACAGACAGGGAATGTAAAGTATAATAACTTAATAGAAAGACACAGCAGACAGTTGAGAGGATAAAAGTATTACAGGATCTAATGGGCCATTATGTATTAAATATCTGCAATAATTTTGAATATGGTATTAATTTTCTAATTTTAGTAATTTATGCTAAAGAATTTAAATGTAACAAAAAGGGTTAAGCAGTTTTTTAATCCAAATCCAAATTTTAAAAATTAGGTCATTACTATACAAGTACTGTTTGATATTGGACTTCTTGAAAAGTGCCTTGGATGAGTCAGTCCTCATTAAAGGCCATTTTCTGCAGGAGATGCCAAGTGATCCAACAGTCTCTAGCTCAGGATTGCTGAATTGAAGGAGGAGTTGGCTGGCCTGCATTGTAATAGCAAATTGGCAGACCTTTCCCAAGTGTCCAATATGGAGATGGTTTGCTTCCCTAAGGTGCTCCAGTAGGAGACTCCATACCACAGATGTAGAGATAAGTGGGTCACAGTTGGATATACTGTAGATGTAAGGTAAAGCAGTGCACTTTGCCCAGGGGCATTAACCCCAGAATTAAAGATGTTAAACCATTTTCAGGACATTGCTGAACTGGACAATAACTCTGAAAACTCTTATGTGGTAGATAGGTGTATGGAGTCCCAAAGGTACACCTCAAAACCAGTTCCCTGAAGACAAGAGATTATGGTATTGGGGGATACAATCATTATGGGTAATGAAACACAGGTTTGCTCCAGAAACAGAAAGTCTTCCATGAAAGGGTGGAAAGAACATTAGAACACCCCAGATGAGAACAAGCTATTCAACCCAGCAAAGCTCGCCTGTCCTATCCACTTAATTCTTCTAAAATAACATCAGGTCTAACTTTGATAGTCCCTAAACTGCTCCTATCTATCACACTTCTTGGTAACATGTTTCATATGTCTGTGGTTCTCTGTGTAAAGAAAAACTTCCAAACATTTGTGCAAAATTACCCTTAACAAGTTTCCAACTGTGTCCTTGTGTTCTTGATGAACTCATTTTAAAGTGGCACTCTTGATCAATTGTTCTAATTACCTTCATAATTTTAAACACTTCAGTGTTGTTTCCTCTTAATCTTCTTTTGCTTATACTGACATGCTCTTTTGATCTATAGTCCTGGAATCAGCCTAGCATTTACAGCTTCCAATGAAAAAGTAGAATAATTGATATTTGTTGCTGACAAAAAAGCAGCTGTTGTAGAATGCAAAGTGCTTTTGTATAATTTACCAGTGTTTGAAGACAGATGAAGAAAGAACAACATCAGAATCAAAGGACTTCCTGAAAAACATTAAAGTCAATTTCAAAATGAAGTACGACCTTTCTCAAGGTCATTGCACAAGCTAGAGGCAGCCGAGTGGGTTGGGGTGGGGGTCCTTTGATAGGTGATCCCTTGTAGTTTTCAGTTGGCATCATGCCTTGGTCCAGTGCGCACCATGCTTTTGCTGTCGAAGCGCTCTTCAAAAACAACAAATCCATCATCACTATGCAACGCGCCCTTCAGCATTCCTCCTAATGGTGATGTCCCAAATCGGAACACAATTCTTCAGTGGGTGGCTAAATTTAGACAGATGGGTACAACATGGAACAGAAAATCTCCAGTCTGTCCTTGGACTGTATGAACACCTGAAAACATCCAAGCTGTAAGGGCATCAATTTTGCAGTCTCCTAGACATTCAGCACGCAAACATACTTCTGCCTTAGGCATTTCCAACACTTCTTTGAGGAGGATTTTGCATGAGGACCTTAATTTCCATCTGTTCAAAATGATGGTAGTACAGGAACTCACTGATAGAAACTACAAGAGCCATAGAGAGTTGTGCACAAACATTCTGGAAACCGTTCATCAAGATGCCATTGTCATGTGCGGTGATGAGACTCATTTCCATCTGAACGGTTGCTTAAAGAAGCAAAACTTTCACTATTGGGCTGAAGCCAACCATCTTTACCTTCATCAGAGACCCCTGCACAGTGAGCGTGTTACAATTTTGTGTGCCATTACTTTTTTAAGGAGGGGGAAGCAACGGTCACCGTAACTTCAGAAAATTACATTGAAATGTTAGAGAACTTTTTGCGGCCTCAACTGTAAGAAATGTGGTGGATGGCTGGTTTCAACAGGATGGAGCAACAGCTTATATGGCGCAGAGATCCATGAAAGTTTTGTGGGAGATGTTTCCGGGGAAGCTGATCTCCCTGCGCGGCGATGTCGTGTGCCCTTCACGTTCACCTGATCTCGCTCAGTGCAATTTCTTCTTGTGTGGCTATCTCAATTCAAAGGTATACACACAACAACCTGAAAATCTTGTTGGACACTATTCATCACAAAGTCAATGAATGCTATTCCCCTTGAAATGGCTGAACAAGTCATGCGAGTGTTCAGAAATCGTCCCAAAGAGTGTATCGCTATTGAGGACCTCCACCTTGAAGACATACTTTTTAAAACACAGTGAAAAAAATCTATTTTGTATACCCTTTCTTGTGTCGTAATGAAATTTATTTTATCTTGTAGCATTTTTGTAGAATAAAGGTTTGAAATGTGTTACTTCTTTTTGGCTCACCCTGTATACAGTGGTGCTTGAAAGTTTGTGAACCCTTTAGAATTTTCTATATTTCTGCATAAATATGACCTAAAACATCATCAGATTTTCACTCAAGTCCTAGAAGTCGATAAAGAGAAACCAGTTAAACAAATGAGACAAAAATATTATACTTAGTCATTTATTTATTAAGGAAAATGATCGAATATTACATATTTGTGAGTGGCAAAAGTATGTGAACCTTTGCTTTCAGTATCTGGTGTGACCCCCCTTTGCAGCAATAACTGCAACTAAACGTTTCCAGTAACTTTTGATCATTCCTGCACACTGCTTGGAGGAATTTTAGCCCATTCCTCTGTACAGAACATCTTCAACTCTGGGATATTAGTGGGTTCCTCACATTAACTGCTCACTTCAGGTCCTTCCACAACATTTTGATTGGATTATGGTCAGGACTTCAACTTGGCCATTCCAAAACATTAACTTTATTCTTCTTTAACCATTCTTTGGTAGAAGGACTTGTGTGCTTAGGGTCGTTGTCTTGCTGCATGACCCACCTTTTCTTGAGATTCAGTTCATGGACAGATGTCTTGACATTTTCCTTTAGAATTCTCTGATATAATACAGAATTCATTGTTCCATCAGTGGAGGCAAGCCGTCCTGGCCCAGATGCAGCAAAACAGGCCCAAACCATGATACTACCACCACCATGTTTCACAGATGGGATACGGTTCTTATGCTGGAATGCAAGTGTTTTCCTTTCTCCAAACATAACACTTTTCATTTAAACCAAAAAGTTCTATTTTGGTCTCATCCGTCCACAAAACACTCTTCCAAAAGCCTTCTGGTTTTTCCACATGATCTTTAGCGAACTGCAGACGAGCAGCAATTTTTTTTTGAAGAACAGTGGCTTTCTCCTTGCAACCCTGCCATGCACACCATTGTTGTTCAGTGTTCCCCTGATGGTGGACTCATGAACATGAACATTAGCCAATGTGAGAGAGGCCTTCAGTTGCTTAGAAGTTACCCTGGGGTCCTTTGTGACCTCGCTATTACACGCCTTGCTGTTGGAGTGATCTTTGTTGGTCAACCACTCCTGGGGAGGGTAACAATTTGTACACAATCTGTCTGACTGTGGATTGATGGAGTCCAAACTCTTTAGAGATGGTTTTGTAACCTTTTCCAGCCTGATGAGCATCAACAACTCTTTTTCTGAGGTCCTCCGAAATCTCCTTTGTTCGTGCCATGATACACTTCCACAAACATGTGTTGTGAATAGCAGACTTTGATAGATCCCTGTTCTTTAAATAACACAGGGTGCCCACTCACACCTGATTGTCATCCCATTGATTGAAAACACCTGACTCTAATGTCACCTTCAAACTAACTGCTAATACTAGAGGTTCACATACTTTTGCCACTCACAAATATGTAATATTTGATCATTTTCCTTAATAAATGAATGATTAAGTATAATATTTTTGTCTCATTTGTTTAACTGGTTTCTCTTTATCTACTTTTAGGACTTGAGTGAAAATCTGATGATGTTTTAGGTCATATTTATGCAGAAATATAGAAAATATAGAAAATTCTAAAGGGTTCACAAACTTTCAAGCACAACTGTATGTGTATAAGCGTATACATTAAATAACTGAAAGCAACAATAGACTTAACACAAGAGTATATGGGAGCTTGTATGTTTATTGGCACATGGAGATGCTTGAATTTACATGTTCAGTACATGATTATTATATACAGTTTGTATATGTGTATGAAAGTCCTTTAATTTATGGTTACTTTCCTCTTTTTTCAGGAGACATTTATTGTATCTATACTGTACTATAATAAGATATCTCAGATAAATCCTTACCACACTGCTGCACTGTTGTCTAGACTCACTTGGGGAGGCAAAAAAAGGGGGGGGGGGGGTGAAAGAAGTAGGTAAAGAGATCAATTTAATCTTTATCTATTCTTTTTCCCCTCACAATTGTAAGTGCCAACATAAGGACAAGCTCCTTAGTCATAATACCTGGCAATGATGACTTGAAATCAATGTTGAAAATAAATTATTTAACAACAAATTATTTTTACTTAAGATACTTAAAAATTACTTAAAAATGTTCTCAAAAGCTGAGAAGCAGTATCTCTCTGACCAAACTGAACTTTGCAAACTGGAATATCAAATGTCTCAATCACAATCTAAACTGAAAAAATGTATTCTCCCTCCTCACAGGAATACAGTCTAAGAGGATATTTTTACAGGAGACTCACTTAACAAATAAGGACCTGTTTCAATTGCAAAGTGATTGGATTGGCCAAATTTTTAACTCCAGTTATGCAAAAAAAAAAAAAGAGGTGTGGGAATCTTAGCACATAAGACATTTTTAGCATCAGATGTAGTATCAGATCTTAAAGACTGCTATGTTATGGTCATGGGTAATTTAATCACATTAAGTAATTTTGTTAAATATGTATACACCTAATGTGGATGATAGAGATTTTATCTAAAATGTGTTCGCTTTAGTTCTCAATATGAGCATTCAAAATCATAATGGTTGGGTATTTTAATTGTGTTTTAAATGCAGACCTGGATAGATCATTAGCTACAGTGATGGTAATATCTAATACTGCAAAGACAATCACACAGTTTTTAATGTATCTTAACTTATTAGATCCATAGATTCCTAAATCCAGATCCAAGAGAATATTCCTTCTTCTCACCAGTACATCATAATTACTCAAGAACTGATTATTTCTTCATTGATAATAATTTATTGTCCACTATCAAATCTTGTAATTATGACGCTGCTGTTATCTCTGATTATGCTTCTCTGATCTTAAAGCTTGAATAACTATGGTTTACACAATCATTTTGTAGCTGGCATCTTAACTCCCTGTCGTGAGCAGATAAGAACTTTATACAGTTCATCTCCAAACAAATTGATTATTTTTTAGAGATTAATGCATCCTCAGATGTTTCCTCAGAAATACTTTGGGAAATTTGAAGGTGTTTTTTAATAGAACAGATTATTTCATTATCTAGCCCAACTCAACCCCAAGTCAACTAAGCTAGCTCCACTATTGTTAGTGACATTTACAGAAACTAGAGACAGCAAAAATCTATCTGAAACTTTCCTCCAATCATTAATTTCCTATTTTCCAATGAAAAATAAGTACTTGTTACAATGTGCTTCATATAGGCCCCTCAAACTTTTCTCAAAGCATTATTTACCATTTTTCCAATAAAAAATACAGACATACTACATATATATGGGTCAATTTTACTTCTGAACAATGATGATAAGATAAGTTTTATCTAGAAAGTCCTTCTTTCTGTAATATCACAAGACCGAACTGGATTTATTAAAGGCAGTCAGTTAGCTTTAAACCTTCAGCATCTATTTAATGTAATATACTCACCCATACAATATAATACACCAGAGTTCTTATTATCTTTGGATGCAGAAAAAGCCTTTGACAGAGTCAATTGGGATTACCTGCTCACCACATTGCACAAATTTAGGTTTGCCCCAAATATATATATATATATATATATATATATATATATATATATATAAAATATATATATGCATGGATAAAATTACTTTATACCAGTACAGAAGCCTCAGTCTATATTAATTACATGAACTCAAACTGCTTCAAGCCAGAATATGGTACTTGACAAGGGTGCCCTCTCTCACCATTGCTTTTATCAAACACCATTCAAATATCAGCCAATCATTTTCAAAATACTGTACATTAGAGATAAAAGTGATTATCAAAGAAGAACTCGGACAAAAAAGATGACTATACACAGAATATGATACTGTATTTATCAGTCCCACAAAAATTTTTTTATCAGTAGTCCTTATTGCACTAGTAGAATTGCAAATGACATCTGGAGTCTAAATCAATTTGAATGCAAGTGTGCTTTTTTTTACAAGAAACTCACTTGCACCACTGAGCCCAAAACTACCAATACTATCCACTTACAGAGCCACAGCACCATACGTCACCGCAGTTTCAGACACGCAGTTGTAGACCTGGAAGTGACGTTTTCAGGACTGACTTCAGTAACATTACTTTCGGAACGTTTCGGCAGGTCTCGGCAAGTAAGTCTTCGCCAAGTCAGAACTGACGTCACCGCAGTTTGAGAACGGAGAATCGGAAGATAACTTTTGGAAGGTTTCGGCAGGTCTCGGCAAAGCCCGGAAAGTAACGTCGGGTCAAAGACCCGTTCAGAAATTAAAAGATAAAACTGAGAAGGAAAAACAGTACAACAAACTAAATAATAAACATCCTTGTGAGGTTCGGAGGGTTTCTGCCATCACGTCGTGTCATACATCAAACTAAACAATACGGATCGTTTCTGTGAAATACACTATTAACATTTACGTTGTGTTCGGGTCTGTGGGAACCATTTAACATGTCGACAAAGTTAAAATCGTTAAGATTTGTGTTATTTGAAAATAGTTTTTCGTTTACATTCATGAAACGAAATATACAGTATAATTACAATGTTTGCACTACGTCAGATTTTAGTAAAACGTTAATAATAAAAGTGATTACATTTTTTAAAATGTAGGCTACTATGAATGCGTGCAATATTGTTCTAAACCAATTAAGAATAAACATTTTAGCCAATCTAATATTTTTAAACATGTATGTGAAGAAAACGGCAATACATGTTATACACTGAATTATGCTATATATTAATTGCCTTACATTGAACTGCTCTAGTTTTTGTCACTTATTATTATAAGCCACCAAAAATATTATTAATAACCCTAATGCATTTATATAGCACCCTTCCTATGCCCAAAATTCAGAAAGAACAACAAGACCTATATAACATTGGCTACAAATATCTCCACTAATAAAGATAAATACACAATATACAAAACATTCAAATAGAATTAAAGACAATAATCCAGACTAAAATACAACATATAATACTACAACAAAGTTTTGAACAAATAACATAATTTGTGATAATGCAAACCCCGAGTACCTGGACAGATAGAGGGGGTAAACTAAAAGAAGGGGCAGAATGTCAGGTCTGTTTAATGTCTTCTTAAACAAATGAGTTAAAAACAAATGAATAGAGTCAGCTGATCTTATTAATTTAGGGAGGTCAGTCCACAATCAGGGCGCTATATAGAGCTGAAGGCTCTGCTGTCACCCACAGAGTGCAGGTTAGTGGGCGACACAGAATGAAGAGGACCTTAGTGGGCAGGTCAAGAACAGAGTTTGATATTCAATCCTGTAAGACACAGGGAGCAGTGAAGGTGCAGCAGGATAATAATAATAATAATAATTTATTACATTTATATAGCACTTTTCTCAGTATGGCTGGGATGTGCTTGCTGTCGGTGGTCCGTGTCAGGACTCTTGCAGTTGAGTTTTGAATCAGCTGGAGCTGTGATATACGATTTAGAAATGGCACCTGCCAGCAGTGACTTACATTAATCAATGCTGGATGCGATAACAGCAGGGACAAGATTTTCACCATTAGAAAAGGACAGAAATGAGCAAACATAAGAAATGTGACACAGGTGGAAGTTTCTTAATGTGGCTTACATGGGAGAAATAAGAAAAGGAGGAATCAAAGTGACACCGAGATTCTTTGCAGTAAAAGAAGGTCTGAGGAGATCATCACCCAGAATGGCTGAAGAGGAGCTTGTTTTCTTAAGTTGCACTTTAGTGCCGCTTTGCAGGAGTTCAGTTATGTTGCAATTTAATTTTAAAGAGTTTTGCTCTGTTCAGGTTTTAATTTTAATTTAATTTCACTGAAGCAAATTGTGAGCTGAGAAGGCTGTGATGGAGCGTCACTTTTAACATTGAAACAGATCTAAACATCATCTGCATAAAAATGATAAGCCAGTCCAAAGCTACGAATAACTTGCTCAAGGGGAAGCACAGAGATACAGAAGAGCAGAGGATATCATTTCATTAACAAAGGGAAGTCAGATGGAGGAACTCCTGTGAGAAATTAAGGCACAAGGGTTACCATGGACATGACATAAGCTGCATGGCCACAACGCCATATGCAATAACTTTTACTTTTACACAAACTGGGACAGGAGGTCCTCAAGATGAAGGTAACAATGCTTAGCTCAATAAGGAAAAATAAGCCAGAGCTCCCATCTCAACTGCTGGCCACACAGAATAGGCCAGTGAAGACCTTCACGTTTGTCTAAACAAATGACACATCTTTGGTGCACAATGTGACCTGCACAGAGACAGGAGATTCCGTGGCCAGAAATGATAATGGACGCTAATGCTACAAAAAGAGGAATGGAGAATTTAGACAAAATATTACACTGGATGCTGGCCACAGGTAATTTTTTCAACATATTGAACATCTCATAAAAAATACTTTTGTCATCTCGACAGCCTTGAACTGAGACTGGAACAGGGAGAAGACAGAGCCATCTTGAGGAGCAGGGTAAACCATTGGTGACACCTCAAATGCTAATGGGACAACATGTGCCAAAGACCCCAGCATGTACAGCCATTGTGTTGATTCAACAATCCAATTCACAGAGGAACCAATGACGGTACCTGTAGTGTGTATGCATAGTGAGTGTGTTTGTGTTTCTCACTGTGTGGACTGTACAGTTATTACAGTATTGTGTAGAAAATTAAAATATTAAGTTCTGCTTGATAAACACATAGAATGTGATCTGAGAGCAAAGAGTAAACAGGTTATTTACTTTGCTTGTTAAAATAAAGTGACCATCTGATTTAAAAAAAAAAAAAAAGTCCTAATAGTACATACATAGAAAAAATGTAATCATAAATTGAGATTCAATACAATTATCTTTCATGCTTCTCAAAGAGAAATTAAAATATGATGTTTGTAAACTACTGTATTTGTGAAGGACTGAAGTGTGAGGCTATCTAAAACTATCATTGAGTGTACTTCAGTAATGTGTGTAGTGACTTAGAAAACCACAATATTACATTATTGCACAGCAGCATCTTCATAATGTCCAAGACCTCAAATTTTTCACTGCTGTACCAAAATAATGTTTTGTCCTCCAAGGAAACCCTCAAAAAACCAATACATTATCTCCAAAAGGAGACATGTTTACTAATTTTCGTGTTTGTTCTGTGATGAAATATTTTTAAAAATTATTTTAAAAGAGCCTTTAGATAGCACTAAGTGGGCTTTAAATGAGCAGTAGACCCAAGAAAAGACTTGCAGTTAAATTGTTTATTTTCAAAAACTACCCACCATCAAAGGAAAACAGAAAAATCAAAGTATTATAAACTGAAATCAACAGAGTATTAATGCACAATAAAATACAAGTAACAATCAATGTAGCAACAGACAATAATTATACTGATTCATTAAGTATGCAGTTTACTTTAAGTTTCATTTTATCCTGACATTCCTGAGTGAAAAGTTCCATATCATCCCTAAACTGAAAAATAAATAAAAAGGGTTCTTTTGCCAAAATTAAATCTTCAGTTTCGACTGCATCAATGATGTCCTGGACAGCTCGGCTTTGGTCCTCCTCCTCCATCTCCAGAAAATAGGGCTCAGACTCGGCACCTCTGAACAACTGTCTATGTTGGCACAACCATTTTACTACAGTGTGGAGGTGCTTTTTTATTGGTGGTTCCTTTAGATAAAGACCATAAAGAGAATTAAACAAAACATGTATTTCTACAAGGGCGGCACAGTGGCACAGTGCTGCCTCGCAGTTAGGAGACCCGGGTTCACTTCCCGGGTCCTCCCTGCGTGGAGTTTGCATGTTCTCCCCGTGTCTGCTTGGGTTTCCTCCGGGAACTCCGGTTTCCTCCCACGGTCCAAAGACATGCAGGTTAGGTGGATTGGCGATTCTAAATTGGCCCTAGTGTGTGCTTGGTGTGTGGGTATGTTTGTGTGTGTCCTGCGGTGGGTTGGCACCCTGCCCAGGATTGGTTCCTGCCTTGTGCCCTGTGTTGGCTGGGATTGGCTCCAGCAGACCCCCGTGACCCTGTGTTCAGATTCAGTGGGTTGGAAAATGGATGGATGGATGTATTTCTACATGCCTATTTAAATAATATTAGATATTACATATATACCTCCTCAGTGCTCTGGGCATTCTCCAGTGCCCCTTTAGTGAACACCTTTGTCCTGTAAGAAATATTTACACATTAGCCAGAGAGAGAGAGAGAGAGAGACAGAGAGATACCTTCCAACAGCAAAATTCTCCAATAGAATGAAGCACCACCACCTCCTGATCAAGGGTAAATCACACTGCCATGCAGAGGGAAAAAACAAAGAACATTAAAACCAGTAACAGATATTAACAAATAATCAGAGACATAAGTGAAAGCTTACAGCTGTGAAGTCAAATGGCGCATCCAAGACAAGGTGCAGAGCATACTGTGGAACACACAAAAGAATTATTTCAAATTAATATTTAATCTATTTGCATACAGTACAATGCACACTCTACTTATTGCAATTTATTTATAGTGGTTCTAAAGAATTCCCAACCTAAAAAATAAGTTTCTTTGATTTTCTCACCATCAACATGAATACTCTACAATCCACTGACCCAACCAACTGCTGTGGAAGATTCTGAAATTGAAATGGATTCATATCACCTACTGCAAGTTACAAAAGAATGTCCATTACTTGTAGTCCTCTCAATGACATCCCTGTAAACTAACCTTGTTTTTAATTAGTATCCATGTTCCTGAAGATATTCATTTTGTCATGTTACTGTAACAAAAACAAATAAACAAGTCTTACACATACAAATGTAAATATCCAATATGTGCTGATATTTAAGTAGAGTAAGAAAATCTTGATGTAAGCAGAATATAAGCACAACTTCTTAAAGTAGGCAGGTGTTATCAATATTAGTGTGACTGCATTTTGCATATGAATAACTTAAATATTTAGAATATACACTTGAATTAATTAAAAAAAATTACAATGCTTAGAAACTTAAAACATAAAATAATATCAACCTCATTGTTTTAAATATATGTACACACAAATTGGTGATCAAAATTAAAACATTTATGAACATTTTTTTTTAAATATTGTTAATCTTCATTATTCAAAATTTGAATGATTAGTAACTGTGGGTATTATCACTGTTGTACGTACTACTTACAAAATAATCAAGGCACTTCAACAAAAATCTTTGATTTTGATCACTGCGTTTCTGACAAAATAGACAACGGTATCCATTGTAGCAGAAAATAAGATTACAACTAAAATTTTTGGAGGGTTACAGTTTTCAATAATTGGTGTCATTGTAAAGCTGAAATATTCTAGAAATCACAGACTTGGAATGACAGCTTCTCTTGCAATGGCTGAAATGATTAGACAATTTGCCTTCATTTGGACAACCTGCTGTCACAGGGTTTCGGGCACTTTTGATTGGCTTGCCATCTTGCAAAGTAATTAGCAGTGCTGCCAAATATATAGAGCTTATCAGAAAATTAAGGAAATTAGCACCAGGTGTTAGAGTAACAACAGTATCTATGATGTATCTGAAAGTATTCTCTAATTGTGATCATAGTTCTTCAAATTTCTCATTTAAGTTTTTTTTATATTATGCTTCAAATATGTTTAAATGAGGAAATACACCTAAAATCTGCCCTTCTATTCCAGTTAGGATAGCCGCCATTAGGTACAAGCAGTGACTCTGAAATTTAGGGAAGTGTAAGGTGTTCTCCAATTTTGTTTCGAGATTATACATATATGATAGATAAATAGAAACACACACACAATACATTATCTATCTATCTATCTATCTATCTATCTATCTTCTAAACCCACTTTATGCTGAACAGAGTTCTGGGTGATCTAGAGACAATCCTATAAAGCATGGCCTAAAAGGCAGGAACAAACTGAACAGAGCATCAATCTATTGCAGGGTGAATTTGCACATGCATACACACACACACGCACACACACACACAAAGTATGTATACTATATACTGTATATGTGCATAGTACTGTGCTGAAGTCAAAGAATTTTTTAAACAAAATATGAACAGTTTCTGCAAGTATGTCGCGAATTCCCATATTATATATACACTGTATATGCATAAATACTATTCAAAATGCACACATACATGTATATATACACAATATGCATGGTAATAGACATACACACAAAAACATTAAGAACTGCTATTAACATCATGCAAAGCAAAAAAGGAATGAAAATTTGAACTCCATGCAATCTCTGAACTTTGAACAGCGAACCTTGAACAGGTTCCAAACTATTAAACTTAAGCAACCTGAAAAGTGTCAAGTATCGACCATCTCCCAATCCATAAGGATTGGCTGAATCAAGAAAGAACATTTGCCTGTCTTTAGGCTTCATGACCTGTGAAACACATTTTGAATATTTTTGAATGTAGAAATAATCACTTTAGAAGGGAATAAACATTAATCTCCACAAATTTAATTACACAATACATGAAGAAGTTAATACATACACATAGCATCCAATGACCAGGCTTCCAAGCAGGAAAAAGCAGATAATCCTTGAGTGCAATATTATTCTGGAATTCATTTTAAACATGAAATTAATGATCTTGACAAGTTATTTGCTCATGCTTTATTGTTAATTGATGCAGAATTTTTTTTGTTAACTTACTGGAAATGATAAAAAAGGATCTTGATTAAGTGGTGGTAGCCACGTAACCACAACATATGCATCAACTGCCAGTACATCCTTCCCCTACAAAATTCCACACAATTCAGAGTTAACAAAAGCAATATGGTGTGTTTGTGTGTAACTGTTTGTTAACTACAACCCACCTGTACATCAGCCACCAATGTGATTGCTTGCAGGCAGCTATTTGCAATCTAGAATAGTTGTAAAAGTAACATACTGGTGTTACACATACATATAAAAACATTTCCATAACCTTTGTTTATAGTGTAGACTTACTGTTGCCTCTAGCTCTTCATTGTGACCAAAAGTCCAGAAGTCATTTCGCTGGAGAGTAATGTTCCCAACTTCTGCCACTTTCTCTTCTGGGTCATTCTTGCCCAAAATCCAATCATGCTTAAAGACCAACAGAAATATATAATTACACAAAAAGATTAAGTATAACTGAACTGCATTAAACAGTTAAACAACAAAGTACTGAATTAATAATCTATGTAGTAGAACATACCATTTTTATTTGTTCATTGCTTGGATGACAATCCGAGCAAGTTCTACTGGCAGACAGGTCTTGAATCCAATACACAATCGGGTATTCTGTTGTGAAAGACAATTGGAAAATTCATTTTAATGCAAAATACCTTTTTTAAAGTTACATTACATTTTGTAGAAACACTTACCTTTAGTTGAAGCAGTCTTAACATTTATCAGGACAGGGTTCTCCTCTGATTTGGTTTCAATAATCAAAAAGCAAACAAACAAAAAAAAGATATTAGAGTGTGAATCAGAAGACATAAACTTACATCTTGCAATAAGCAGCAAAAACACACCTCTTGCAACTGTTACAATGTTAGCAAGGGAAGAGGTCCTTTCCATATCAGGATTTGTTTCCTCTGGATGCACATCTGGATTTCCTGTTTCAATACATATATCACAACATGAAAATGAACATGTAAGTAAACAAGACAGTAGGAGCACTCAAATCCCGTCTTTTAAACAAATAAAAATAAATTAAAATTTCACAATAGTTTTACATGTTGAAAAAAAGATGTCAAAAACAATATTACCCAACATGGCCAGTCCATGAACATTTATCACCATTTCAGACCCAAAAGTCTTCTTTAGCCTGTTTAAAATGTTGTTGTTCCTGTTTTGATTGTAGTGATGAATTATGTTCCTCATTTGAAAGAGATGGGTTGATGGCATTGTCATATTCAAGAAGTAGTTGTTTTTCCTCATCTTAGCAAACAGTTGTTCAGCAACTTGACTATTCACCCTCCCAGATAGCTGTGGTACCAAGGTGAGTTTCCTCAGGATATCCCTACGGTCTTTGGTGTTGCTCTCATGAAATCTATCATACAGTGCATAATGATCAGAAGAACCCGTTGTGGAATGACCATCTGGATTTGCCATTATCTTTTTAGTGTTCAGCCAAGGTAGGGACACTTTCAGCTTTCTGCATGCGGCCAGTGCTAGGCTCCTTTCAGTAGGTTCAGCTAAACGTCCTTCAAATGGAGAGAAGGGCAGCTTTTCTGGTACCCTGAGATTAGTATGTGTGGCAAGACCCCTGGCAAAGTCATAAATTACCACATCCGGCATGTGTTTCCATGACAGCAACAAATCAGCAAAGTCACGAGGGCTCTCAGCTTGCAGATTACATTTAAGGCTGTAAACAATCCCACATGGACACATGATTACTGCCCATCCACCTAACAGAAAGAAGTCATTTAGATTGTTACATTTTCAAAATAATACTTAATAATAAAATATACTACAGTACACATTAACTTAGCTAAAGTTATTTCAAAGTTAATTTATTCTGCTCAATGCAAGAAATAAATAAAAGACTACACTAGGTGTAATACTTACCAGAGACTGCCCACATTTTTTGAAATATTTTATCATACATTTGCCTTGATTTCATTTCATTCGATAGTCTAAGTAGCAGGTCACTACGTGATCCACTGGAATCCAACCCACACTCTTTACACAATTTTCTTATCACTTCAACCTATCATAGACAGTTTGTTAGTGTGTAACCTGGGAGATTAAAAAATTGATTTTTTTTTCAGTACGCAAGAGAAAAAAAAAAAAACCTTCTGCTTGAAAAGTTCATCTATAAGCCTGTCTTCTGAAACCGAACTTTCAGCAGCCTCTGACAAAGACTTTGGAGAATGAATCTTTTCAAATTTAGTGTTCACCACAACATTCGAGTGCCGAGTCCTCCTGCCTATCCAAGGAGCCCAAAAGTGAAAACTTGGTAGTACTACAAAGGGATTACATCTTCCACCTAAATCAAAAGTATTACAGATCATCAACAGGTAGGAGAGCAAAACAGGTGCTGTGTGTAGTCTAGTATTTGTAATGAAATGGCCAAGACAACATACTTACTGACAACAAATCCACGACAAATCATCTCCTTGGACAATGCCTCCCAAAAAGTTTCCAAATCAACCTCTCCTCTGAAATTCTCTGGTGGTTTTTTATATCATTTACTAAAAATAAAGGATTTATGTTTTATTTTGACAAGTCAATAATGACTTAGGTGTGGTAAAGTGATTGTGCTGTGAATTAACATTGAAACAGTAATACCTGATATCTTGAAAACACCTTTTTTGTGCAAATCCATTACCACCACTGGGGGATGATCACCACAAGTGACACATGAGTACTTATACTCATGATCCGTAAGGGCCTCAAAATGTAAATAGGCATGCAGCACTGTGTCCGATGGTGGAAACTGCACACCTGCTGTGAGTTGTAAATATTCAACAGCTCTGCTCACTGCAGTATGGACCTAAAACAGGAAATTGAAAATGACCCCTCGCTCTATAATTGATTTACACACTTCATACTGTATGTATCTTTCATTACACGTTGCAACAATATCATGAATTAAGGGTTACACATGGCAAAACATGTCACTTATGTTTTAAAGTGAAAATCAGCTAAATAATCAAAGCAACTATAAAACTGGTACCCAGGTTTTGGTTACTTTATAAGATTCAGAACTACAAAAAAGAGAAGGTTACCTGGAGAAGCTTTCTCAAGGTCAGGCATAATGCCAAGTCAAGAATAATGTAATCGTTGAAATTGTGGAGGTGGTCTTTCCACTCTTGGTAGCGATAGAACATTCCACACTGTGGGCACTGCTTGCAGTAAGTGGAAATATCTAAAAGATAAAAAAAAAAAAAATAGCATAGACACAATTTTTGCAAAATGTTATACAAGGATTAGGACTTGATACTTGCCTTCAATAATGCACCAGTTGGTCAGTATTTTTGCCTTTCGTGTAATCAGCACAGGGTCACTAAGTGGGACAATGCTGGGGCATCTCTGGCACATTGTTTCTTCCGGAAAAAACTTCTTGTGATAGTTCCTGTAAGCTGTTGGTACACACAAATTCTTTGGCAGGGCAGCAGGTATCTTCTTGTTCCTCAAAATATAAGTCACTATACTCTCAAGTCCCACACCTTTTGGAGGATAAACAGAATGGTCATCTTTCACATTCCTTTCTTCAAAAGAACAGAGTTGCTCATTTGCTTGCAGTGCTTCCTCTGTACTAATAACGGTCCTGAAAAGTTCACGGTGGGTCTCAAACAAGTGCCATTTGGCAATATATTTGTGAATGCATGATCGCCTTAATCTGGCACATGGACAGTGCCAGGTGTTTAACTTTGCATCATAAACATCAATGACACGTCCCAAGCAGCTGTAATAGGACATAGATGGTTCATAGACTGAAATGCATTTTTTTGTTTGTGGTATTCCAATTGTCGTGATAACTGACAGTGGAACCCTGTTGGTGTTCGCAAGCTGCTGTCGAGCAAGGCAGGTCGTCTTCTTTTCTTCACTAAACCACTTTGCGCTCACCATCTCCGACAGTACCTTCTCAGACAGCAAAACGGTCTTAGCCAAGGAAGCATAGTAGCTAACTGACCTGATGTGTTTGCAGTGATAAGATACAAGACCACTCCTTTGTGCTACTTCCATATTGATCTGGCATTCATTGGACTCACATAACACAGTGTCAACTTCCCCCCATGTTTTACACTGTACATGAAGTGGTATGCTATGCCCTTTAAATGTCTTCATAACAGCAAAAATGCCATTTTTCCCATCAATGCATTGACTGGTAAGATGGCATCTAGCATTGATGTCTTGTGTTTTTTGCTCTGTGTGTTTGCGGTCAATATGGTTTTTCAAGTTCCATTTATTAATTTGAACATTGCATATTGGGCGCCTCATTCTGACCACTGCATGCAAACGAACCTTTCCTGTGTAAACTGTGGTTGTGGGTGAAACGGTCATTGTGGCACAGGCAGTTGGTGGAGTCTCCAAGGCTGGTGGAAAAGTAACTGAGACAGTGGCACTTGGAGTTTCCTGGGGGTGCAATCATTGTGCCACTGGCACTTGGTGGAGTTTCCAGGGCTGGGGGAACAATCATTGTGCCACTGGCACTTGGTGGAGTTTTCAGGGTTGGTGGAACAGTCATTGTTACACTGGTAATTGGTCTGGTTTCCAGGGTTGAAGATGGTGCTTTGGTGGTCGAGAAAGCATTCTGTTTATGTTTACAAACATGCAAGTGATTTTCAAAGTCACTTCTCCTAAATATTGTAGCCTGGCAGTAGGGGCAGTGATAATGCTGTGATGGTCTGCAGTCTAAACCACATCTGTGGATGGCAAAACCTAAAATGTGTAACAGTATAAATTATTATAATATAGAATACCAAGTTAAAAGTATATGCACCAGTACTGCACATACATTAAAAATAAACTCTCAAATGAACTTACTTTCATGGAGAACTGCCTTCTTGAAATGACTCTTCAAATGTTTTTTTAATTTTTCCAGTTTGCAGGGCTTAAAAACATTGCCACTACAAAAAGGACAATGGAACAAGGTGCAACATCTGTTGCATTGAGTTAGCAGTGGTACGGACTCTCCTAATTGAATAGTTATGTGTTTCTATAAAAATGACAAAAAAAGCAGGATTGCTTTAGCATGTTTAAATTCTGTATCTACAGTAATCGCTCACAATACTAAATAACTGTTTTAATCAAGCAATCAAATTTGAATTATTTTGTGCATTTTACAATTAGTATTGTCACAAAGCAGCTTTAACTATTTCCAGGCCATAAACCCGGAGACAAAAATCTTGGTGTCAGTGCCAGATTATTATTGAACAAAATAAAAAATGGTCTGTTTTGTTTTACACAAATTAAAAATAATATAGCAAGTTTAAAAAGATAACACAAATAACAAATAGGAATGTAGATCCATTGTAAATTTTACTTATTGGACTCACTAAACAAATATAATTTTATCATAGATTTGAAGGCTGACAGACTGTCGGAATCTCAAACCACTATGGCAGGGTTGTTCCTAAAACTGTGCTTTACAAACTACTGTTTTATTTCCAGCTACAGCTTTTTTTATTCTAGAGACAACAAGATATTCCACTTTCTGTAAGAGTGATTGTAAGGAATTAAAAGGTAACTCAAATATTGAGATCCTTAACTATGCAAAGTGATACATGTGATCACCAGTACCTAATAATTCAATACAAAATACAAAATTTGCAGAAAGAAAATGTAAAGAAAGCAAAACAAGGGTGATATATACTGTTCATATTCTCTAGCTCTTCTAAGCTCTTCAGCCACTGTATTTTGAACTAAATTAAGTCTGCTATCAGCCACAAAGCCTTATAGTGATCCATGTAGAAGTAATAAAAGCACGGATAAGTTATTTAGCATCATGGAATGCTAACATAATCTAAGTTTTGCAATATTTCTTAAGTAAATTGAAGACTACTCTAGATACATGTTTAGTATGTGTATCAAATGAAAGATCATCATTTTCACTGTAGATATATCCAAGTTTAGAATTAGTGTACTGTGAGTGATAGGGGTGCCATCTACAGACATGTTACGTTCAGACTGACATTTTTAGCAGCTTTCGAACCAATGACTAGCACTTCTGTTTTGTTAGAATTCAACAAATGAAAATTTCAAGGAATCTACTTTCTACTAGGTAAACCTCTATTTTAGAACACTGAGATGGTTCATGTAGTTGATCAGATGAATATCATGGTCTATAGTATCAAATGTGGCACTTACTTTAGATGCAATACTATGGGCCTAAAAATGCAACTATGGTCAGTGGAGTGCAAATCATTGAATACTTTGACTAAAGCAGTACCTGGGTGAAAATGTTACAAGAGATTACTTTTACTTGCAAAAATATAGAGAACCGCTTACCTACACCTTTCTCTAAATTTCAGAAATACAAGAAAGATTAGAAAATTGGTCTATAATTTAATAGATCACAGTTAAAAAGATTTCTTTTTTTATCTTAAGAAGAGGTTATTAGCCAGTATAAATAATGTAGGTACATATCCAAGATTTAAAAACTAATTTATAATACTTAAATGTGGCTTACCAAAGAGAAAATAAAAAAAGATCTTTCACAAATGTAGTAAGAAAATGAAGGAAGATTTAGACTTGTTAACTAATGCACCAAATTCTGAACATTCAATTTGGCAAAGGATTTTAATTTCTCAGCTTTCTTAAAAGCAACATCATTTGACACTACTTCACTGGCTAAATAAGAAAACATAACTTATTATGAAGTGGTGTAGAATTTTGAAGCTTATCCCTAGATTACTTTCTCATTTTAAGACTTAATGTTCACTTCTTAACTGAAAAGGAATATGTTTGTTTCATTTTCATTAAAAAGTCGCGCCCACCCCCAAAAAAAGAAAAGAATTAAAAGTTAAATAAACACTACATTAACATTCATTAGGAAATGAATGAATGGATGGCTGGATGAATACAATTTATAAAATATATAACAAACAACAAAACGGAACTTAAAAGATCTTAATTTAAATATCGTCTTAAAGTACTGGGAATTTTCCGTTCATCAAGAACATAGACTGAACTTTGGGCAAAATGCATTTTTATCGTATTTTGCTGACAATGCAACATTAAGTGTCGATTTATGAGGCAAACCACCGTAACCAGCCATTAACAATTAGCTCACCAGCCAAAGATTACATACATGTAAACGTAACATTAACTTTTCAAACTGTTTTGAAAAACATTTTGCAAAATGTACAGGTTTATAATTATAGTTAAGAACAACACTAATAATAATAATAACAACAATACTGTGCTGTTTTCTGTCATATTTTGTTCATGCTCAAAAATGCTGCGCTCGTGCTAAAAACTAAGACTTGTTGTGTTTGATAAATGGAGGCGTTGTTTTCGCCTTGCCTAGAAATGGTAACGTCACTTCCGGGTCTACAACTGCGGGTCTGAAACTGCGGTGACGTATGGTGCTGTGGCTCTGCAAGTGGATGCTTCTCAAAACTACAGACACATCAATACCCAACACAAGTCCATTTTCATCCATCCATCCATTATCCAACCCGCTATATCCTAACAACAGGGTCACGGGGGTCTGCTGGAGCCAATCCCAGCCAACACAGGGCGCAAGGCAGGAAACAAACCCTGGGCAGGGCGCTAGCCCACTGCAGGGTGCGCACACACACACACAACAAGCACACACTAGGGACAATTTAGAATGGCCAATGCATCTAACCTGCATGTCTTTGGACTGTGGGAGGAAACTGGAGTACCCGAAGGAAACCCACGCAGACATGAGGAGAACATGCAAACTCCACGCAGGGAGGACCTGGGAAGTGAACCCAGGTCTCCTAACTGTGAGGCAGCAGCGCTACCCACTGTGCCACCATGCCACACATTCCATTTTCAAATAAAGGTTTTTATTTGACAAAAACACCTCCGTCATAAGAACACCAGCATAAATACACTATTCACAATTCCCCTTCCTCTTCCAAGGGAGCATTACCCACTACCTGCCGACTCTGTCTCAATATAAGTGAGGCAGTGGGCTCTCTTTCAAACTAGACCCCGGAACTGCTTTCTGTCTGCTGTCCAGATTGTCCCTGCTGCAAGCAGGGTCAAAATGTACTATCGTGATATTGCCCTCTTCTTACTCATCAGGTTCGTTACCTGGTTGATCTACTGTCGTACCTTAATAATAACACACACATACGAATACACACAGACCCTAACCACAAAAGTACCTTTTGAAAGACATATACACATGTACGTTACTCCACAAGTACACAAGTTATACAAGTACCGAATGAATAACACATGCACAGTCCTCTTTCACTAACACTCCAAGAAACTTACTTATCATAGGCACGAACAACATGCAGTGTGGTAGATATACAAAAGCTTAACATTCCTGGCTATAGGCCATTTATCAACCAGTGAATGTTTTATTTTAACACACTGTTCATTATTGGACAGAACTCAACGTCCTCAGCTCGATAAACCTTGCAGCTTGGATCATATGGCACTTCGTTACTGCTCCAGGTGCTCTAAGAAATATACCTTATCTTACCTTATTACTTCAATCACTCTACATATGAAGACAAAGTATAGAAAGGTAAAACCAACATGGTATTTATTAAAGAGCAACAATACCAGTAGACAAAAGTATAGAAGAAAATGTGGATAGCAAAGTCTGTACATATATTGTCTTTAGAAAAAGGCTTACCAAAAGTTAAAGATGTCAAAGATGAATGTCCCAGGGAGGCATTGATTTACCAATCGATATTCATAGAATCCTTTAGCTGATAATCAGATGAAAACGTACACGTGTCGTTGATGCCGTCTTCTGACGTCGCTGCTTTGTTCTCTTCTGACATTGTTGCTCTGTCATCTTGTTGTTTTGTCTGTCATATTTATTTTAAAATTCCATGGGTGTTTTGTAACACATGATTGTTTCATACACCTGATTGTCTGGCTGTCAATATGATGGATGAATTTGCTCAAACTGTTGAATCTGTTAGAGTACATATGTTTTCCCAAACAGTAAAGTTTTTGATGTTTTAACAATCTCCTGTCTCAAACTGTAAACTAGTTCGGCAATATCTAGCCCCACGGCATCTCCTTCTGTTCGCAGGTTGTAAAGTAGTCAGATACAGCTTGAAGCATCAGTATGTCTTCCTTTCCCAAGCTGTAAACCAATTTAGACCTGGTGTCCATCTCCTGAATTCCTACTCAGTTCAAACAGATGTTATTGTGATTGATACTAGTATAATTCAGGAAAATAGAATGCTTTGATGTTAAACTGCCCATGCAAGTGTCCTGTATTTAAGTTCATCTTGTTTTGTCTTGAGCAAAATATAATGAAAATATAGACAAAACATTGCAGATTTTGCACACCACAACACTATAATAAATAATATATTTCTGTACTTTTTTATAAGCAGTGTTTGTGCCACAGTAAACCTAATTTTTGCTAATATACCATTAGTCCAATTGTCCACCAAATACTCAGAATATTGAACCCAGTACAGGATGTACTTCAGGGCAGAGAAGCTTTTATCTATTGCTCCTCTACACAACAATCTCCTTTTCAACTCTCTGAAACTTACTCAGTATTTAATCTTTGGAAAACATCCAGGATTAATGCACTTGGAGATTTTTAGATAACGTATTTGCACCATATGAACAATTATGCTTCAGATTTAACTTCCCAGCACCACAATATTTCCACTTCTTTCCAATTGGAAACTTTGCTAAAAGAAATTTTCCCAATTTTCCACACCTCCCATCCATTTTTAGTCCAGAAGAAATACAGATCAGTCTTGAAGACTCATACTGCATTTCAACAATATATAAAAACATCTCAAATAATCTTTCAATGATCCTAGGATACGGTGGAAAAGGGACATTTACATTAACATCTCAGAAAAGGAGGGGAAGACAGCCATGCACTGAATACATTGTTGCTTTATATGTGCAAAACATTCAATAATTCACCTTAAAATCTTTAATCAATCACAATTATCTTATTTAAAATTGTGCAAAATGTATCCAAGGCAAGATCCAACCTGCAAACGTTATAATCTAGTTCCAGCCTCAATAGGCTACATGTTTTGAGATTGCACCAAATTAACATCATTTTGGACAAAAACCTTTATAAATGCTTATAAAACAGCCTTAGTGTCACAAGCACAACTAACCCATTAACAGATGTATATTGTGTAATCCCTGATAGGCTTAAAATTGATAAGGATCCCTAACTGCTATCATCTAGACTTAACTTGCTAAACTAGAATTACTACCCACCTTTTATAAGTCAGTGGATAATTGATGTTCTACATTTGAAATTGGAAAAAAATCAGGATCTATTCAGAACATTTAAAAAAAAATATGGCAAGATTTAATTAATAATTAATAAAATTTTACAATAAGCATCCATATTGAGGGAAAATTACTTTTTCCTTTTTTTCATACTTCTTTGTTTAAAACTATTTTTGCCCATGTTCTTGGCTCTCCTCTCTTTGTCTCAGGTGGGGGAAGAATTTGGTTTTGTTAGGTCTTGTCGATTTTTTGTTCCTGCTTTCTTTTTTACCTTTTCAAATTTTTTTTCTGTTCTTTTCTAGTTTGACTTAAATCATTTGTTGTTGAGTTTGACTTGATTGTATGCAATGCTATTTTCTTGAAATAAAATTAATAAAAAAAAAAAAAATGGGGCTTAGAGGTGATTGACCGACTAGGATTATGTAACCATAATATAATAAAATTCTCTGTGTTTTGGAGGAGCACAGATGAATAGACTTAAACTGTTAAGTTTAATTATGTTAAAGCAAATTTTGAACAAGTGCAGCAATGTATAAAAGAGATCAAGTGGCATATGTTTTAAGTGCAGATACAGTGGAGGAGCAGTGGAACAGATTTAAAAACATTTTACATATAATTTAGGACATTTACAAGTACATCCCAAACTTTGGAATTACTAAGAAATTTGAAAAAACCTCCACAGTGGGCTAATAAGGAGATGAAAAAAAAGTTACAATGAAAAAAAGGGATTATAAGACTAACAACTACAGTACTAATAACAGGGCATATGAGAGCTTAAGAAGGATATTAGAGAATCTAAAAGGCAGTTAATAAGAAATATACAGATAAGGCAAAATATGACCAAATAACAGTCAAGGAAGAGGTGAAGTGTATCTGGAATAGTAAAGGGGAATTAAAATATACAAACAGTGAAGTAATTGTTATAAAGTTTATTTTTTTCTGTAGTTTTCACATGTGTGGAAGTGGATAACCTCCCAGCAATAACAAAAACTACTAGGGGTTACTTAGTGACTTGGAAATTATAGAAGGATAAATACTACTTAGCCTAAATAGATTGAAATCCAGCAAATAATGAGGAACAAATATCCTTGAGTGCTTAAGAATGTGACATAGTGTATATGGAAACCTTTGACACATATTTTCTGACAGACTCTGCACACTGGGGAAATTCTTAAGGACTGGAAAATATCAAAATATTATTCCATTATATACAAGAGTGATTGGGCAGATCCAAATAACTATATGCCAGTAAACGTATTGTGCATTACAGGTATATTAATGGAATAGAATTATTAAGGAGAAGTTTGAGCAGGACATAACAAGAACAGGAGTGATAGGGAACAGTCATCTCAGGTTCAGATGAGAGAGATAGGGTTTTGCTGCTTCTTCTTCTTTCCTGTGTTCCCATTAGGGTTTGCCACAGTAGATAATCTTTTTCCATATCTTCCTGTCCTCTTCATCTTCCTCCGTTACACCCATTACCTGCATGTCCTCTCTCAGCACATCCAAAAACCTTCTCTTAGGCCTTCCTGTTTTCCTCTTACCTGGCAGCTCCATCCTTAACATCCTTCTCCCAATATACTCAGCATCACTACTCTTCTCATCTCCAATGCAATGCAATCTTTCTTCTCTGACTTTGATTCCCAACCTACCGACCTTAACCGACCCTCTAATGTACTCATTTCTTTTTTTTATTGATTTTATTGTAATCATTCCATACAAATAGATTAATTAAAAAAAAAAAAATTAGGATTGAAAACAAATCAATCCCCACCCCTGAGAAAGAGAGCATGGCCAACAGACTAAAACTTAAAAATAGTAAAAATGAATAAATTTATGAGTTTATTAGGTGGATACAGATACATGGAGAAGAAAAAGAAATGGGGAGAGATTCTACTTTCTCAGTGCTTTAAGAGCTTATTCTAAAATATTATTGATTAGATCCTGCCAGGTTTTGAAAAAATTCTGCACAGATCCTCTAAGTGAGAATTAGATTATTTCCAATTTCAAATAATATAAAACATCAGTTACCCACTGACTTAAAAGAGGAGAAATAGGATTCTTCCAGTTTAGCAAAATAAGTCTGCATGCCAATAGTGTAGTGAAGGCAATCACAGTTTGTTTGTCCTTCTCCACTTTAATCCCATCTGAAAGAACACCAAACACCGCTGTTAGTGGATTAGGAGAGATTGTGACACCAAGACTGTCTGAAAGGCACTTAAAAATTTTTGTCCAGAATGATGTTAACTTGGTGCAGGCCCAAAAACATGTGACCCAGTGAGGGTGGAGCTTGATTGCAGCGTTCACAGGTAGGATCTTGCCCTGGAAACATTTTGGATAATTTTAAACACAGATGTGCTCGATATGTAATTTTGAGTTGAATAATTGTATGCTTTGCGCATATGGAGCTCAAG
>JANRMT010062818.1:45412954-45499693 GCA_026402145.1 Polypterus bichir lapradei | reverse complement strand
CGCTTTTTGGGCCTCTTCCTGGTTATCTACGTACTGCGTGATTACGTGGGAGGCGTGATGATGTCACACGAAACTCCGCCCCCACGGGTTTCAAGCTCATCTCCATTACAGTAAATGGAGAAAAACAGCTTCCATTTATGACCATTACGCGTAGAATTTCGAAATGAAACCTGCCCAACTTTTGTAAGGAAGCTGTAAGGAATAAGCCTGCCAAATTTCAGCCTTCTACCTACACGGGAAGTTGGAGAATTAGTGATGAGTCAGTCAGTCAGTCAGTCAGTCAGTCAGTGAGTGAAGGCTTTGCCTTTTATTAGTATAGATTAGATCCTGCCAGGTTTTGAAAAAATTCTGCACAGATCCTCTAAGTGAGAATTAGATTATTTCCAATTTCAAATAATATAAAACATCAGTTACCCACTGACTTAAAAGAGGAGAAATAGGATTCTTCCAGTTTAGCAAAATAAGTCTGCGTGTCAATAGTGTAGTGAAGGCAATCACAGTTTGTTTGTCCTTCTCCACTTTAATCCCATCTGAAAGAACACCAAACACAGCTGTTAGTGGATTAGGAGAGATTGTGACAACAAGACTGTCTGAAAGGCACTTAAAAAATTTTGTCCAGAATGATGTTAACTTGGTGCAGGCCCAAAAACATGTAACCCAGTGAGGGTGGAGCTTGATTGCAGCGTTCACAGGTAGGATCTTGCCCTGGAAACATTTTGGATAATTTTAAACACAGATGTGCTCGATATGTAATTTTGAGTTGAATAATTGTATGCTTTGCGCTTATGGAGCTCAAATGAATTCTCTGCATTGCTACCTTCCACTCCTTTTCTGATATGTTGAGTGAGAGATCCTTTTCCCATTGTCCTCTTGGATCTTTGAAAGGGAGGGACTGTAAAATATTTTTATATATTGCAGAAATGCTGTCTGAGTCCTCGAGACTGAGCAATAATTTTTCCAGGATAGAGGAAGGTGGGAGATGAAGAAAATTGGGCAGGTTCTGTTTGACAAAGTTTCTGATTTGAATATAGTGAAAGAAATGTGTTCCTGGAAAAATAAATTTGTAATTGTTCATAGGATGCAAAGATGTTGTCTATATAAAGATCTCTAAGTGATTTAATCCCAAATGTTTTCCAGATATTAAAAACTGCATATGTTTGCAAGGGTTGAAAAAGGTGGTTCTCAAGCAGAGGTGCTACAGATAAAAGATTCTCCATCTTAAAATGCTTTCTACATTGGTTCCATATTCTGAGTGAGTGAAGCACAATTGGGTTATTAGTATATTGGCGATAACTTTCATTTATTGGGACATAAAGCAGGGAATATAGAGAAGTACTGCAGGATTTTATTTCTATTGAGGACCAATCCTGTGTATATTAATCTATTAGTGTCCAGGTTTTTATAGCTTGTATGTTTGCTGGCCAGTAATAAAACTGAAATTTAGGTAGAGCCATGCCACCTTCTGTCTTAGGTCTTTGTAGAGTCGCTCTTTGGATACGTGGATGTTTTAGGTTCCAAATAAATGAGGTTATGGTTGAATCTAATTGCTTAAAGAATGATTTATTGATGTATATTGGAATGTTTTGAAATAAAAAAAGAAGCTTACGAAGGATATTAACAACGTTAATTCTTCCGGCTAGAGTGAGATGGAGGGTTGACCGTCTATGCAAGTCTTGCTTAATTTTTTCCATACAGATGGTGAAATTTTGTTGATAAAGAGCTTTATGTTTACTTGTGATATTTACCCCTAGGTATTTAAACTGATCTGCAATAATAAAAGGGAAGGTGTCCAATCTAATATTGTATGCTTGAGAATTCACTGGAAAGAGCACACTTTTATTCAAATTAATTCTGAGGCCAGATATCTTTTGAAATTTTGTAAGTGCTGTTAAGACTGCAGGCACAGTATTTTGTGGGTCTGATATATACAAAACCATATCATCTGCATATGGAGAAATTTTCTGTTCCAGTCCTTCTCTGATAATCCCCTGTATCTGATAAGCATTTCGACAGTGGACTTCCAGTAGTTCAATGGCGATTGCAATTAGCAGTGGTGACAAGGGGCATCCTTGTCTGGTACCACATTTTTGTTTAAAGTAGTCCTAAGCAAATATGGTTAATACAAACTTAAGCCTCTGGATTGGTATACAGTAGTTTGATCCATGCACAAATATTTGGGCCAAACCCAAATTTATCTAATGTAGTGAAGAGGTAGTTCCTTTCAATCATATCAAAATGGATTTGTTGAGCTAAGAGCTTATTAGCTTTCTCTCCGTGTTCAAAGTAATGATGTCTTGATTTAAAAATGACTTGTTCAGTTTCTTTGGTTGTTAAAAGGTTGAGTTCTGAATGCAGAGCCTGCCTTTTCCTATGAAGAGCTTCACTTGGACATCTGGCATGTTCTTGATCTGTTCTAGTAATTTCGATGGTTAGCTCTGATACCTTCTTGGTTTCTAATTTATTTCTGTGGAAAAAATATGAAATAATCTGTCCTCTTAAGAAGGCCTTTAGAGTTTCCCAGAGTATTCCTGCAGAGACCTCTGAGGATGCATTTGTCTCTAGGAAGAAACTGATTTGTTTTGATATAAATTCTGTACAGTTCTCATCTGCTAATAGAAGTGGGTTAAGATGCCATCTGCGAGATGAGTACGTGGGGCATAATGATTTCAGCTCCAAAATCAGTGGGGCATGGTCAGAAATGACAATAGCATCATACTTGCAAGATTTAATCACAGGCAAGAAATTATTATCTATAAAGAAATAATCGATTCTTGAGTAACAATGATGCACTGGTGAGTAGAAGGAATATGTTCTTGAGTTTGGGTTTAGAAACCTCCAGGAGTCTGATAAGTTGTGGTCAGTTAAAAAATGTGTAATTGTCTTTGCAGTGTTAGATGTCATCCCCCCTGTGACAGGAGACCTATCTAATAGTGGTTTTAAAACACAATTAAAGTTCCCAGCCATTATAATTTTATGAGTGTTCACATTGGGAATAGATGCAAATACATTTTGCATGAATTCCCTATCATCAACATTGGGTGCATAAACAATTATCAAAATCACTTTAAAGTTAAATAAATTGCCCGTGACAATCACATATCTCCCTTCAGGATCAGATATTACATGAGACTGTTCTATGTATGAGAATTCCCACACCTCTAGTTTTCTTTGTGAAGCTGGAATGGAACATTTGGCCAGTCCAGTCTTTTTGAAGCCAGAACTGATCCTTGCTTAGTAAGTGGGTCTCCTGTAAAAATACTGTTTTAGCATTTAGACCTGTTAAGTGAGAGAATACTTTCTTTCTCTTTAATGCATGATTCAGGCCTTTAACATTCCAGCTCACAAAGTTAACTGTCCCATCATGGAGACATTGATTCTGAATTTTTCATGTCATTTTGTAGTCTTAACTGGAAGTGAGACAGCTTTAACCTTAATTTCCAATTTTCCCACGAGTTATTGTCATGCAGCCTATTGTTACGTTGGAAGTTATAATTATAAGGATTAAAAGGATAGATTAGATATAGCTTGCTCTCTTTCTCTCCCCCCTTATGCCCCCACCCCGCCATTTTGCCTCCCCTCGTGAGGCTGAACCCCACTTCACAAAGTCCTGGTCCTCTGACATACCTAGAGACAGAGCATATCCAAAACATAACAAGCCCCCCAGCAGTGGCATTTAAGGAATAAAAAGTAAAGATATCTATTGCTGATAAAATGTAAATACTATAAGTATAAAATATAATCATCAACAGACTATAAGCATAAAATGTATTCATCAACAGTCTTGAAATATTAAGACAGTAAACCCAGGGGAATGGTGTTAAAAAGTGGCCCTAAATAAGCATAGTAAACCCTAATGCAATAATAACAATAACAATAAACCAAGGGTATGATGTTAAACAGTCTCCTTTAGAATAGTTAAAAACCAAAATAAAAAAAAGAATGTGTTCTTCCACACAAACGCATGTAATTATAATTAAAACATAAACAAAAAGTGGCCGAGAAGAAAAAAAGGATGTATAATTATGGTACCCGTATCATTGCAAGCAGATCAGATGGCAGGTAATATCTTCTTGCCATACCATGACAGGATGCGACTCACTTTCGTATTTCAAAAAAGCGTCGGGATCAGCTTTCTTAACTCCTTTTCTGCTTCCTCATTCGAGGAGAAGATGTGATATTTGTCTTCAATATCCACTTTAAGTTTGGCAGGATACAAGAGGCTGTATCTGATATCGGCTTTCCGTAACCGCTGTTTAATGTTGTAAAAAGCTGCATGTTTAGCAGCTGTTGAGGGTGAGAAATCAGGGAAATTATGAATGTGGTTATTTTTAAATATAATCTCTTGTTTCTGTCTGAGAAGTGCCATTACATTAAGCTTAAATTGTAACCTCTTGAAGTGGACAATTAAAGACCTAGGTTTAGAGGTATTTGATCCACGTTTGCGATAAGCCGCCGCTATCTAGGTATCTGATTTAAAGTCCTCTCCAATTATTTTTGAGAATAGTTCAGCTATGAATTTCACTGGGTTTGGACTTTCACGGTTCTCAGGTTAGACCTTCGATTCTAATATTATTCCTTCTGCATCCATCTTCCAGAGCCTCAAGTCTGTCTCCGAGTTTTTTGCATTCAGAATTCACAGCTGTAGCTTTTCTATTGGCGTTAGATGCCAATTGTTCCGCTTTATCAATTTGAGCCGTGAATGTCTGCTTAACGTCTTCCAGCTGATCGGCATGGTCTCTCAGTTTAGATGCATTTTCCTGAATGTGTTCTTCAATTTTTCTCAACATATCTTTAAAGACTGCATCAAAACGATTATATATACGTTTTTCCAAGTCTTTATATTCATCCCCGGCTCCAGCCACAGCTTCTTGTCTGTCTTTTCGATTTATTTCTTTCTTCATATTTTTCTGAATGTTTTTCTGAATGTCTTTCTTGAGCTCACTTATGGCAGTGACCAATGTTGAGATCATTTCCTTAAGTTCGGAGAAAAGGTTTCGGCTTTCATGCTTTCGTGCGGGTGAAGTGGCAACCCCAGTTACAGCCAATGCTTCCGGCTCGCGGAAGTGGATGAAAGCACGGACTGCAAGGCCATTTCTAGTTTCAAGTGATCTTCTGGAATCGGCGAGCTATCGTGACCTGCATCACTTGCACCTTCGCTCCCATTTTCGCACTCGACTGGAGATGTTGCAGTGGAGCGGGATCCCTGGAAGTCTGTGCTTTCACCTGCCAGTTCCTGGTCAGTCTGTGAAAGGCCGTACCTTGCACTTGCACTTGGGCCTGATGTTTTTCTAGACTTGGATGTAGTTTTAGGTTTCTTTTCCAATTCTTTCTGACCCCCTTTCTTGTTACTCATGTTTATATACTGTAGAAGAAACTCCCTAGGTTAGGTAAATACAGGATATCTCGGGATAATAAGAAATACGAGAAAAAATAAAGCCACTGCAACAGACGTCCATCTCCCGTAACGGACAAGACCAACTCCTGTAATGTACTCATTTCTTATCCTGTTCATCCCTGTCATACCCAAGCAAATCTAAATATCTTTAACTCAGCCACCTCCACATCTGTCTCCTGTTTTTTATCATTGCCATCATCTCCAACACATACTGTACATAATAGCTGGTCTCACTACTATCCAGGAAGCAGATGGTGATGGTGCAAGGAACCTTATCAGAATTGGGTAATGCTAAGAATTGTGTCTCGCAAGGGTCATTGCTAGGGCCTCTACTATTTTTAATATACATTAATAATCTGGATAGGAATTGAAAAAACAAGCTGGTTAAGTTTGTAGATGATAAAAGCCTGGCAAATTAGTAGATAATGCAGAATCTGTTTGGGTATTACATATGGATTTGGATAGCAAGTAAATAATGTAAGGTATTGTAACAGCAATAACAACATTTATTTATATAGCACATTTTCATACAAAAAATGTAGCTCAAATTGCTTTACATAATGAAGAATAGAAGAATAAAAGACACAGAAAATAAGTCAACATTAATTAACATAGAATAAGAGTAAGGTCCGAATGGCCAGGGTGGACAGAAAAAACAAAAAAAAAACTCCAGATGGCTGGAGAAAAAAATAAAATCTGTTGGAATTTCAGACCATGAGACCGTCTAGTCCCCTCTGGGCATTCTACCTAACATAAATGAAACAGTCCTCTTTGGATTTAGGGTTCTCACGGAAGGACTTGATGATGATGGTCACGTAGACTTCTGGCTTTTAGTCCATCAATGTTGGAGCATCATGACACTTTGAGTAGGTGATGGTGGCGCAGGCCGCCACCACAAAGAAACTGGAAAAAGAAACAGAAGAGAGAGTAGGGGTCAGTACGGATTTTAGAGCCACCATGAATAGCTATTATGATGAATTGAACATACAGAGTATCAGGATTAAGTTAAAGTGAAGTTATGAAAAGGCCATATTAAAGTAATGTGTTTTCAGCAGTGTTTTAAAGTGCTCTACTGTATAAGCCTGGCGAATTCCTATTGGCAGGCTATTCCAGATTTTAGGTGCATAGCAGCAGAAGGCTGCCTCACCACTTCTTTTAAGTTTTGTTTTTGGAATTCTAAGCAGACACTCATTTGAGGATCTGAGGTTACAATTTGGAATATAAGGTGTCAGACATTCCAATATATAAGATGGAGCGAGATTATTTAAGGCTTTATAAACCATAAGCAGAATTTTAAAGTCAATTCTGAAAGACACAGGTAACCAGTGTAATGACATCAAAAATGGAGAAATGGGTTCAGATTTTCTTTTCCTAGTTAGAATTCTAGCAGCTGCATTCTGCACTTGTTGCAAATGCTTTATATCCTCTTTGGGTATTCCTGAGAGGAGTGCGTTAAAGTAATCTAAGCGACTGAAAACAAAAGCGTGAATTAATTTCTCAGCATCTTTCAATGATATAAGAGGTCTAACTTCTGCTATGTTTCTTAAGTGAAAAAAATGCTGTACTAGTGGTCTGATGAATATGCGATTTAAAATTCAGCTTACAGTCCACCGTTACCCCTACGTTTTTTACTTCTGTCTTAACTTTTAATCCTAATGCATCAAGTTTATTTCTGATAACCTCATTGAATCCATTATTGCCAATTACTAAAATTTCAGTTTTCTCTTTATTTAGCTTGAGAAAATTACTATTCATCCATTCAGAAATACCAGTAAGACATTGTGTTAGTGAATCAAGAGAGTCGGGGTCATCAGGTGCTATTGATAAGTACAGCTGTGTGTCATCAGCATAGCTGTGGTAGCTCACGTTGTGCCCTGAGATAATCTGACCTAACGGAAGCATATAGATTGAGAAGAGCAGCGGACCCAGGATAGAGCCTTGTGGAACACCATATAGGATATCATATGTCTTTGAATTGTGATTACCACAACTAACAAAGAATTTTCTCCCTACCAGGTAGGATTCAAACCAATTTAAGACACTGCCAGAGAGGCCCACCCATTGACTAAGGTGATTTCTAAGAATATTGTGATCAATGGTGTCAAATGCGGCACTCAGATCGAGGAGGATGAGAACAGATAAATGGCCTCTGTCTGCATTTACCCGCAAGTCATTTACTACTTTAACGAGTGCAGTTTCTGTGCTGTGATTTGTTCTAAAACCTGACTGAAATTTATCAAGAATAGCATCTTTATTGAGGTGGTCATTTAACTGCATAATGACTGCCTTCTCTAGAATTTTACTTAAGAAGGGCAGGTTAGAGATGGGTCTGAAATTTTCAAAAGCAGATGGGTCAAGATTATTTTTCTTGAGTAGGGGTTTAACTACAGCAGTCTTAAGACAGTCTGGGAAGACCCCCGTATTTAATGACAAATTTACTATGTCAAGAATATTATCAATTAGCACGCCTGATACTTCTTTGAAAAAACCTTGTTGGTATTGGGTCAAGGACACAGGTGGAGGGTTTCAGTTGAGAGATTATTCTATGTAAATCAGGTAAATCTATCCTGGTGAAAGAATTTAATTTGTTTATAACGGAGTACTGGGGCTTAGCAGGTTCCGCAGTGTTGGGGAGATGTACTATGTTATTTCTAATATCATTAATTTTCTCACAGGTTTCACTGGAAGTATTTTGGGGGCATTCCTTTGTGTTACCTGGGTTTAACAGATGATCAATTGTAGAGAATAAGACTCTGGGATTACTAGCATTGTTATTTATAATCTTAGAGAAATAGCAGCGCCTCTCAAGACGGACTGTGTTATTGTATCCTGTTATTTTAACCTTCAATATCTCATAATGGATAGTTAGTTTAATTTTTCTCCATTTACGCTCAGCTCTACGACATGTTCTTTTTAAATCAGACACTCTTTGGGTCTTCCATGGAATAACAATGCAAGAAGATTTTTTAACTGTCTTTTCAGATGCAACTATGTCAACAGCAGCTCTTACTTTAGAATTAAAATTTTCCACCTTACTATTTACAGTACATTATCCTCGCTATTATAGTTGGCACTATAAATGGACTGATTGCTTACAATGTTTGTAAGTTTTAAAGCTGCTGATGAGTCAAAGAAGCGTTTTTTAACAATATGCTTCTCATGAATGTTTTCTAACATTATTTCTTTATTAAATTGTAGAAGAAAGTGGTCTGATAGACCAATATCAATGATCTGCTTTATATCAACTTTTAGTCCTTTTGTAATTACTAAGTCTAACGTATGACCTGCTTTATGTGTAGGTTGATTAACGAGCTGTCTCAAATCAAAAGAGTCCAAGAGGTTCATGAATTCCTTTACTTTTAGGTCACACTGATTATCGATATGAAAGATAAAGTCGCTGACTATTAAGAGTGTGTCATAGTTGGTAATTAAAATTGACATTAAGTCTGAGAATTCCTCAAAGAAAGACGCATTAAATTTAGGAGGTCTACACACGGATAAAACTAGAACATGAGAATCTCCATGAATAACAACGGAGAGATACTCAAAGGACTTAAATTTACCAAAACTAACATCTTTACACTTTAACCGGCTCAAGTAAATGTTTGCCAAGCCACCCCCCCCCCTTTTTCCCTGGCAATCCGTATGAGTAAAACTGTAATCCGGAGGCGCAGATTCGATTAAAACAGCCGCGCCGTCTGAGTTAAGCCACGTTTCACTTAGTGCAATAAAATCAATGTTTCTCTCACTAATAAGATCGTTGATAAAAAACGTCTTGTTAGTTAAAGCTCTAACATGTAATAGCGCCATATTTAATGTTTCGGAGGGGCAGAGCTGAATTCTATGCGCGTTATTGGTATTTCGAACAGAAACTAAGTTATTTTTGTTAGCGCCGCTCTGTGTGTATTTTTTATGTAATCTATAATCTGTTTTTATAGTTTTAATGCATTGTTGATCTAAAGTAGTAATTACAATTAAATTATTGGTGTTTATGCCACACTGCCTAGATTTTTTATGTGCATTAAGATTGGTTATTAGATTATTAATGTTGTGCACTTTTACAGAAGACTTTGTTAAGCCATTATGTCCTAGCAAAGCAGTAGCATTACGGAAGGGGTTTAAAGTAGAAATAGACAGTCAAGATAGACGAATTACCTTAGCAATGTTTTCGGAGAGGATCTGGGTGCCGAATCTATTCAAGTGCAGGCCATCCCGCTTGAAGAAACGCGGCCTTTCCCAAAAGAGGTCCCAATTGTCAATGAACCTGATATCTTGAGTCTCGCAGAAGCCTTTCAGCCAGTTGTTTAATCCCAGCAGATGACTGTCGTATTCATTTGATTGTCTGACGAGAGGTAGTGGACCCGAGATGAAGATTTTTGCCGATGGGGTCCTCTCCTTCTTGTCTTTAATTAGTGCTGCGAAGTCAGCCTTGAGAATCTCCGACTGTTGGTGCCTTATGTCGTTTACGCCGGTTTGTAAAAGAATGGATCCAACTGCCCTCTTGTGCTTCTCGTAGATGGGTGGCGCACGTCTCATCACATCTCGGACTCGAGCACCGGGAAAACAAGAAACAAAAGATTTTCGATTAGGGCATGTGATATTGAGGTTTCGTACAATCGAATCACCTACCATGATTACATCACCCGGGGTTGAAGGCAAACTGGGGACGTGGAGAGGGTCGAACCGGTTCTGGATTGAGATGCTTGCCTGTGCCGATGGAGGTGTTCTAGCCTTGAACCCCCATATGCATAGCTAAAACACGCCGAGGTCTTCATCGGCGTCGTCGTCGCTGCTACGAGGCGTGGGGTTGACGCTTACTTGTCCTTGTAATTGAGCGGCACGAGGTGGGGTTGATGTTACGTCGACTTCAGAAGTCGAGGATGGTTTATCCAGCAGCCGAGCCTTCAAGTCTCTAAGGTACCTTCGTCTGGACAGGAGTTTTTGAATCTGTTTGTCGAGTGCCTGGAGTTCTTCGACGATGACGGCGATGAGATTCTTCTCACTGTCGGCCATTGTCTGCTTCTACTTCCGCTTCCGCTTCGTGACCTAGGAAAGAATGAAAGAAAAGGAGTGTTAGAACCTAGGACTATCCTTTTCAGTGTAAGCAGATAGACATAAAGAGGTAACATGATTGAAGTGTTTAAAATTAAGTAAGGAATTAATACAGTGTATTGAGACTGTTGCTTTAAAATTAGTTCATGTGGAAACAACAAGACTGAACCACGTTACAGCACAGAGCACTTCACTCATGGCTTGCTCTGTCATCAAGATACTCGGCAATGTGCTATCTCTCGTGTTCCCCTTTCCTCATGTCTAAAAGATGCTTGTGTTATACATAGTATTCTGAGTTGTGTAAAATCATTCTGCTACTTGCCTCTTGTGTTTTACTCAAGAAAAATGCATTTTTCCACAAATACTGCAGGGAATAAGCTGGACAATTCTTTTGAAATGTGAGTGTGAACATGAGTTTGCATATGGAACCTGTACATATTTAGTATATGACAATATTAAGTAATTTCGATTTAAATATTCCAAATGAAGCAATTACTTAATCATTTTACCATTATCCACATGCTAACAGGAGTAGGCATCATTTTCCAAAAGCAAAAAACAAAATGGAGAACCAGATGCCAAAATACAAATACAATCCACGAATGATAATGATAGTCTAGAATTATAATAGAACATGCTCTCAAGGTGCAAGCTCTGGATGCGCTCATAAGTCATGCATAATCTGTCCAAAGGACTGTATCCTTTCCTCTGCACCAAATACATGAACCATGAGAGCACAAATCCATTTTTTTTCCCTCATCATAAACCTAACTAAAAGGAGAAGGAGTGGAGAAGAGAAGAGAAGTATTACTTTAACATGGATTAGAGTGGATTGGCTTCAACCTGGATAAATGAAATAATATATGAATGTTGTAATGAGATAGGAGAGCAAACTTATATGTGACCAGACCAGTATGTTTTAGAATGGAGTATTGACCAATAAACCTCAGAGCCTACTTACAAGGTTGAAACCTTAGGTATTTGTCCAGATTGATGCTAATCATCTCTATTTGACCATTTGATTTAGAAGGATAACCTGAGGACAAATTCACCTCAGAACCCAATTTTGCACAAAAGAACTGGAACAAGTGGGAAATAATCCAAGGAGAATGGTCTGAAATGAGGTCTTATTAGGGTTTATTAGAGAAACCATGTGGTGAGAAACATATTATTCATACTCAACATGGCTTTGTGGAAAGGTATCAGTAGAGGTGTCTTCTCATTTATGTGATTTTATATATATATATATATATAAAATAAGTTAGTTTATTTGTTTATTTTGCACAAACATTATATATATATATATATATAATATGTATGTATAATGTATTAGTTTAAATGCTATTTAAACCTTTTATGTGCCAAATTTTTTTGTCTTGCCAAAAAAATTATCTTTCACACCTGGAACAAAAAAATTACTTCTTACACTTGCTAATAGTTCAAAATGTTCTGCTTTTATTTTTTTTTTCCCTCTTATCTATCTAGCCTAACATGTGACGTTCCATTTTCTGGAAAGAATGACCATGCTACTTTACTGTCTGTTCAAGAAGGAAAAATTTGCTGGGACTCTTCTGATATCACTTCAATAAGTCCACAGGCTCAAGATTTTTTGAAGAAAACATTGCAAGTGACAGCTGTGTAAGTCCATAGGATTAAGTAATTATTTCCTGATATTGGAGTGACATGGTTACTAATGCATCTATCGGCCAGATACCTTATGGTTGCCAAGTTTAATTTCAAACAAAAAGCACAAAGTTCATGCATTTTTTCACTTGATACATATTCTTTAAATAGAGTAGAATCATATGTTATTGGAATATTAAAGACACCATTGTATCATTAAGTGATAAACAAAATGTTTTAGATTTCCCAGAATTTATTTAGCAACAAAACACCCTGGTTTGTCCTGTCTGGTGTGTGTCTTTTGTCAGGAGCTATACATATGGAAAAGTGACTTAATCTGAAAGCTGACTATAAATTCAGTAATGAGTGAAACAGGATTAATGAAGGCCAACAGCAAAGCACAGGAACAAAATTCAGTGTGGTCGGTGACTGAAAAAAAGAATCATAAACAAATCACAGGAAAATCACAGCAGAAGCACAGCTGAAGTTAAAAGACACTGTGTATGTGTATTTATCTTTGTTGCAGTAAAAACTTCAAAGAACAAAAATATTCTGAAACCCACTTAATCCAGTTCAGGGTTTGAGTGGGACAGGGCCTATCCCAGCAGCACTGGACACAAGGTAGGAATCAGCTCTGGACAGGGTTCAGTCTATCAAAGAGCACACTCATGCACACCCATCACATGTACACTGGGTATTTGGGGTAAAACTAAAGTATGTGGAGACATACTCACTTAGAAACAGAAAGCATATGTAAACTGCACACAGAGAATGATCAGGTATTGGATTCAAACCTAAGGTATTGCATTTATATTGTACCCTTATGAGAAGGATTTTCACCTTATGTGAACTTGACACTATCAACTGCCAGACAGTGTTCAGAAGCCATTAAGAAAGCTAACAGAATGTTAGGTTATATTGAATAATGTACAGCACAAGCCCAAGGAGGTTATGCTCAAGCTTTGTAACTGGTGAGGCCTCAGTTGGAGTACTGTGTTTTGGTTTCCAGGCTACGAAAAGGACATAGCAGCACTAGAAAAGGTCCAGAGAAGAGCAATTAGGTTGATTCCAGGGCAACAGGGATAAATTATGAAGAAAGATTAAAAGAGCTCAACCTTTTCAGGTTAACCAAAAGATTAAGAGGAGACCTAACTGAAGCGTTCAAAATTGTGAACGGATTTTATACAGTGGACTGAGTAATTTCAAAATTAGTTCATCAAGAACATGGTGGCACAGTTGAAAACTTGGTAATGGTAAATTTTGCACAAACATTAGGCATTTTATTTTACATAGAAAACTATCGAGTAGTACTTATTGAAAGAAAAGCTGAAATAAAAACAATGGTAAATAAGATCAAAGGGGAATTGTATAAGAGTAAGTCTAGTTTATTTATGTTGTGATTTTCTCAGTGAACTCGAAGTTAAATCTAGACACAAAACCAGCAACAGGAACTGATTATTTCACAAATATTGCCACTTTACCTATTCAGATGGGACTGGTAAAGGACAGGGTAATAAAATGAAAGGACAGGAAAAGCTAAAATGTGGAAGATGAAGAAAAACTTCAGTTCTGGGTTTTTGTGGTAAACACATCAATGTCATATTTAGGGAAAGAGTTGTGTGTTTTTGCCTTTCACATGTGCATTTTATAGTTGTTCCACAACTAGAAGTAGAACCACTGCAAACACAAACCCTAATGAGTTATATCAAGCAATTTGTCTTTCCTTTTGTGTCCTCTTATAACATAGGTAATATTAGGTTGAACTTTCTATTATTATTTTTATATTCCATTGTTTCAGGAAACGGCCAGCTGCTTCACAGTGTCTGAGGCATGAATGGTTTAAGGTAAGAAAATATTTACAAGTAGGTTGCAATGGTTTATATTATGTATTGAAGTGAGTTCCACTCTGATAAATATCTTGGTAAACAATCTGTTTATTTTTCTGAACTCTGTATATTATAAATTGCGCCAAATGTACAATAATCAACAAGAACATAAATTAAGAGAAACAAAGCCTATTGGAATTATTCATGAAACAAACAGCACCATCTACTGGCATGAACTAATACTAGGCAATATATCACATTCCTCCCTCCTAGATAACATAATCGTTTAGATAGGCTGGCTGGTGAGTTATTCTTTTAGGACGCTCAAGTTCAACATCTGACAGGTCCTTGTTTGGGGTATTTGAGCACATTTCCCTCTGTTTTAGTTACACTTCACTGGTTGCCCGTTTCTTTTAGGATCCATTTTAAAATTCTTTTATTTGCTTTTAAAGCTCTTCATGGCCTTGCCCCACCCTATCTCTCTGAGCTCCTACAGCCTTGTTCACCCACTCGCTCTCTCAGGTCAGCTGATCAGCTGCTCCTGAATGTACCAAGGATTAAGCGTAAACTTAGAGGAGACCGTACTTTTACTGTAGCAGCTCCTAAGCTATGGAATGACTTGCCTCTAGAGATTAGACAGGCCTCTTCTCTGTCTGTTTTTAAATCTCTTTTAAAAATCCATCTCTTTACCCTGGCATTTGACACCTTGTGAGAAGTTCGTTTTAGCTCATTTTACTTTTGTTGTTTTTAGCTGATTTTATCCCATTTTATATTGTTTTATTGTAGGGCTGTTTTATTTATGTATTATACCATTTTTATTCTATTCTTATTTATGTGCAAGAATGTTGTTGTTTTACCTATCAACTATTTATTGTACAGCACTTTGGTCCTGTGCTGGTTGTTTTAAAGTGCTTTATAAACAAAATTGGATTGGATGGATTGGATTGGGTAACTTCAGTGGGCTCCTCCTGAATCTGATCAGGTGTCATGGAATTATCATCAGCTGATTGTTGGGACATAGCTGGCTGTGTGTTATTGTGCTCCTCATGATTGTCCATGTGGCTCTCAGTCTCCTGAGGCATTGAGTTAGTTACTTGCCTTTTAAGTTGGTCTATGTGTCTCATAATTATTCGGCCATCATCTGTTTTAACTTCGGAAGATACTGACCCCATAGCTCTCACTGCCATTACTGGCATCCACCGAGGCCCTGTTGCATAATTTCTTACAAACACACTGCTTTAAACTGCCTTGCTGAACTGTGTGTAACTTTACAAAACTGCAACTCCTTCTTTTTTTGCAAATCTGACGCTAGATCTGGGTGGAGATGATCTAAGCATGTTTTAAGTTTCCTGTTCATCAATAGTTCTGCTGGACTGTATCCTATACTGGAACAAGGAGTTACATGCTGTTGCAGCAGGAACTTTGACAGTCTAAGATGCCAGTCTCCGACCACAATTCTTTTAAGTGCGTCTTTAGTAGTTTGCACCATGCGTTCAGCTTGGCCATTTGACGATGGGTAAAATGGAGCTGTCTTTGATATGATTTATGAGATTACGCTCCAAGAATGCCTGGAACTCATCCGAAGTAAACTGTGCACCATTATCAGACACAATTGTATCCAGAAGTCCATTTGTGGCAAACAACTTTCTAAATATTTGAATGACCGCAGTTGTTGTTGCAGCCAAAACAGGGCTGACCTCTAACCACTTTGAAAAGGAATCAACAAGAAAAAAGGTTTGTCCTTGATAAGGTCCAGCAAAATCAATGTGCAGTCGAGACCATGGGTTCTTGGTTACCTTCCATGGCTGACTAACAGTTTTGGCTGGAGCATGCTGTGTAGTTTGGCATGAAGTACAGCTAGCTACCCATCATTCTATTTGTTCATCCATTTTAGGCCTTCACACATAGCTTCTGGCAAGAGCCTTCATATTTACCATACCAGGATAACTTTCATGTACAGTAGAGAGAACTAAAGTTTGTGCCTTCTGTGGAATTATTACTCTGTTTCCCCATAGAAGACATCCCCTGTATGAAGACAGCTCATGCTGACACCTTTCAAATGGCTTGAAGTCCTCCCCTAATTTTTCCTTCGGCCACCCCTTCCACACCCAGTTCAGTACACGGGCTAACACTGGATCCACTGTCGTCATGCATGCAATATCAGATGCCTGCAAGGGGGATCTGGAGATAGATTCTAGCATAAGAGCTTCCAATACTGGAGGAATTTTAAATTCTGGGGTCCTGAGGGGTAAACGGCTTAATGCATCCGCATTAGTAATTTCTTTCCCTGGGTGATACTGAAGTTTATAGTCATATGCATTTAACAGTAATGACCACCTTAGCATGCGAGGTGAAATTATTTGTGGCGTAAGCCCATTTCCTTTAAACAGCCCCAATACTGGTTTGTGGTCTGTGATGATTGTAAAACTCCTATTATATAGGTACTCATAAATTTAACTCCTGCAATGATGCCCAGTGCTTCTTTATCAATTTGTGAATAATTTCTTTCTGTATTGGTCATAGTCCTCGAGCAATATGTATCATGACCACCACTTACTGTGTGACACAGAACAGCTCCTACTCCATAAGGGGAAGCATCACAGGTGAGATTAAGTGGTTTCTCCAAATCATAATGTACTAAAATACTATCTGATGATAGCAACTTTTTTACATCATTGAAAGCTCTCTCATGGGTGTCGGACCATTTCCAAACGGTATTTTTATCTAACAGTCTGTGAAGTGGCTCTGCCACAGTGGCCTTATCTTTTAGACATGAATAATAAAAGTTTAGCAGTCCCAGAAATGCTTGCAGCTCCTGCTTATTACTTGGTGTTGGAACCTCATGGATCGCTTTAGCTTTTGTGGTAGTTGGATGAATTCCTTCAGCATCAACTCTGAACCCTAGGAACCCTACACTTGGTACACCAAACACACATTTGTCTTTTTTTAGCCTCAAGCCTACATCTGCAAATCATTGTAGTACTAAATACAACTTTTCAGGTAAGGCTTGCACAGTATCTGCTTCAATTAAAATATCATCAAAATAAGGAACCACTCCTGGAAGCCTGAAAGGAAGTCGTCCATCAATTTCTGAAAAATCCCAGGAGCAATACAAACCCCATATTGCAGACGAGTACCTCTGAATGCACCTTTGTGAGTAATTACGGTCTGTGCATCTGCAGCTGCATCATCCACTGGCAATTGTTGATACGCTTGTGCCAGGTCTAGTTTTGCAAAACCTCTTCCTTTTGCTAATGTAGTAAGTATTTGATTGATGGATGGAATCTGGTATGGGTGCTCCTGTAATGCCTTATTAATTGTGGATTTGTAGTCCGCACATATTCGAACCTCAACATTTAGTTTTAATACAGGAACAATAGGAGTGGCCCAAACTAGTTACTGAAACTAGTGCACCCTGCTTCACTAGACAGTCGAGCTCTATTTCTATTTTGCAGCGGAGAGCAAAAGCAACAGGTCTTGGTTTTAAATGTATGGGTGCTACATTGGGGTCCAACTGAAAAACAACTGGTGCACCCTTAAATTTGCCCAAAACCTCTTCAAACACACAACTAAATTCTTTCAGGACTGACTGTATTGGGTCTGTGGCAAGGCTGTGTATTCCTGTTATCTGAATACCTAAGGGTTTAAACCACTCTCCACCAAGTAGACTGGCCTTTTGTTCCTTAACAATAATAAGGCGTAAATAACCCGTCCTTCCTGTAATGTACTTTGACTGAGCAGGCACCCAACACGGTAACATTTTGTTTGTTATAATCCACAAGTTGAATATCACAGGGTACAATAGGAGGAGCATTCATTGGCCATAATGTTTGGTAGGTCTCCTCTGAGATTAAGGAATACTCACATCCTGAATCCACTTCCATCCTGCATGGCACTCCTGGTTATGTGACAAGAGTATATGTCTTGTGTCTGGTTGTACAATCTCCCACACTGTTGATGATTTCTGCAGAATAGACACTTGTATCACGTCCATCTTCAAAACTCTCTGCAGCTGCACTGCCTCTTTGTTCTACTTTGTGAGATGAACTTGCACTTGCTGGCTTGCCTTTCACTGGATAAGCCCCCTGGCGACATACTCTCTGTAGATGCCCACAGTGCTTACATTTATGACACACAGCTTCTCTGAAACGACAAATGTCACATCTGTGATTCCCCCCACAACTATTGCAAATTCCTTGAGCGGTGTCCAAAATGTCTGAGTGTAAGAAATAAGACTTTGCTTTTGGGTTTTTATTTTGCAGCTGATGAGTGTCTGATGTGCACAATTTAATAGATGATTCCTGTATTTCTTTTGAGTGTACTGATGCAGCCTCATATGCAAGTGCTTCTTCCTGAGTTAGGCAAAGGTTAAATTTGATTTTGCTAAGATGCGCCTCTGAAGAGCCTCATCTCTGACCCCGCATACAAGTCTTTTTTCTCAGCAAGGAATCCAAACTGTTACCAAAATTGCAGTTTTCAGACAGCCTTCGAAGTTCTGCAATGTAAGCTGCAATACTTTCATCTGGTTTTTTGGTTCCTTCTATTAAAATGAAATCGCTGAACTGTTTCTGAAGGGGTGGGTGCAAAATGATTTTTTACAATTTCCTGATATGACCTGTCACTGGGTTTAGCAGGGGAGATGAGCGACCTAACAATTTCAAATGTTTTACTTCCCATCACACTCAGCAGCACTGTATGCTTCTGGTCAGCATCTGTTACTTTGTTAGCTTCTAGAAAAAAGTCCAGTCTCTCTGCATAAAAATCCCATGAGGCCGGATTTGAAATGTCAGACTTCTCAACGTGGCCTAATAATGCCATTCCGTATATATATATATATATATAATTTATTTTCTGAATTTAAGTTATGATTTTTTTGCAGTAGCACACCGGATTACTCACTGAGATCCACTCCTTATCGCCACTATTATATATTGAAGTGAGTTCCACTCTGATAAATATCCTGGAAAATAATCGGTTTATTTTTCTGAACTCTGTATATTAAAAATTGCACCAAACATACAATAATCAACAAGAACATAAATCAAGAGAAACAAAGCCTATTGGAATTATTCATGAAATAAACAGCACCATCTACTGGCATAAACTAATACTAGGCAATATATCACAGTTTATACCTGTATATCAAGTCATCTGTTAGTTTGTTTTTTTTTAATCAGGAACAGCTGTAAAATAAACTGCATGCCAAGCATACTGGATAGTCTGGCATATCAGCAGCAACCAATTTTAAAATAAGCTAAATCAACTTCACCCTAGAAAGCAGGTTTTCTGTTTCGTCCTGTTTCACATCCATTCAGCTGTTTTACCTCCAAATGATCTAATCATTTACTTAGCTGAGGCCTCAAGCATAAAACCTTGCTTAGAATTCCACACTAAATGTTTGCTTATGCGCGAAAAGCAAAAATGGAGTTTGCACAAAAAAAAATAAACAAAACAAACAAATCAGACTGTATGTGCATCGTGTGCCATGCCAAGTTCCTGTTTAAATCTCAGTTGAACTTAAAACTATGCTACCATGTACGCAGATATTCGCCACTCCTGTTACCTTCCGTCAGTAACAATTTATGCTGTAAAAATACCTTTTTTGAATATTCATGATCATCATGTAAATTTGGCCTTGTCCCAGAGTGATTTTTTAGGCAGTAATGCAGCACAGAGCATAAAAACTACCAATAATAATAAGAAGAAATTAAGTTATTATTACAACACATGGGAGAACAGAGTAAAAAAACTTCAACTAATGTGAACTTCAGATATTACTGACTAAAGTAGAAAACTGCAAAACATTCTTTTTGATGATGCCTTAGTGGGAGTAAAAAATGTTGATTTTGTAATACACGCAAGTCTCTTTACATTCTGTGTATAACAAATAAACATGTCATCAGAATGTGGCAAACCTGTGTGGGGTTCCACAGCATAGTCTTGCTCGACGAGTCCAAACACAGCAAATTACCTTTTAATGAGCCAGTGGTTCAGTCAGTCGCTGATCACATGTGGGAGTGCCTTTCATTATATTTCCTTTCTTGTGATGTACCCGCTATCACCTGGAAGGAAGATTATAAAAGTTGTTTGTAATGTACTAAACGTAATTGCAATCCTGTCAATTAGTCTTACTTACCAGGAAGCCAATCATCACACGCAACATGACCCTAAAGTCTTCTTCCTACACTATTATTTGATAAAATAAAGGAATCGTGAGTTGAAGCCAGGTTATCTTGTAAAAATGTTAGGCAAACAAGATTTCAGCATCACTTACTATTTGTATATGAAGTTAAAAAGCTTTCTGTTTACAAAAGCAATTTCATTGTGGTGGTGCCATTATCTCAACATATGGTCAGTCAACTGTGGCGATTACATCAGGAAAATCCACAATCGCTCAAAATTGGCTTTTGATCTCGGCATGCCCATCCTGACTGTAATAAAACTGGATGTTCTGGGTAGCATCATAATTATACCATCCCATACAGATGCCATGACATGGATTCAGGGATGACTGCAAGATTCAATGCTAAAACATGCCTGTCACCAGGGGTCTCATGTATAAACGGTGTGTAAACACAAAAATGTTGCGTAGGCCTGTTTCCACGTTCAGATCGTGATGTATAAAACCTAAACTTGGCGTAAAGCCACGCACATTTCCACGGTAGCTCATATCCTGGCGTACCTAAGTTCTGTGCATGGTTTTGCAGACTGGCGGCACCCAGGGTAAAAGCAGTGCTACTGTTCCAGTGTGGTTTCCTTTCTTTTTTAGATCCACATCCCTGACGCAGCTTTAGAAATACACTGAAATTAACTGCATATTGTTTATTAGTTTAATGCATCTGATTGTAATTAACCTGTAACAATATAATGGTCCACAGAATGGTCAAACTATTCTAAAAACCATAGCCGCTTTAGCGTTGCTACCCTCATTGCACCTTCTTCGTTCTTCTTTCAGCTGCTCTCGTTAGGGGTTGCCACAGCGGATCATCTTTTTCCATATTACTCTCACAGCACCACTCAGACTATTTATATCACTGTATCTGAGTGGGGAATCACAGCTCCATGCTGTCTATTGAACTGCTCTCATATGGCAAATGCTTCAGAGCCTTTCCTGTACGGACCTTGCGGTTCAGAAACAGTTTCATCCCAAGAACTATAAATGCACTCAATCAGTCCATCAAATGCTCCTTGTAGAACGCTTTATACTTATAAGTACAATTACCTCACTGTAAACTTGCGATACAGTTATAATATTGCACAACCTGAGCCACTTTGTAAAGTGTGTATTTACATATGATGACGATATAATTTTTAAGATGAAATGCAGCAAAATATGTTTGTTATATTATCCAGATAAAACTTTAACTTCATTTAGATAATCTATATTGTTAATAATTAAACATGTAAGGACACAGTGCTGCAGCACTAGCGAGGAGCTGGCGCTCAGTTCACGGATTGTTCCTGCCTCACGCTGTATTCTTGCTGTGGCTGGCGCGACACTGGAAGGATAGATGGATAGAATAATTAAACATGTACTACTAAGATATTTCAATGTTCCTTAAACATTTTGAAGAATCTGCGTTCTAAGCTTACAGATGGCTTAACGTCTATAACAGAACTGATTGTGTGGCGACTGGGTATTTGGAGAAAGAAAAGTAAGGGCAGGAATTAGGGGTTAGTACGTTTGAAAGAGACAGCACTGCTTCAATAAATTATTTAATCGAAGGTCGTGCACTGCGCAGCAAACATCTTGCGTGAGGCATGAACAATCACTGCGCCACCATGTTCCCATGTTTAATAACATGCTTTAATTCCTATCATCATGAAAATGATATCAAGTATACATCTCAGTATTTTAATTATTCAGAGAGCTGTAATATCATGACTGTAATGGATTCTGTGTCCTGTCGGAGGAAAAGAAAGTTTAAGAAGCACGTACCGATTCACACACATAGAGCACATAAAAGATCAAATACAAAACAAAGCATTTAATGTGCTACTTTAGTTACAATGGGATTTCTACTTTTTTCTACTTTAATGACAAAATAAACTACATGATTAAAGTGGAAATTTCAAAATTAAAGTTGACATTTCATACTTTTTTCCCACTGTGTGCCTATTTTTTTTCTCTGTACCCTAATAAGCTGTCATATGACACTCAGACGGTGGGCTACGACTTGCCTTTTCACACCTTCCAAATTATCTCCATGTAAAACATATACATGCTTATTACATTTTTAAAAAATTAGCATGCCCAGTCAAGTTCTTCATTATACTGTGTCATTTGTCCTGGTACTGTTAAATGGCACATGGCTATCAATTCAGATAGATAGATAGATAGATCTTTATTGTCATTGTCACTTTTACAAAAGAGCAACGAAATTGAATGTGCAGTCGACTCAGTGTGAAGCATAAGAGTTAAAAAGACAAGAAGAGAGAAAATAATAACAAACTGAATAATAATAAAAGTACTTTACGAAATATACAAATTGCACTTGTTTTATATATAAATTGCACTGGTTGACTTAAGGTCAATTGCACATTGGGAGAATGATATGGAGCAGTTTTATTCTGAGTTCAGGGCCATGATTGGTTTTGGATAAAAGTTGTTTTTAAGGCAGTTTGTCCTGGTTTTCAATGCTCTGTATCTCTTGCCTGATGGCAAAAGCTGGAAGAGACATTGACCAGGATGTGATGAATCCTGTGAAAAAATAAATTCAAATTAAACCATAAAACAAAATAATTTTAGTTGTGAGCACTGTGGGGTACAGCCCGGACACAGACAGGTAGACATGATGTTGTTACCACACACACGTTTATTTACAATTATTTATATTCACAAAAGTGCACAACCCAGTGCCGCAGCACCAATCACCTCTTTAAGTCCAGGCCTTTCACACACTACCTTTCTCTTCGACCGCCTCCACTCCTCTCCTCCAAGACTTCATCCTTCTTCCACCCGACTCCAGCCATCGTATGGAGGGAGGCGGCCCCTTATATCCACCCAGATGTGCTCCAGGTGTCTTCCAGTGACCTTCCGCCGACACGCCCTTGTGTGGCAGAAGCACCGGCTGTGTACCCGGAAGCACTCTGGGTGTCCCTGTTCCTCTTCCCCCCAGCACTTCCGGGTGTGGCGGAAGTGCTGAGGTCCAGGGCTCCGAAGGCAGCGGGGCACCCCCTGGCAGCGACCACAGGCCCCTACAGGGTTAAGCTTCCAAGTTCCCTACCGGTGGTCCCCAAAGCATACAGAACATACAGACAATCCATCAAACTCAAAAAAGTTCTGTCCAAAGCATGGCAACCAACATATTAACTTTTAAGTGCTTGGTATGTCATCACTTTTAAAACTATAATGTATTTTAGAAGATATAACCCAAACAAAATGTTCTTGAATTTAACTGAATCGAATTGAATGAAATTAAATTGAATCATGTATCTGAAGTTCTTTACCAATTATTATCCTACATCTAAAGTCCAAATCCTAATGGAAGGCTTTCATAGCCATCTCTGGTAGGGAAAATGCTAACACATGGAGAGACTAAATCCATAAACTAAGTGTTCAAAAAGCAAATGCGTGGTAATCTGGCATCCAAACATTTTAGATATGTGATGTATGTAGAGAATGTTCATTAAAAGACATATTTGTCTTCATCAAAATATAATCAGAATATAGACAAAAATTTGCAGATTTTGCACACCACAACAGTATTTTATTACTTATTTTAATTTTTTTTTTCCTACAGAGTTGCCAAGATATTTTGATGACTAAAGAAATCAATATAAAGAAACTGCAACATTTTGTGTTACGAAACAGAGGGCAGGTAATGGTCTTATGTATTCTCCATTGTGTATTTTGATTTATAATGATGTTTATGGTAAATACTTCCTCATATTTCAAAACATTACACAGTTCACTCACGATGCACTTTTTAAATCAGTTTACCTAGAGCTGGAGCATAGAATTCGGGGAAAAACTGTAAACCTACAGATAGAAAAACTCTATAAATAAATAATTTGTATTGTTAGTATTATCATATATTACTTAACACATGTAATGTTATGATTGATTTATTTGGTAATTATTTGATGTAAAAGACAAGTATTCTAGTAACCTCCTTGAAGTTAACCCTGAGCATCTCTCAGACGTAATTCTGTATAAAAATGGATAAGCTGATTGTCTCTTGGGATAAACTGTTATAATCCAATGTAGAGCGTTAAGCCTGAATAACGCTCAGGACGGTATTCTCCTGTCATTTCATGGATCATCATGCGACCAAAAAAATCATGACATTTTATATGCGTTTAGTCATTGTATGATAACTCAGTATTTATGAGTGGGGCAGAGAGCCTTCAACCAAAATACAAAATAGCATGTTAATGAAAAGCTTTAAAGTCAGTTTTAGAACAAACTGAAACTACATCAAGCACTAGTGAAAACAGTGTGAATTTGGTCATTACATTAACACAGATATTGAAACTGATGCATATGGCACAAAGTGACTAAACCACTGTGATACACCTAGTGTTTTTGGACAATTGAAGGGGAAACATGGAAATCACTAAGTGACTTGTGCTGTCACAGCCTACAGTAACACAAGGGATGCATTGATCATGGAGATCAGGCACTGACGTTCTACCCTCTAATACACAAGCAACAGAAAAAAATTAAGAAAAGTGTCCAAAGAAAATGCTTCTCCTATGCTGACTGCAACAACAGACTGTACATTGGTGACTGTTTCAAAACACATCACACAAAGGACATGTACTAAATCTGCATTAGTACTGTAGTGGACACTAGATATACCTTTATTATTGTATTTATGTTGACGTTTTGGTGTTTACATGTTTCTGTTACACATAATATTTTTGTTGAAAAAATTCAGCATTTTTGGTTTGTTTTTCTAGGGTTAAATATAAAGCTAAGGAGCTTAAATATATAAACTTCTTACATTAAAATGTTCTTCTTCCTCTTCATCTTTTCCCTCTTCTATGTGTCAATGTGCTAGATCGACCTTCTCCATAAAGATTAGTCCTGCACATCCTCCCTCTGACCCTTTTCCTTTAAATCTTCTTTTACTTTGTCCTTCCACCTCCACTTTGACTTCCTTCACTTTCTCTTCCCCTGTACTTCAATTCCCATCACACTTTTACCCACATATTCATTGTCTCTCCTCATCACATGTCCATACAAGTTCAGCGAACTTTCCTGTACTTTCTTCGGTATCTCTTCTACTTTTGTTGTACCCTGACGGTCTCATTTCTTATTCTGTCTTTTTTCTAACTCCATACATCTGTCTCAACATTCTCATTTCTGCCACTTTATGCTTAATTGTCACACTTTCCCCATTTATGACCTTAGAATACTATCTCTTTAAATTGAGATCTTTTACACTTTAGAAAGTCAATTTCGCTTTCTATTTGTTCACTACTGTATGTCACAAGCTAATTTACGTTCTTTTTTAAAAATGTGTTAACTAGTACCAAATCAGATGCCATGGCAAAATCTACTGTCCTCCCCCCTTCCCCTACTCCACACCCTCCAAGTACCCTCTCTGTCAACTCTCTATTCTTTCTCATGTGCCCATTTAGATCACTACCAACAATCACCTTTTCTCCCTCTTGTACTGTTCTAAGCTCTTCATCCATTTGTGCCCAGAAAACATCTTTCTCCTCTTCCTAACTACCCACTTGTGGAACATATACACAAATGACAGTCCTCCTATTTACACTGACAAGACTATCCTTTAGTTGTTTGGATATTACTACACTTACACCATTTCTCCCTTACTTATTTGCTCCACTGTACAACAACATAAAGCCTCCTCCCACTTCTCTTGCCATATTCCTCTTACATTTAATTTCTCGAACACACAACACTCACACTTTCTTCCTTTCAATTAAATCTGCCAATCTCTTCCTTTCCTAGTCATTGACCCAACATTTAGTGTCCTCTTACTTTTAACTTACCCCTTTCTTTCTCCTCTCATCTTTTTCTTCTGCTTTCTTCTGGACTAACTTCTTTAACTGAGTTAAAATGTGGTATTTCAAGTAAATTCCAAAACATTATAATAGACGTGTATAATCAATTTTGCTTTCTTGTTTTGAATTAAGGGAAAAAATATATGTGCAATGGAATCCACTTGTATTTTATTAATCCAAACATCATGTTTTTTCCACTGCAGGATTCTTTCATGGGTTTCAAGTCTGTTCCACTAATGAGGTCCATTGCTGAAATTCTTGATGAATCATCTACTAGTACTTTCCTTACTTTCTCACAATACAATATGGAAGACAAAAATTCCTTGCCAAGTGCATCTTCATCTTATCAAGAAGAAAGCAGCATTTCAAAACAAACTGCAAATGTTCTTTCATCTACTATGGACCCTGTGAGCTCTGCCAATATCTGGGTTAAAGAGGAAGAAACTCCAGTGTTAAACGATATCTGGCATGAGTCAGCATTAGCTACAAAGGACTCCCCTTCAGATTTAAATGTAGGCTCATCAGTTAAAAATACTTATCAACTAGAAAACACACAGAAAGAAGAGGAGATGTTACTTGAACAAGGTGAAACCATTGCCCTAAAGCAATTTGGTGTAACTGGAGGAGATGCTAGAGATGAAAGCGATCCTGTTGTGCATAACAAAGCTCCATGCAATGACATCCAAAGTGATTTGTCAGCTGTTACAATGAATTCATTACACATGTCCAAAGACAAGAACAAGGAAGCAGTGCATTTTACAAAAATTCCCAGACACAGTGTTATTAAAAGCACATTCTACAGTAAATCAACAGAAAGTTCCCCTGTGTCAACTAGGCATTGTTTACAGCAAAATAAAGCTAGGAGACAGCTAATGAAAGCTGGCTACTCAAGTGGAATACTCAGTGGCCTCAGAGAACCTCTTTTAGAGCACTTCAACATAAACGAAGAAAGGACCATGCATCTGGGTCATGGTTACAGAAGTAATTCGTTAAATATGCTTGCTGCAGTTTCTAAATCTAGTACTGTTGATAATGAGCAAAGGAACTTTCAATCAAGATTAATTAATTCCCAGAGAAGTCAATCATTAGATTTCTTTGAGAAAAAGACACATTTACTACCAATAAGTGAAACCAGAACAGAGGAATATTTAGATACCTGTTCAGATAAACCCGAAGAGGATTTTGAGTCTGATGGCAATTCTAAGGAAAGAATAGTTTCAGATATCTGTGATAAACATGATTACCACAGCTGTGCAACAGTAGGTAATGATGAGACATATACAACATCAAATGCAGGCAATGAGGATTTTTTGCCTGAAGAGATTAAAGTTTTTACAAGGTCCAAATCTGTTCCAGTAGGACTAGAAACAAAATTAATGGATCACAATGGCCTTCATGAAAAGACTATGGTGGCACTTTCACATGACGCAATAGGAGAACTTTCACATGATATGTTACTTAGACATGTTTTTGCTGATCCACAAACACCAAAATTATCTGTAAAGGATGTTTCTGATTTAATTAGTAGTCAGTATGATACACCAAATAGCATCCATTTGTCTCTCAAGACTATAGAAACACTTGACAACGAAAATACTGGTTTTGGACTCCAGCGTACACTCTCAGAAAGTGCCATAAGAAAATCTCATGATCTTAGTTCTTTTCATATTTGTGAAGATCAGACTAGAAAAGTGAACTTGTCTTTTAAACCTGAAGATGATTCACATAACTCAGTCACACATTATCATGTACAACCTGACATGTTTATGCAGTATCCTTCAGATATTCTACCAAGACCATCTGAAACACATGCAGAAATTGAAACTGGTGCCTCTGCTGCCTACACTGAAGAAATTACACCATCATCCCCACATCTGTTAATGCAATTTCCAGAAATTGATAATGAACTTGAACCTGAACTTTTAAATCTTTTAGAGGGCACCGAAATTTCTACGAATGTTTTTGACAATGATGACAGAATGACAAAAATAAAATCAGCTGGAAAAAATATTATGTCAGAAAAGTCATACTTCCTAACTGAAGTTTCAAGTGAATGGCTGCATGAAGCACAACATGATGTGACACCTCGATCATGCTCATCTCAGGAAACAAAACTGCACTCTGCTAAACTAAGCAAACGTGGTCTGTTTCGATTGTTCAAAAAAAGTATGTCAGTAGATCAGCCATCTGCACCTCTAGAAAAAGATTCCCCTGACTGGAGTCAGGGACAAAGGAAAACAGGAAGCACGTCATTGTTCAAACCAAATCAGCAGTCTAAATTGGGAGATTTATCAATAACAAAAAAAGTGAAGGCATCAGTATACAACATTTCAAGAGCAGTCTTGGGAAAACAAGTCTTTGGCAAATGTGAAGGTGAGTAATTACTGCTCTAAAAATGAATATGTATTTGTGTAAAAATAACAGTGTAAAATATGACATCATACAGTTCCATTTGAAAGGTTACACATCATGTATTTTTTTTTTTTTTTTACATTTGCTGGATTTATGACCTTTTTTCAAAACACATTGTTTCTGTTTTTAATCTATGTACACATTAGATATGTTTAACTAAGCTGACTCTTTTGCTACTGAATTTTAAAAAAATTATTTGCACTAAACGAATGTACATGCAGAGACTTATAGAGGGGAAGGAGCAAAACTCTTGGACACATTTTGGAAATTTCACTAAAGTCTATAATAAAACAATTTCATCTATCCATCCATCCATTATCCAACCCGCTATATCCTACAATTTCTTGGACTATAATGTAATTATACTCATATCTGGTCATTCCTGTACCCAGTCTTTGGAAGTAATATTATTGAGCTAATGCCAAAATCTTTATAGTAAATTGTTTATCATTATTTTTCAAAGCATCAAAAAGGAAACTTAGTTTTGGTTTCATAAGATTCAGCTTTTAAAATGAGCACTCAGCTGAGGCTATAGCAACAGGTAATGTGGCATTCATTTTAAAAGTTCACTCAAAAAGAGAAATAAAGTTTCAGCCTTACTGTACTTTAAGGTTGACAGCAGGGTTTGTACTTTACTCTTGGGTAAGACTAATGAGGAGTGGACCATGGAGCTCAGTAAGCACCTGTTCCTTATCTATACAGTAGAAATCACATGCTCTTTTGGTCATCTGGATAACCTCTTGATGTGTTTGCTGAGTCCTGTTTGGAAAAACACAGTGATTGAGCATCATGTTTATTATGATACACAAAGGGTTGTGTGTTTAAAGAGTGCCTGTTGTCAGATGAAGAAACGTTGGTGCATGCATGTTGCTGCTGCTCCTCCCTCTTAACACTTTGCATTAAAATCCAGTTTAACCTAGCTCTTTTTGCACTTCTTCCATTTTCTCTTACTGTATGTATAGTTGATGGATGCAACTGATTATTTTTGTATTGAATTTGGATTTTTTATGGACCTTGCCTTGACTGAGTTCGCAGCCTCGGGGACAAATGATTTGAATCTTTTTCTGGTTCACTGGACTATGCTTTCTTTTGCTTGCCGGCTCCTGCCTGATGCCTGGTTTGTGAACAATTTTCTTTGCAACATGGAGATTTATGAACTAGGAATATTCTGTCTTCTTAATTAAAATGCATATACTGGATTATTGTCGATTCCTTCTCCAGTGCTTCACCTGGAGAAATGATCTGATGTTCACACTCACCTGGCTATCACACCTGTAATACCCACGGTTATATGTGTATGGTTATATGTTGGAACCTTCAAATTCTGGTAATTACAGTGGCTTGCAAAAGTATTCAGCCCCCTTGAACTTTTCCACATTTTGTCACATTACAGCCACAAACATGAATCAATTTCATTGGAATTCCACGTGAAAGACCAGTACAAAGTGGTGTACACTTGAGAAGTGGAACGAAAATCATACATGATTCCAAACATTTGTTACAAATAAATAACTGCAAAGTGGGGTGTGCGTACTTATTCAGCCCCCTTTGGTCTGAGTGCAGTCAGTTGCCCATAGACATTGCCTGATAAGTGCTAATGACTAAATAGAGTGCACCTGTGTGTAATCTAATGTCAGTACAAATACAGCTGCATTGTGACGGCCTCAGAGGTTGTCTAAGAGAATATTGGGAGCAACAACACCATGAAGTCCAAAGAACACACCAGACAGGTCAGGGATAAAGTTATTGAGAAATTTAAAGCAGGCTTAGGCTACAAAAAGATTTCCAAAGCCTTGAACATCCCACGGAGCACTGTTCAAGCGATCATTCAGAAATGGAAGGAGTATGGCACAACTGTAAACCCACCAAGACAAGGCCGTCCACCTAAACTCACAGGCCGAAAAAGGAGAGCGCTGATCAGAAATGCAGCTAAGAGGCCCATGGTGACTCTGGACGAGCTGCAGAGATCTACAGCTCAGGTGGGGGAATCTGTCCATAGGACAACTATTAGTCGTGCACTGCAAAGTTGGCCTTTATGGAAGAGTGGCAAGAAGAAAGCCATTGTTAACAGAAAACCATAAGAAGTCCCGTTTGCAGTTTGCCACAAGCCATGTGTGGGACACAGCAAACATGTGGAAGAATGTGCTCTGGTCAGATGAGACCAAAATGGAACTTTTTGGCCAAAATGCAAAACGCTATGTGTGGCAGAAAACTAACACTGCACATCACTCTGAACACACCATCCCCACTGTCAAATATGGTGGTGGCAGCATCATGCTCTGGGGGTGCTTATCTTCAGCAGGGACAGGGAAGCTGGTCAGAGTTGATGGGAAGATGGATGGAGCCAAATACAGGGCAATCTTGGAAGAAAACCTCTTGGAGTCTGCAAAAGACTTGAGACTTCGGCGGAGGTTCACCTTCCAGCAGGACAACGACCCTAAACATAAAGCCTGGGCAACAATGGAATGGTTTAAAACAAAACATATCCATGTGTTAGAATGGCCCAGTCAAAGTCCAGATCTAAATCCAATCGAGAATCTGTGGCAAGATCTCAAAAATGCTGTTCACAAACGCTGTCCATCTAATCTGACTGAGCTGGAGCTGTTTTGCAAAGAAGAATGGGCAAGGATTTCAGTCTCTAGATGTGCAAAGCTGGTAGAGACATACCCTAAAAGACTGGCAGCTGTAATTGCAGCAAAAGGTGGTTCTACAAAGTATTGACTCAGGGGGCTGAATAATTACGCACACCCCACTTTTCAGTTATTTATTTGTAAAAAATGTTTGGAATCATGTATGATTTTCGTTCCACTTCTCAAGTGTACACCACTTTGTATTGGTCTTTCACGTGGAATTCCAATGAAATTGATTCATGTTTGTGGCTGTAATGTGACAAAATGTGGAAAAGTTCAAGGGGGCCGAATACTTTTGCAAGCCACTGTATCTTCATGTGCATTTTATAATATCTCCTACTCTTTTAATGTATGAGTCCTCCATTGATATTAATCTACTCTTCTGGTGGATTATTGCTGTGCTGCTATTGCCGTTCATTTGTACCACCCTGCCCCACCCATCTCACCTTCTCTGCTGTGCTGCACTGAAGAAGTGTGCTCTATTACTGTCAGATAAGAATTGGCTTTCTGATATGTTGAAATATATTAATAGCATGTCTCTGAACTTCCTTGAAAATATCCTTGTCTTCTAAACTAAATTAAGTATAGTAAGTTTAAGTATAATAAGTTTCATATTCCTCCTGTTGTACTGCTTATCCATTTTGATGTAGTAAAGTTTATTCCTAAATAAAAAATACATTCACAAAGTAGTGAATAAAATGGTGCAATATAAAATACTTCAAGTGAACCCCCAAAATGTACATTTTCTTTATTTAAGATGACTTCTTCAGTGGATCCAACACTTATAATATTAGACACTACAAAACACATACAAAAATACCTTTTAGTAGCTTGTTTCAAAATTCCTTGAAAATTGGCAGAATCCATCCTCTATTCAAGCCCCCCTTTCACAAAAGAGGTTCACAGACATGGGCCAGAAGATTGCAAAAAATGACAGTCTAGTGCTTGCCACACTCCCACTCAGGAAAAAAGTAAAAAGACTTACACTGATAGTGACCAGTTTGGAAATTGATGTTTTGTTTCTAATTCTATGAAGTGATAGTAAAATCAAAAAGTATTTTAAAAGCTAATTTTAAAAAATATCAGGAAACCTCAATATAGTTATTAAGTTATGAATCACCATAGAAGAGATTCTGTCACGTTTTTCCTTCAACAGTCATGCTAACTTCAGAATTTGTGTATTTTTTTCCTACTGTGTGCGCACATTGAAGCTGTTTCATGGAAAATGCAAGCACATATGTAAATAATACTCAGTGGTTACAATTTAAATGTGTACAATATTTGCAATATATATCTTGCAATGCCAAATTAGAAATGTGAGGATGATGAAAAATTATATTTTGCTTAATGTACTTTAAACATACTGTGATCACAACATTTCCTAAAAGACTCTGGAAGTGTTTAATTTTTTTTTTTTATTAAAATGTTCAATACTGTAGTTTTATTTTTTTAGAACAAAAATATAATTCTAAAGGTTAGCCCCAGTCATGGAAATATATATCCCGTGAGCTGATAGAACAGAGGTGCAAAATGGAAAAGTAAGTGATACTAAAGAGTGCCTGTGAACCTTTAAAAGAGATTTTGGACAATTTTGCAGTTCTGCTGTTCATTATAAAGCAGCAGATAGGGGCCCACATTTTAGCAGCTCTGCTTCAGCCATGGAAATGAACATCCCCTCCAGTGGAAGGAGCAGAGCACAACAGTAAATATGAAAGTGATATTAAATTGTTTAGGTACATGTTGAACAATTTTAGTTCTCTAGTGTTTATTTTGTAAGCAGCAGTCAAAGGGCACACATTTCTACAGCAAAGAATCAGCTGTGGAAATGAGTGTCCCATCAAGTGGAGAGCACAATGGGGCACAGTGGACTTCAAAGTGATGTAGAAGACTTTCTGCAATCTTTTAAAATGGATTGTAGACAATGTTACTTCTCCATGGTTCATTTTGAAAGCAGCAGACAGGGTGCACACATGCCTATGGCTCTGCTCCAGAAATAAGTGTTCCCTCCAAAGGATGGGACAGAAGGCCACAGTAGACATGAAAGTATTTTAAAACACTTTCTACAACCTTTTAAAATACATATGTGCACAATTTTACTTCTCCAGTGCTCGTTTTGTAAGCAGCAGTCAGAAGGCATACAACTTTGCAGGTCTGTTCTAACCATAGAAATGAGTGTCATCCTCAGTGGATGGGATGTAGTGGCATAAGTAAATGGTGTAGAACTTTATCTACATTTTTTTAAAATCATCGTTGCATAATTGTAGCTGTCCAGTGTTAATTTTGTAAGCATCAAATAGGGAGCACGCAATTTTATGGCTCTGCTCCAGTCGCTGCCAGTGGATGAGATATAGGGGCACAGTAAACATGAAAGTTATATACAGTGGAAGACTTTCAACAATATTTTAAAATACATTGTGAACAATTTTATAATTTCAACATTCATTTTGAAAGCAGAAGATATGGGGCATGAAAATGATATAGAAGACTTCCTTCAGTCTTTTTAAATCAATTTTGGGCAATTTTATAGTTCAAGAATTCATTATGCAAGCAGTAGTCAGTAGACATGAAAGTGATATAGAAGACTTCATGCAATCAGTTTAAATAGATCTAGCACAATTTTAGCTGTGCATTATTCATTTGGTAAGCAGTAGTCAGTAGGCTCACAGTTCTACAGCTCAGCTCTACATGTGGAAATGAGTGTCCCTTCCAGTGGATGAGACGAAGGTGTACATTAAACATGAAATTGATATAGAAGTCTTTCTACTGCCTCTTAAAATGACTTTTGAACAATTTTAACTCTCCAGAATTTGTTTTCAAGCAGAAGAAAGGGGATACACATTTGCATACAGCAAAGGCCAAGCTGTGGAAATCAGTGTCCCTACTGGTGGAAGGGATGAAGAGGCACAATAGATAGGAGAGTGCTATAGAAGACTGCCTGATAGAATTATTAAAGAAACTTTGCTCAATTTTTACTACCTGATGTTCATTTGGAAGGGAGCACACTTGATACAGAATGCCACAGACAGCTTCCTACAAGTTTTTAAAATACGTTTGAACAATTTGAATCTCCCATGAACAACTGTGCATATAATATGCATTTGCTGTCTGCCATCAATTACAGAGCAACCCAGCAAACTGACAATAACATGATATATACCAGCACCCACAGAATGGAGACTTGATGACATTGTTGTGCCTGAGGGAACAGCAGGGAAGCAGCTACGTGTGCATGTTTACTGACAGACAGAACGGCATTTTCCATGGACTTTGGTTTAAATCAAAAGAGAAATGACACGCAAAGAACATGAGGAAACCCTTGACAATTACACATAGTGTGTCTGCTTTGTAAAAGCTTGCCCGGCCACAGACAGACACAACACCGGAATGTCCAACACACACACGTTTATTTACACACTATTTACACAACTATTTACAGTTTGCTTTCAGTCCTTGGTACTTCGGACTGCCTCGACTCCTGTCTCACAAGCTCCGTCCTTTTCCACCCTACTCCGGCTCCCCAAATGGAGTGAGGCGGCCCCTTTTATCTTGCCCCGAATGTGCCCCAGGTGCCTGACGATGAACTTCCGGCCACACTCCCCAGTGTGGCGGAAGTGCTGCCCTTGCACCCAGAAGCACTCTGGGTGTAAACCATCCCTGGTCTGTCAGCGCTTCCTGGTGTCCTGGAAGCGCTGTCCCCCAGGGATCAAGTACCGTCCGGGTGCCCAGGGAAAAGTGACGGTTCCTCCTTCCTCCAGGCGTCCTGGAGGGGCATGGTTCCTGGTCGTCTATCACAGCGTCTAATCAGAAGGGACACTGTATTCCACGGGAAACAAATATCTTCATAACAGGGGCATCAAAATCAGTCCTTTGAAACTACATTAAACAATTATATGACACTTTTTCAAAAGATAATGAACTACTTTCTGCATTTCACTCGAAATCTTACCTTTATCCTCTCTCTCATCCTTTGATTTGCTCAGCTAATGAAGATTTTTTTTGGCTGCCCTTTGGAGGTCTTTTAATTTTTTTTTTTTTTTAACTTAATTCACACTTAATGTGCAACTGCATATGCTGTAAACTTTAAAATGAAGTAAAAATCTGTTAAGAAAGCAGGAATGTTTCCTGCTTTTTAGCCACAATTATTGAAATCTATTATTGCTATCAGCCTACTGAGCAGTAGCTGCAGGTTCATATACATTTAAAAGTTTAATATATATGTTGATCACCTGGTGCTTGTTCTACTTGTAGCATTTTTCACAACTTTTATGAGATTTATAATAAGCATAAGATCTTCATAAAGCAGTCATTTTCGGATTATTTAACTTATTATACTCCTCTACATACGTGTTGTAAAATCGTTGATAATAGCATGGCATGTATTTGCTGAAAATGTTATTTGATATAAAATATTAACTTTTACACTAGAAACACAAGGATAATTCACATAACTGATGCAACTTACCTGTACTTATTCAAACTCAGAGTATGATTTATCCAATTGGTTAAATTTAGTGTTGTCAGATTGAACATATTAATTACTCGATCGAATCAAATTCTGTTCAAAAGGATGGAAACCATCCCAATCTACCAGCACTGATGCATCATTGGCTTAACTATGAGCATTGCCTGGTTCCTATCCTTTCATTTACAAAGATGACAGGACAGTGAAGTTGTAACAATGCAAAATTAAAAAATAATAGCAGCCCTGTTCAGCAGTAAAATATACATTTTCTCAAAAGAGTATACAGTAATCCCTCGTTTATCGCAGGAGATAGGTTCCAAGGCCGGCCACAATAACTGAATTTCCGCAAAGTAGGGACACTATATTTATTTAATTATTTAACGTGTATTTGGACATTTTTAAACCCTCCCTGTACTGTTTACAACCCACCCTTTACTCTATTAATAACAGGGACTACTGTTAAGCAATATGAAATCGGTAGATAAGTTTACAGTTACTGTATAGTGAAGTACACGTACCTATATATGACGTGATGATGGTGATGAATATGCTGTGCAGTAAAAATGATGACGATGAAGGTGATGATGACTTTTACTGCACAGCCGATGACTGTATTTTACATATCTTTAGACGGCTGTGCCATTTCCTGGGGCACCTCTTCCACGGTTTCCGAAGGTGTATCTGTAGTAGTAGTAGGAACTGGCTCTTTTTTGCGAGGCTGCATATTGGCGGGCCACAGCCGCGAACGTTCTTCCTTCCTTCAGCATATCCAGAAGTTTCACCTTCTCAGCGATCGTCATCATTCTCCGTTGGCGTTTAGGCTCAGCACCAGCCTTGGAAGAAGGAGCACGTTTGGGAGCCATTGCAGGGGGTGAAAATTGAAGCGAAGTTCAACACAAAGAAACCACAAAAAAATCACACACAGTATAGTGTAAAGTAAACTGCTCGGCGAGAAACCTTGAAGCGAAATGGCCGCGACAGAGAGACAAGGGGAGATGCTGTGGGATCTGGGCATCAGTCAAAGCACCAATCACGGGCCCGATTAGAAAGCGGGAAGCTGTGATTTGTCGTCTCCCTCCCATGTACCAATCACAGCCTGTGTTACAACGCACTTAGTCACCGAACTTGTTTTGTTGTTCTTAGACTAGGAAATACTACTACTATACTATATTTAAAAACCCGTGAAGTCGTGAATCCGCCAAAATTGAACCGCAAAGTAGCGAGGGATTACTGTATTTGTATTCAACTAAAAAGTCCCCATGCTTTGCAAGCCAATGATGATGAGCAATCCTAACCGCTTCATTTGTACTCTATTGCAGGTTAAAAATATAAGATATAAAATAATGCACCAATTAAGTTAAAAAAAAAAATAATAATAATAACCCTGCTTATTGCCCACACTGTCTCCACTGTTAATTGCCATATACCTCATGAATTCATTTACAGGTTTCACTACCTTTTTGATGGCAAATCACTTTCACAGTTGTACAACAGGTTCAATTTTCAAGTTATCCTGACTCCACCAAGGTGCAGACAAGAATCAGGAGATGAAATGTTAGTCTAACAACAGGTGTGCTCAGGTCAAAAAAAACAACAATATTTATTCCTGTGGCACGTTGTCATACAAAGAATGTAGCTCAAAGCACTTTACAAGATGTCAAAGAAAAAATTTTAAAGAAAAGAGAAAACAAATTAAAAATAGATAAGAATAGGAATGAGTAATTCTAATAGCAAAATTAGTAAATATGAGTATATCAATACCTAGTTATGTAACACAAGTCATAGATGAAGTAGAATTCTTATTTAAAGATTCATTTTCAAGTCTCTAATTGTTTAATTCTGAAACTATGGTCAGAAGGCTAGGAAAAAATAGCACAAAATCTGCTGAGGTTCAAAGGCTAAAAGACTACGCAGCCCCCACTGGGCATTCTACCTAACAAAAATGTACTTAAATAGTACCTTAAAGTTTTTAAAGCTTCATCCTAAAAGATTCAATGAAGTCGGTATGGAGCAGTTTTAGGCATTTTTTCAAATGTTTCATGGTATTAGCCTGGAGCATCTCTCTTGGAAAATTATTCAAGATTTTTGGTCCAAACAGCAAAAGGCCACCTTACCACTTATTTTATCCTTTTAAACAGAAGATCTAATGTTACAACTGGGAATGTGACAGGTACTCCAATTATATGAAGGAGCAAGATTATTTAGAACTTTATATACCAAAAACCAAGCATTTTAAAATCAATTCTAAAGAACACATGTATCCTAAGTAACAATGCTAAGACTGGTGACATGCTCAAATTTTCTTTTTCTGGTTAAGATTGTTGCTGCTGCATTCTGACCTAACTGTAGTCAATTAATGTCTTTCTTAGGTAGTCTTGTTAGGAGTGCATTATAGTAATCTAGTCAAACTAATAAGAAAACCATGAATTAACTTCTCAGCATCTTGCAGTGTTATAAGAGGTCTAACTTTTGCAATGTTCCTTAAATGAAAAATACAGTCCTGGTAATATGATTAATATGTAATTTAAAGTTTAGGTCAGAGTCCTTGTCTACACCTAAAATGTATACTTCTGTTTACATTATTTCTGTTTTTGCCAACACCCAAGATTTATATTTTTTCCTTATTAAGCTTGTGGAAATTACTGCTCTTCTTTTATGAATTAACACATTGGATTGGATGGTCCAAACCTTCAAGGTCATCAGGTGCTATAGATAAATAAAACTGCATGTTATCTGCAGACCTGGGTTCGCTTCCCGGGTCCTCCTTGCGTGGAGTTTGCATGTTCTCCCCATGTCTGCGTGGGTTTCCTCTGGGTGCTCCGGTTTCTTCCCACAGTCCAAAGACATTCAGGTTAGGTGCATTGGCGATTCTAAATTGTCCCTAGTGTGTGCTTGGTGTGTGTGTGTGTGCCCTGCAGTGGGCTGGCGCCCTGCCTGGGGTTTGTTTCCTGCCTTGCGCCCTGTGTTGGCTGGGGTTGGCTCCAGCGGACCCCCATGATCCTAAAGTTACTGTTTACCAGGTTGGAAATGGATGGATAGATGGATGTTATCTGCATAACTGTGATAGTTCACCTTGTGTTTCAAGATAATCTGGCCTAAGGGAAGCATTTAGATTAAAGATAGCAGTGTGCCCAGAATAGATCTTTGTAGTACATACACAATATTACTGATAATAAGAATTTTGTGCAACTGAAATCACCATAACTAACAAATAATTTTCAACCAGTTAAATAAGACTTAAACCAATTTAGTACTAAAGAGACTGTCTCATTATTTAAGCCAGTTTATGAGAATACACTGGTACATAGGGTCAGATGTTTAAGTGTAAGAAAATAAGAACAAATATGTAACCTGTGTCTGTCTAAAAACTTACTGAAACTTGCCAGTAATACAAATTATTATGCAAATAATCATTTAACTGCCGAAAACCTGCATTTTCTAGAATTTTACTTATAAAAGGAAGGTTAGAAATAAGTCTAAAGTTGTCAGAGACATTTTTCTTTAAAAATGGTTTAACTACTAAGACCCATGTATCTAATGAAGAGTTAACTATGTCAAATACACCAAAAAAGTCTTTGAAAAAGCCTGTAGGGACTGGGTCAAAGGCACGAGTGAAAGGTTTAAGTTGACTAATTATTCTACAAAGTTTAGGTATAATTGGGTGTCATCTGCAAATAAGTGAAATTTAATGTTATGTTTTCTGAAGATTGTTAAGTGAAAATGTAAAGATCTGAGCATTGGGCCCATTTTTAACTTCTGAGTACAATGATGGAGTACTGTCTTTACATTATTGTATGTATTTGATAAATAAATGCTCAGCCAGACAAAGGCAGTGACTGAGAGCCCAAAGTAATTTTTCGGCCTATGTAATAAAATGAAATGGTCATTGACACTAAAGGCTGCACATAAATCTAACAAATGAATTACTGTGGGATGAACTTCATCAAAGGATATTATAATTTTGTTTGCAACACAGATTACTGCCATTTTTGTACTATGACTGGTGTGGAAGCTAGACTGGAATTTTTCAAATAAATTGTGATGTGTAAGGTGAGAATGAACCTGAGTGGCAACTACGTTTTCAAGCAGTTTAGAAAGAAATAGTTAATATATAATGGGTCTATAATAAGTTTACAGTATGTGGGTCTGCCTCTTGGTTTTTAAGTAATGGTGTGATAGCTGACACCTTTAGTGCATCAGGAGCTGTGCTATTGATTAATGGGTTATTGATAATGCTAATTATGGGTGCTGCCAGAATATCTATTGAGAATTTTTTAGCTTTATTGTGACAAAGTCTAAGGAACAAGTAGTGGGTTTCATTTTAGAAATTAAAGTTATGGTTTCCTGATCCGTTAACAAATTAAATGTATTAAAATAGTGTGCACACGACCATTAAAGAAGTGCAAAAAGTCTGTACTGTTAATGTTTATTGGTATTTTCCATTGTAGTTCAGAATTCCCATTTGTTAGATTACCCACTGTTCTAAACAGTGCACAAGGATTGTTACTGTTGTTCTCTGTTAATTTAGTATGGTAGTAGTCTAAGTGGGAGGCAAAGAGAGTTTTTTATTTTAAACTTTTTAATGCTGTCCCTCCATGCAGTTGACAAAACCTGCTGCTTTGCAGGTCAAAAACTGTCAGAGCTTTTCTTTTAGCATCTAGGGGTCATGAACCAGGGAGGTAAGACACAAACATTTTGCAGTTTGGCAACTAAAAGCTGAGGTGGTATTTATTCAAATTTCCAATAACAACTACATCACCATGATCTGTGAGCATAATGGGGATGACTGCTTGAGAAAGCTGACGTGACCTGGGCTTGGGCTCCCACTTGTATTGACGAAAAATCCAGGATTTCTTCTTTGTTATTGTCTTGAGCAGGAGTGGGGGAAATACTGCCCGGGGCACAAGCAACATGGCATAGAGTTCATATTGCAGTTTTGATTCCTGATACTGAGGAGGTTTCTTTTAACAGGAATGCTTTCCATGTCCTGAGATATTATTGTCAGGCTAGAAGCTGCTGTATTGGTCTCTCAAGGGTCCACAACACACTGCAGCTCATGGTCTGCCAACTTTGAACCAAGTGACATCAGAGCAAAAGTGCAAGCCAGTATGAACAACATTGAAGTCAAAAACAGAAAAAAGAAAATTCTTAGTCAGGGAGGCACTAATCCAGAAATTTGGATGAGGATGTTCCCATGATGCAGGTTTAAATACTATTGCAATGATGAAGCTATTACACACAACTTCCATGGAAATGCCTCCAACAACCCAGCCATGCCTCAAGTTCCAGAAAACATGGCAAAACAAGACATTAATTTGTTGACCCAGTTTGTCTGACTTCAAATTTCATATTTTTTGAAGTAAAAAAAAAACAGCAAAAATTCTACATATACTGTAGACAAATGTATTTTATCATTGGGCAAGTCATTGGGCAACCAAGACTTGTCAATCATCTAGTCTTTTTATAAAAGATAAACATTTTCTTGGCTCAGTATAAATATCATTCATTCATTCTCCACCACTTATCCAAAGCCGGGTCCAAGGGGGCAACTGTCTTAGAAGTGAGGCCCATATATCCATTTCTCCAGCCATCCTTGCCAACTTATACTGTGGGATCCCAAGATGTTCACAGGCCATCTGGGAGATATACACTCCCCAGCAAGCCCTGGGTTTTCCCTGCAGGCTCCTTCCAGCAGGTCATGCTCATACAACCTCCACAAAAATGTGTCCCGGAGGCATCCATATCAAATGTCTAAACCACCTCAATTGGTTCCTCCTAATGCGGAAGGTCAGAGGTTCTACTCTGAACCTCTCTTGGAAATCTGCGCTTCTCACCTTATCTCTAAGATATTCAAATTCCACCACTTAAAACATTAACTCACCTCCCACTCAGAGAGGACAGCCCACCTTTTTCCTTCTAAGGACCATGGCCTCAGATTTGGAGGTGCTGATCATCATCCCTGAAGCTTCACACTTAGTTGCAAACCATCCCATTGCGTGCTGGAGTTCACAGCCTGATGAAGCCAACAATACCACATCTGCAAAAAGCAGTGATGCAGTTCTAAGGCCATTGAACTTGGGCCCTCTTTCCTACCCAGCTGCACCTTGATATCCTGTCCAAGAAAATCACAAACAGTATAGGAGACAAAGCACAGCACTGGCAGAAACAGTGCTGATGTTTTTCTGAGTATGCAGGCATAGCTCTCACTGTGATTGTGCAAGTACTGAATAGCCCTTATTAGGGGCCCTATAACCCCATACTTTTCCAGCACCCCCCAAAGAATCTCTTGAAGAACACAGTCATATACCTTCTCTAAATCCAGAAAACACTTGTAGACCGATTGGGTGTGCTCCCATGCCCCTTCCAGAATCCTCATGAGGGTAAAGAGCTGATCCAGTGTTCCACAGACTGGACAGAATCCACATTGCTCCTCCTAAATGTGAGGTTCCATGACTAGGTGAAGTCTCCTTTCTAGTACCTTGACATAAGCTTTTCCAGGGAGGCTGAGAAGTGTGACCCTTTGATAAATGAAGTGCATCCTGGTGCCCCCCTTTTTAAAAATGGGGACCACCACCCTGGTCTGCCACTCCAGAGGCACAAATCCTGATGAGGACGTAACATCGAAAAGACATGTCAGCCATGACAGTCCAACAGTGTCGAGAGCTATCAGTATTTCTGGGCAGATCTCATCCACCCCCCGGGCCTTGTCACTGTGAAGTTGCTTAACTACATCAGTGACCTATCTCAGGGAAATAGGCCTTGATCCCCCATAGAGGGAATGTCCATCAGGTTCAGGAGTTCCCTAAAGTGTTCCTTCCACCGCCAGACAACATCTTCAGTCTGGGTTAGCACTTCTTCACCTATGCTGAGAACAGCCTGGGTGAAAACTACTTGCTTGCACTTTCCATGTCTATCCACCCTCACTACTTGCTTGCACTTTCCATGTCTATCCAGGTGAATCCCCTATCTCTGACCCAACACAACTCCATGGTAGTGATCAGTCGATAGCTCTGTCCCTCTCTTCATCCAAATGTTCAGAACATACAACTGCATATCCGATGATATGATTATGAAATTGATCACAGATCTCTGGCCTAAGGTGCTGTGGTACCATGTACACTTAGTGGCCACATTATATTCAAATATGGTGTTTGTTATTGACAAACCATGCCTAGCACAGAAGTCCAATAACAAACCACTACTCAGGTTTAGATCAGGGAGGCTGTTCATTCCAATCGCGCCCAAGTTCCTCCAGTGCTACAATCATGGATGTTGAATTTGCCCAGAAGAACTATGAAGGCCTCAACTGGTCAGGATCCCATCCAGGTACTCCAAAAAGGCTTGGTACTCCGTACTGACATGTGATGCATAAGCACATATGGCAGTCAGAGCCCTTCCCTCCACGACCTTTAGCCACACAGAGGCATCTGTGGGATAAACTCCAACATGGCATCGACCACGCAGGGGCTCAATATGAAGCCCACTCCCACCCGACACCTTCCAAGGCAAACTTCAGAGTAAAGGAGTGTCTAGTCTCTTCGAGGGGTTTGGTTCCAGAAAAAAGCGAGTGAGTGGATGTAAGCCTTAGAAAATCAGCTGTCTGCCTCGCTTACCAACTCTGATTCCTTCCCCCCCAAGAGAGGTGACATTCCACATCCCAAGTGTCAGTTTATTTGTCTGGGTTCCCGTCCAGCAAGGCCTCTGCCTTCAACTGCCACAGGTCAATTAATTAGATTAAACATTGCAACAGTTATATTATCTTTTTTAGAAAGCTAGCAACACCAAGTGCAACAGTTCTCTCTCTTCTACAATATATCCAATACCTATATTTACTTACTTTTTTGTTTATTTTTTTTTTCCCAGAAGCTACTGCTGAAGTAGAAATGACCAAACGGGAGCAACAAGAACACTCAGCAACCAGTTTGGGATCTTTCAAACAACGACCAAGTTTATTTTCTTTTAAACTTCCCAGCTTCAAAAAACATGCAGGTGAGAAACATTTTCAGTATGTGGTCTAAATAACAAAAAAGATGATAAATGAAAGGTATTGATCAAAAAATAATCATCAACAAAGTCATTGACTGTGCAAGCTGGAGTCTTACATTGTTCAGATATAAAACTCTATCAACAGATTTAAAATGAAGTAGTGAATATATAAACATGATCATTTTTGTTATTGGATGTTAATCGATTGACAGCAAGATTACTTTCAAAATGAGAGTTAAATTGCTGAAATATTGGTTCATAATCTATGGGAAGTCATTTTTATTGTCTTGCCAATTAATAACACATAGACATCCTCAGAAAGTGAAGGTATACTAATGATTAGCATTTTTTATGTCTTTATTTGCAAGCTGTATTTAGTAATGCATGTTGACTAGCACATACAAGAATTTCACTGTACCCTGCAAATTAAATGATGATGCATAAATATATAAACCTTTATTTGTTAAAAAGATCAGTTTAACATTCAGTTTCTTTTATTTTTGTTATTAAGTATTTGTGACATCATGGTATGCTTTAGCCCCAGGCTCAAGCCAAGAACCATTCGAGAGAACACCAACAATTCAAAGTGAACTGTCCTGAAAACACCTCCATGCTCAATCATACAGGGCTTTGTGCATTGTATTTTTTACTGTGTGAATAAAATGGACTTTTATATATTTAAAAAATTCAGACATGAGCATCAGTAGGCTTTGCACCCCAGGAACCAACTACAACATTTCAGTAATTATTTACCACTCAGATGCTGATCTTTATGATCATTAAATAGATCATTACAATGCCAATTGTTGAGAAGAATTCATAATTAATTGCAGAATTACAGTATTTGAGGGCTCCTCTAGAGTGCCGCTTTCTCTTGCACGATTTACTCAAAAATTAATCAGCACATCGTCAGCTCATAACAGGCTTAAGTTTCAAATTTGGTATTTTTCCATCTAGTTATTATAGCTGTAGACCATCTTAAAGAAACTATGAGAACCCTAAAACATTGAGATCCATCAAAAACCAGAGATTGAAATTTTTAATGAATCAATAGGTTATGGCGGGGAAGTCGCAAAGCAAACATTGAACTGCCAATTAACCTAAAACATATGTATTTGGGATTCAGAACAACACTGGACTATATAAAGAACATCCTATGGAGTATTTAAACTCCACACAGTTGATGTCTGAGTCAGCATTCACACTCACAACTTGGGAACTGTGAGGCAGCAGCCTCAACCATCTGTATTCAGTGAATACAAAATGCCAACAATGAATGAAAATGTACTTAGCGAAGTTCATGTCAGAATAAAATTAGTTTTGCTTTTGGTATGAAACCAGAGATTTTCACAAAAATCTGGTTGCTACCTCTTTTTAATAACAGCTTAGTCAAATCACAAACCAGGTAAAATGCATCACATTATAGTGATCATTTATTTTCTTTAGATTAAAGTTACAATGCATATTATGTACTTACATGCTGTAGAATACAGTGGCTTGAAATGGTGTTGACTATAAAACATAATAAATATGTGATCAATTAATTATTATAGTGAAAATCAAGAGACACTGATGCTTATATATTTTTTTTGCAGTATTATTAGATTATTAGATTATTTATTAAGAAGGCACTAAGAGCAAGTTTTTACATAAATACCAATTAGACTAAATGTATGGTTAAATAAAACAAGTATTTCCTGGAGAGTGAAAGTATTAATTGTCACAATGAAGGCAAACATTTATTATTATTTCATTTATTTGAAAGAAAACTGTCAATTACAGAGGGCAGTTCATACATTGTCACTTTTCACGGGTGATCATATTATTGTTTTCTTTGAAGGTTCTTGAGACACTGGTGCACTCAGAATCTATTAAGAGGTTAATAAATGGCAAAATAACATTAAGACGTCATATGAGTCAATATTCAAAGAGCTTTAGAGAAATCAATAAACAGTTGGAACTAAAGAGAAAATTCTGTTTTGATGGATCTTTTCCTTGTAGAACCCTCCTTTATAGAGGAACTTCAGGATCAGGCAGTTTACTTTGGGCAGGAAGTCACATTATCTTGTAAAACCTTGGGACATCCAACTCCTGAAATTCGATGGCTCAAAGGTGATGGCATGTGTTTACAGGACTTGTACCTTCTTAATGCTGAGCCGTTTTTTTCTTTCTTTCTTTCTTTCTTTCTTTCTTTCTTTCTTTCTTTCTTTCTTTCTTTCTTTCTTTCTTTCTTTCTTTCTTTCTGTTGCTAACAATGCTTTGTTTGTGCATTGTTTTGTTTGGACTAGAATGTGGGCAAAAAAGAGAGCAATTTCAAAAATATTGTGTACACATTTTTACAAGATTCATTTATTATATGGATGCATAATAATATTTTGTTTTAATGTATAATTCCTAACTACATCCTTACTGCCACAAGAATCTGACTGAAAGCAGTATGATTAAATATTGCATTATTTTTCACTCAATATTTCTATTTATAAAGTGACCATTAAGGTAGTTATTGGAAATTAGAAGCAATTTAATTTTCAAGGTAGCTCTGTATTATTTATGCATTGAGTTGAATGAGGAGGTGCTATACTTATAACTGACAGTTAGAAATGTACATTTTTTTATTTTAGCTTTGCCAATGACCTCTGTTACTTTCTTACTTGCAAGGTTGGTCTAATTTCATTTACATCATTAGAATTCTTTAGTTTATGGTTTTGTACCTACAGAGGGTTATGCAGAAAGGTTTTGCTGTTTACATTCTTTGTATCTGTTCATGATGCACTACAGAAGAAGAATGACACCTTCTCTTTTAGTCAGACCATATGTAATTATGAATTGTAAACCTGAATGACTGTGCTCATTTTGCATGATGAATTAATTCAGTGTCAACTATGCTTTATACAGAGGATAGTCCCTGTTTCCAGTGTAATTAATATAGTGGAATTAGTGTATATAAATGGGTGAAACTCACTATATACATTGTGTCTTTTCTAGTTAAGATGATAAAAGCTGCAAGTCTATAAGGAGTTTTATAATTTAATTTGGAAAATGGACCAGGAAATAATGGACTTCCTGTTTAGGAAAATCACAAGAGCAGTCTGAGGTCAGATAGGAGTCAAAACAATAAGAAACACAAAGAACCTACAAAAAAAAAGTCAAGAACAAAAGAGGCAGAACAGAGTGCCTAACACTATCTGCTTCTCATGTCCCCTCTTTATCCAAAATGTCATTAGTCTTCATTGTCTTCAATACAAAGCTTGGACTCCAGATCTTTTATAATGGCTGCGTGATTACACCACATTCCATGTTAGTATGGTGTCATCTACTACTCCCACCTAACTGACAACAGAGGTAATAACTAACAATAATATCATGGCGCCCATGAAATCAACACAAGCAGTGGTGCCACCTATTAAGAAAACCACAATCAAAATGGCGATGTCACAAACATAACATTAATATTAAATATAAATACAAAATGTAGTCCCCAAATTGTGCTCATGACATCATCTTTTACATAAAGTAAAATGGTTGTTTAGGATGTCATTTAAGTGATTACATTTTATAAATAATGTTTCAAAGCACTGTGTTTGTATTATCGTTATGTTATTTATTGGTCTTACTTTAATGTTGAGGTTACAGTCATTCATTATATTTGTAACTGTTGTCAACTGGTGCAAAGAAGGTCAGAAAAATTGAAGCTAGGTGCCTTCTTGTCTTTTTTCTTTCTGGCCCGTGTCCTATGAATGTACAAGTACCTGAAAGTGAAGTTTTGTAGCCCTTTGTACAAAGTCTCTGTGAATTTTCTACAATAACTACCTGCTACTAACTACTGTTGCTCACAAAACATATTTAAAAATGCACATTTAAAAATAATGCCCCCTCTCTTTGATGCCTGTTAAATGTTAATGCTGCATACAAAGCGTGTTGTTAATACTGATCATATCTGAAATTAACTATATTTGAGTTGATCACTTACTGTACGTGTTATATATTTCCAGAGTTGTTCAATGTGTGTGTGTGTTTAAATAATGTGCTATTAATTGTCATGACAAATTTCTAATAACATCCAGAACTATTATCAGAATATGATAAACAATTTGTGATTTGTTGATAGACATTACCTCTCCCCCCCTCTCAGTTAAAAGAAGCAAAGGCTACTTATCTTTGAACAATTGCTGTCAAATAAGTTTTATTATGACTTAAGTTTTTCATCAAACTTTTGTGCGTCTTCTGCCTTTTTTTTGATAAAGTAAATATCCTTTTTTGACCTTAGGAAATCTGTTTCAAATCTATTTTGCTGGAAGCACTTTTTCTATAGCTGGAATTTGTTTTTCCCATTATTTCCCAACTTCACTTTGATTGCACTTGGGTGCCCTAGAGCTATACCATGCTGATTGTTATACCAATATTTCCTGCAGGACACCAGGAATGTGTACATTCCCAGATCCCATACACCATATAAATGTCATGGGTACTTCCCCAGATTATCCAAGATCTGGATATTAAGAGCATTTTTGCATGGTTATTTTGATATGGATTTCTGGTATATAAAAGTTTAGCATTGGTTTAAGGTTTAGGATTTTTTCTGTTCAGCATTTAGGGTTTGGCAAAAGATCTATTTTGTGAACATGGCACATTTTTTTGATCTCATCTCTTTTCATTAAAAAGACCCCACTGTCTCATTGCAAACAGAACAGTTATAGTCTCTTGATGAAGACAACTTTTTTCGTTCTGACCCAATTACAGAGAGAGAGAGACAGATATAGATACTCTATTCATCCCCTTAGGGAAATTCAGGTGTCCAGTAGCTCAAGTACATCAGTGAAAAATTGTTCCAAATTACTAAAAAATTAGAGCTCTCAGCAGCTAGGATTAATAGGGCATTTATGACTAGTGTTGCCTAGTGGTATATATATAGTACAGCAGCAAATTTCTGGTCATCCTGTCTGATTACTGAACCAGTGTCACATGGGACATTTAATCTGCTGGGCAGGTGGTGCTTCTTGTCTTCCCCTTAGTCAGCTCAGGTATTGTGATCCTCATATCAAGCTCACACCTTGAAGGAATAGGATGAGGGTAACAGATGTGTTTTTTATTTTATTGATTTTATTTGAAGAAAGCAATATTCTATACAATCATGCCAAATTTAACCAACCATAATTCCACCCCTGCCGAAGAGAATGGGAAGAGAGCCAACAGCATGAGAAAATCTTTAAAAACAACAAAGAAAGGAGAATGGTCTTTTCCCTGATATAAGATAATTATATCTTACCATATTTTAAAAATATCTTGAATTAATCCTCTAAGTGAGAATTTTATTTTTTCCAATTTCAAATAGTATAGAACATCGGTTATCCACCAACTTTTAAAAGGTGGGCTGGGATTGTTACAGTTGAGCAAGATAAGTCTATGTGCTAGTAGTGCGGTATGAACAATTACAATCAATTTGTTCTTCTCCACTTTGAGCCCATCTGGGAGTACAGCAAACGCATCTGTTAATGGGTTAGGTGTGATTGTGACACCAAGGCTGTTTGATAGGCATTCAAAGATTTTTGCTCAGAATTAAATTAATTTGGTGCACGCCCAAAACATGAGGCCCCATGAAGATGGAGCTAAATTGCAACATTCACATGTCAAATCTTGCCCCGGATAAATTTTAAACATTTTTAAACAAGATAAATGTGCTTAATAAAAGAATTATGTTGGTTGATTGAATGCTTTGCATATGTGGAGCTGGAGTGTATTCTATACATAGCTGCGTTCCACTCTTTTTCAGAGATGTTAATTGAAGGATCTTATCCCTTTCTTACCCTAGGATCTTTGAAAGGAAGAGACTTTATTGGGCAGGTTCCTTTTAGCAAAGTTTCAGGTTTAAAAGTAGTGGAAAAATTGTGTTGATGAGAAGTTAAATTTGAAGCGTAATTGTTCATAAGCTGCAAAGACATTATCTGTATACAAATATCTAAGTGTTTTCCAGACATTAAATACTATGTAGGTTTGAAAGTGTAGAAAAGGGTGATTATCATGTGTGACAGATAGGGGGCACTATCGCTCCCTTTAACCCTCCAATCAAACGTCAGACACCAAGTAAAAGTCCAAATATTGACTTTATTTATACACAACAGTGCACAAAGCACCCTCCTATCCACAATACTCATTAATTAATCAAAATACACACAATAAACAATCCTCCACATTCCCAGACGCGTTGCCCTTCTACCCAGCTCAGCTCGCCGTCTGGGAGCTGTCACAGTCTTTTTATAGTCCCTGAGCCGGAAGTGTTCCAATCCCCAGTTCATGTGATCCTTATCACTTCCGGGTCAGATAAAAAGTCCTTTTCTGCATCCCGGAAGTACGTCACTTCTGCTGTCGCTTTGCCTATGACGCACTTCCGGGTTATAGGGCACAAATGACTCTCTATGCCTCCCTGCAGCGTCCTCTGTTGGCCCCTGGGGTATCCAGCAAGTTATGTTGGGTGCATGGATGATGAAAAATGTTGGATTGGTGTGATTTATGACAAGAGTGAAGCAGAACTGGACTTCCTGATATGTTTCATGCATCCAAACTATCCTACACAGTCTTTCCATTGGCCACCTAGAGGTTATATTTGTTGGGTGCCATTACAATGTGTCATTGCACTGCTTACTAGTGTAAGTATCGATAATAATGTTGGTATTGATACTGATCAGTACCATTGAATGGCATCGATAGTTTAGTTTCAATTTCTATCCTGAATGCACTGCGGCTGTCTGGGTAAGCGCTGCTGCTCTCACGTCTGTCACAGCACGGAGCAGGCTTTGCTCCTCCTCTGTCTTGTGTTTTGATGATGTACCATCACATGACTCAGCGGCGCCAGGCAAGCAAACAGGCTCACATGCACGCACACACACACACACAATACGGAACGTAAGAAATTATGGCAGAGAGAAAGAGAAGTGGTGTGTGGCTTTATTTTCAAGCTGAAAACCAATCAACGGCAAGTTGTATTATTTGTAAAAAGGCTGTCAAATACAGTGGTAATACAACTAATTTATACAAGCATATGAGAAATCATTAAAAAGAAAATGCAGAATTAAAGAAACAGAGAGAGGAGGTGAGAAATCCAACACAATCTGGCCCCAGCAGAAGCAGACCCCCAACCCCAAGGCAGCGAACATTGGCAGAAGCCTTTCAATTTGGCAGAGAATATCCTGGTAGATTATAGTGGTGAAAGTAATATTTTAGTCATCCTCAGCATTAGTTAATTTTAAATTTTCAAAGTGCAAGTGGTTAAAACTCAAAGTATAAATTATATTATATTATGGATGCTAGTGCTAGCATCAGGGTCAAATAGGTAAATAGTTTGGGTTTAAATGACCATTTTTCAAAGTCACCGTGAACAGAACCACGGTTTTAATTCATTATTTTTTCTGTGATTAATGAATCAAAATGAATGTGTTATTTGATACAATATTATCCCATAGATAGATAGATACTTTATTAATCCCAAGGGGAAATTCACAAAAGTAGTAAAAAGTGTCCAGAGAATGAGTCCACATAAAAGAAAGTGGTAGGAGTTAACAGTGAAATAGAGAAAAATAGAGAAAAAAGGTAGAAAGATAAAGTCATACATGGAGCTGCTGGAAAGGCTACCACTCGCGTCGGTGCCTGAATCATACAGTATGTCGATTGCCACATGTTATAAAAGTGAATCCATTTACTGGAATTGAAACAAATATACTGAATATAATATAGCTCAGATTTGATTGAATATAATTACCCTTTTGTGCTAACTGTGATGAGTACTATACTTAAACTACAAGATGTGCTACACACTTAATTATTTTATTATCACTTAGTCAGTTCCCCAAGAGCAATGGAGATTACGAGGGGCCTTGCAGAAATGATAGTGAAGGACCTGCAACCTCATTCCATGGTGGAAGATGATGGCTTTAGAAATTTTGTGAGGACACTTGACCCACGATACAAAATTCCAAGTAGAAAATCTTTAATGGAGGGGAAACTAAAAGCTCTTTATGAAGAATGCTGCTCTAAGGTCAGAAAAGAAGTGAGTGGTGTGGACAATGTTGTGCTTACAACTGACATGTGGACATCAAGAGCCACAGAGTCATATTTAACAGTCTCATGCCACATCATAGATGAAAACTGGCAAATGCTGGTATATGTGCTAGAAACGTGTTGTGTTCCTGGACAACACACTGCAGACAATATTTGTTCGCAGTTAACCAAAATCGTGGAAGAATGGGGCATAACAGACAAGATTCTGGCTGTTGTAACCAATAATTGCGCCAACATGGTTGCTGCTGTGTGCAAAGCAGGTTGGGCACACTACCTATGTTTTGCACACACTTTGAATTTGGTGGTGAAAGACTCTTTCAAGGCCCACCCTGGCTTGTTTGAGATTCAGCAAAAAGCCAGTGCTATTGTTGCTTTCTTTCACCACAGCACTAAAGCTGTAGACAAGCTCAAAGAAATTCAGAAGCAGCAGAAGTTCCCTGAACACAAACTAATTCAAGCAGTTGAGACATGGTGGAACTCTGTGTTCTACATGTGGGAGAGATTGTCTGAGCAAAAGGGGGCAGTTACCACAGTCCTCTGTCTCCTTGGAAAGAGCTCACTTTGCTTAAGTGAGCAAGAATGGTCTGTCATCAGTCTCTCCATCAATGCACTTAGACCATTTGAGGAAGCAACCAGGGAGATATCTACTAAAAAAACATGTTTCACTTTCAAAGGTGATTCCACTGGTGTTGCTGCTTTACAGAACCACTGCAACTTCAGAGTGCAAAGGTAGCAAGCTAGCTGCTGAGCTGTCAGTGCAGTGTCACCATCGCTTCAAGGCTATTGAAACATTTTATGGTCTTGCTGTCAGCACCTACCTGGACATTAGATTTAAAAACCTGGGATTCGGTGACTCTGCAAATGTTGGACCTGTAAAAGCTTGACTTGTCACCGAAATGCAGTCAGTGAGTCAGACCTCGGCACCTTCATCTGCACCAGGCTCAAGCTTTGCCAGCAGCTCTGCCCCTGCCCCTGCAACTACTGTACTTCAAGCTCATCTGCAGGGGCTGCTGCATCCCCACCTGCAGCCAAGGTGGGATATGGACAGAATTCGATGCTGAAGTCCTTGCATCTCGGCAGCATCGGACAACTGGCACTGATGTCCTAATTGAAATGCGCAGGTACTCAGAAGAGTGGCCAATTCCTCGGGATCAGGATCCACTATGTTGGTGGAAAAAAAATTCATTAACATTCCCCTCTTTGAGCAAACTTGCCAAGAAGCACCTGGGAGTGGTTGCAACCTCAGTGCCAGCTGAGAGGATTTTTTCAAAGGCAGGACAGTTAATAAGTACCAGGCGAAGTGCAATAAAATCAAAAAATATGAATATGATACTGTTCCTGAACAAAAACCTTTAATCTGTTCTGCGCAGGGGGGTGGGGGGATATTTCTTTGAGCGTGTTTACACTTTATTGTATTTTTTATTGTACTTTATTTATTGTATTCCCACTAATTATTTTTTATTTTTCATTTTTTTCAAAGGCTGTTATCTAATTTTGTGCACTTTATTTAAGAAAATACATTTTGTGTTACTTGTGTTTTATAATAAAGTATTTATTTCTTTGCCTAAATTCTGTCCTGGGTTTTAACTAATTAATAAAAAAATCACAAAACACTTAAAGTTAATGAAAATTAATTCAGCTTTAGCACTTTGATGATGCGTCCACCTTAATTATTAAAAAGTATCAATATCGGTATCGGAGATACTGCCCCTGTATTTACTTGGTATCAGATCGATACCAAATCTTGTAGTATCGCACACCACTACTGCTTACTGCACCTTAAATGGTCAGTGGGAGGCAGTACCATCTTGATCTCAAAGACAAAGATGCCCTACACTCTGCACTTCAATTAAAACAGAAATGAAATGGGTCACATTCCTGCTGCTGCAGTACCAAGATGTTAACATTTCATTGTAAGTAGTGTTGTATTTAATGATGAATCAAGCAGCTGTTATTGTGCCTTTGGTGTTTCATTTTGTTCCATTAATCCTATACCAAAGTTAGTGATGAAGAACTTGATGATTATCATTACTGACAAATGGTTAATTTAACCTATGTTTAGAATGGAAAATAAAAATAAAAGCATCACATAAGAAAAATAAGACCTATTTCCTGAGAAAGAAGGGACCATGTAGGATACAGGAAAAATAATTTAAAAAAATGTCTGGACATTCCCACAGTGATTAATCTGGTTTGTAAATTAGACCCAAAATTATTTTTTTCACATTTGAGAGGTCTGCTGGTCAAGCCTTGATGTACTTTCTTGTTTGCTGATAACCTTTTGAAAAGCCCTGTGTAGGTATCTAAACATGGAGAAAATTTCGGCAGGCTGTATCAGTTAGAAATATGTTTTCTGAAAAGCATACTTTTTACTTTCAAACTTGAAAGACTAAATATGGTAAAGCCAAACACGTAAAGTACTTTTTTTTCCATTTGTGAAGGTCTTCTCTTACCAAGTGGTGTCATCTGAACCAAACATTTTGATTTTGTTACATACTATACCTATAAAGGTACCAGTATGCAAAATTTGAACCTACTAGGTGGTTTACTTCTTTAGATATGGTCTTGTGAAATTGATGAAAAAATAAAGCAGTGTCAAATTTGACACCCCTTTCCCCTCACAAAATTGGCCGTATCTTGGAAAGCCTTGATCTTAACATCAAAATAATTGCAGGGTATCTCCTGGTTAACATGGGTACACCTGGTAGTTTTTTCACAATTCTTTTAGACCAAAGTGCTTCGAATTTCTGCCATTGAGTTTGAATTTAAAAATCTCTATGGCTCTGATAAGTTATGATCCATTACAAACTGTGATTATTTTTGCAGTGTTAGACGTTAATACCACTGTAGTTGAAGATCTATCCATGTCTGGATTTAAACCACACTCACTGTAATTTTATGAATAAATGCAAACACATTTTGGATGAAATCGCTGTCATCCACATTAGGTGCATACATATTTATAAAAATTACCTTCAACTGAAATAAATTACCCATCACCATGACATATTGCCCTTCAGGATCAGATGTTACATATAATACTAAAAATGAGATTGTTTTGTGTATTAAGATACCCACACCTCTGGTTTTCTTTCTATAGCAGGATTGAAAGATTTGGCCAATCTACTCACTTTGGAACTGAAACTGGACCTTACTTATTAAGTGAGTCTCCTGTGAAAAATATTAACTTGGCATTTAGACCTGTTAGGTGAGAAAATGCTTTTTTTCTCTTTAGATCGTGATTAAGACCTTGACATTCCATCTCACAAAGATCACTGTTTGGTCAGAGAGACGCTGATTCTGAACTTTTGACATTTTGTAAGTTTAAATAAAAGTAGTATGTTGTTTAATACAATAGCTTGAACCTTCATTTCATATTGTTGCCAAGTATTGTGGCTGCTTAGCCTATTCTCATGTTGGCACTTATGTTGGGGTAGAAAGGATAAATAAGAAGTGACTTGCTCTCTCTTCCCACCACCCTAGCCCTCCTCCATTTTGCCTCCCAAAGTGAGGCTAGACCACACATTGCAAAGTCCTCTCACATGCCATGAGACAGAGCACGTCCAAAAAATAAAACAAATCCCTAGCAGTGGTGTAGTGATGATTAAAAGTGCAATATCTTGTGATAGTAAAGTCCAGAGGCAATAAACCCAGAGCATGATGTTAATAATCCACTTAGAAACTGAGATAACTTTTGATAGTACAGTCCAGATACAAGGTTATTTTGCGCCATAGGCCAAGCTTATTAGTGCATTAACCGACTGTTCAGTAGCCAATCCATGAGACTGGGTTCCCCCTCTGCTTATGATCTACACCCTAGGCAAATGCCATATTCGCTTTAATGATGGCACCAGCCCTGGGTATTAAAGAATAAAAAAGTCTAATAATACTGTAAATAAATAGTTACTTAGTGGTTACCAAAATATATTTATATTTAATAGAAGAAATTACAATATTGTAATTGAAAAGAAAAAAAACTAACATTTTTTTAAAAAGTTACCAAAAAGAAAATAGAATTTATATTTATGTCAAATATCACATTACAAATAGACCAAGTTGCAAGCAGAATCTTTTTTGCATTACCATAACACAATATGAGTCTTGATCACGTTTTAAATTATATTGGGATCAGTCTTTTTGCTCTTTTTCTGTTTCTTTAGGAGAATTGAAGATGTAAAATTTGTCATCAAAAATCATTTTTAATTTAGCAGAAAACAAGAGACTATATCTTATTTTGGCTTTGTGTAAGTGCTTTTGAATGCTAGAGAATCCGGCTCATTTAGCAGGAGAAGGGGAAGGGGAGGAATTTGTGAAAATACAAATGCGGTTATTATCTAATGTAATTCCACTTTCTGTCTGAGAATTGACATAAAATTTTCTTTAACCCACAGTTTGTCAAAACAGACAATTAGGCTTCTTGGTTTTAAGGCATTTGATCCACATATGCGGTAAGCGGCTAAGATCTTGGTGTCCGATTTGAAGTTCTTTCCAATTATTTTGAGAATAGTTCTGCTATGAATTTCACTGGGTTTGGACTTTCACGGTTTTCAGGGGAACCTTTGATTCTGATGTTGTTATTTTTATTTCTGTCTTCCAGCACAGCTAGTTTATCACCAAGCACTTTGCATTTGGATTCTTTTTTCCATCAATTTTTGCTAGAATTTCTTTAAAGTTTGAAGCAAAGTTATTAATTAAACATACCTCCTAGTCTTTTATATCCCGAAGCAGCTTGTCATTCCTCTTGTGTACTGTATGTCCTTCGTTGTGCACTTCTCCTTGTCACTTTTTAAATCATTTATCTTATTCTTCATATAATTTACATTATCCCCCTAATCCCCCCCCACCCGAATACAATACTATAATTATTACCTTCAGTTCAGACAGTTTGTTTCCATCTTCTCTATGTGGAGGCAGGGTTGGAAGACTGGTTGAAGTTGGTGCTGTAGGTTCACTGTTAGTATTGGTAGTGGTTGACAGCAGGGATAGAGAGGCCATGCTCTGTTCCGATAATTGGCCTGAGATTGGTGAATTTTCATTGCCCACCTCACTCCTAGTTTTTCTCCCACTTTCACTCTCTACCGGAGTTGACGGTGCAGCAAGACGTCTCAGCAGATCTGTTCCTTCACCTGTCTTTTCCAAGTTAGTCTTTGGCAGGCCATATTGTGTATTTCAGACTGGTTTAGACTTTGGTGAAGCTTTAGCTGCATTTTCCTTTACTTTCTGAACCCCTGGTCTGGTACTCATGCTTTAAATATCTATACATATAAAAGGCAAAGCCCTCACTGACTCATCACTAATTCTCCCACTTTCAATATAAGTGGGGAGCTGAAATTTCGCATGCTCATTCCTTGCAGTGTACTTACAAAAGTTAGGTATGTCTCATGTCCTATTGCAACACCCAAGGGGGGGAAGCCCAAGTTTCCCATGCTCATCCTTTACACTGTACTTACAAACGTTAAGTATGTTTCATTTCGCGCTGTGTCCTGTAACAAACTTTCGAAAATAACATCATCTTTTTGGCGGTTCTCACCATTATGCCGTAAGGAAATTTTGGAACTGACCTCTCCTTTTGGCTGTTTTATTCCTTATTTCTGTTAACAGAGGATTTATTTCACAGCAGAGATGCACAAGGGCCACCCCCGGTCCCCATTCCTTTTTCTGCACTGCCGCTGTCCGCGCACCTACCACGTGGTTGGCCCCTTGCCTATTTACATTAACGATATCCCGCGCTCATGTGCCTCCTCACTCACTTCCTTACTTTCCTCAGCAGTTTGTCGTGCTCACTGTTCCCATCTTCTTTACTCCACCGCTTCAACCCTGTTATTGTTCGCCTTGCTTCACGTCTTGGTACTGGTGACTTCTGCCTTTTCATTTAGTTTCTTTACACTCTTAATCCTCCGGGCATGCCTCTGCATACACTATTTTTGAAGGTCGGCGCACCAATTATGTTACTACAAAACTTACAACCACCAAAACTTTGTAACGGCACCAGGCTTCAGATTAGATCTCTTCACAAGAACCTCATTGAGGCAACTGTCTTCACTCGAACTGACTCAGGGGAGACTGTATTTATTCCTTGCATCCCTCTCATACCCTCTGACCTCTCATTCCAATTTAAATGCCTCCAATTTCCAATAAGGGTTTGCTTCTCTATGACAATAAATAAGTCAAACAGCCAGACTCTAAAAAGGTCGGCATTGACTTGACACAAGATTGCTTCTCTCATGACCAACTGTACGTTGCCTGCTCAAGAGTAAGCTCAGCAGACAGCTTGGTCATTTTACAGCCCGGGGGCAGAACTGCAAACATCGTTTACAAAGAGATCCTTACATCCTAAAAATGTGCATTTCTCATACACAACATTTACAATCATAAATTAAACTCTTTGCAATCATCAAATTCACTCCCAATACTAAAATAAGCCTATGACAATTACATTGACAATCATGTTACGTTATTTTTAAAATGTTTCCTTTTCTTATTCTCATAAACTGGAAAAACCCAAACTCTCCTCTTTTAAGTCAGTGGGAAACCAATGTGTTATATTATTTAAAGTTGGAAAAAATCAAATACTCAGTTAGAGGATCCATACAGACTTTTTTTAAAACATGGCAGGATCTAATCAGTAATATTTTAAAATAAGTTCATAAGGTACAGAGAATTTATTAATTTAGGTATGTTTACAAGCCTTAAATTTAACGCCGTTTGGCTTGCTCTCTCTCTCAGGGGTGGGGATCGATCTGTTCTTAATTTTTTCTCTTTGTAAAAACTTGATTGCTTTGTATGGATTCTAATAAAATTAATAAAATAAAAATAAATAAATAAATAAATAAAATGTTTCCTTTTCTTTTTCATAACTTCTTTAACACACTACTTCTCTGCTGCGAAGTGCAGGTATTTTGCTAGTAGTTGTATATACTTTTAATTAAATCCTGTTGGGTTGACTAAATACAGGATATCTCAGAATGATAGTAAAAAAAAGGAAAATAACACTGCTGTTAGTTGAGCTACTCCTAGACTTCCATCTCTCACAATGAACGAGACTTAACAGAAGATTTTAAATTTTTATTTTATTGTATTTTTCTATTTATATAATTTAATAAACATTGTTTTACAAAGATAGCTGCTGTTTTATAGCTGTATTTGATTGAATCTCAATAGGACTGGCTCTACCATTTAGGCAAACTAGGTAGTTGCCTAGAGTAGATAAGCTTTCAGGTGGCATAGCAAAGGATGTTGGGAGTGGAAAGCTACTGGTAATTTTTGTTGCCAAGTGTGACACATGCAACACCCCAATGAGGACGCCTCCCATGTAAAACTCTAAAGGTGACCCCGTCCCACTCTTTGATTCAGATACTTTCAACAACTCACATTAAACCCCAAAGAGGATTCCTTCCCCCTTTGAGTTGACAAGCATGGAAACATCTTCCTTGATCTAAAATCCAACCACTGTGTACGTCTCGTACACTATCCCAGTAGGGACACCCACTACCTGCTGGTTTTGCCCTGAAGTTTTCATTTTTGCCTAGGGCAGCAAAAGGGATAGAGCTGGCTCTCATTTAAACACTGGTGGTGCTCATTAAAAAAAAATTGGAATCACAAAATTTACAAAATATAGCATTAAATAAAATTAAACATCTTAAAAGCAAAATACGACATGCAAAAAATAAATTCAAAGATCTGTACACATTCAGAACCCTAAGGAAGGATAAAAAATTGTAAAGATTAACAAATTGTAGCAATAACAAAACCAAATCCACAATCTGTAAGTCAAACATTGGAAATGAGAACAAAGTTGGGCCCTAGGCCAATGAAAATTTTATAAAGATCAGAATTCCAAAAATGAGCTAAATAACACAAGCGAAGAATTGAGGGCTCACCATTATATAAAGGTTGATGAAAAGATAATGACACAAAAAATTAATAAACAAAACAAAACTCATTAGCAAAGAAAAAAATCATAAACGTATACAAAAGAAGTATATCACAATATATACAAAGAAGAATAAAACAGATAAATAAAAAGAATAGACATAAGAGCCATGGATTAAAATATGTTAATACCATGACAACTGAAAACATCTGATTTTGTGTCTGGCACACTGCACTTCAGCTGCATTCTTAAAAGAGAGCAGATCATTTTATGTGGGATCTGGATTCCTTAATTCCATTTTAATTAGGTTCTCCTGACCTCCTTATGCATATTGTTGACAGGGATAGTGAAAACTGTTGTAAGATATACTGTTATGACAAAACATGTTTTTTCTATCTTGTGCTATTAATAAATTGTCTTACCTTACTTTATCAAACTAGTGTGTTCCGATTACACTCTATAATATAATAATCCTTAAAAGCCTTGAAAATAAATCTGTATGGTAGTAACAATATTTAAGGGCCCATAACAAATATGTTGAAAAATCTTTAGGGTTGGTGCTTTCCACATCAAATAAGGTAATAATTAAAAGCGGATGTTTACTTGTTATATTAAAATAAAACCCTTTTTTTATTTTTATAAAATAGCACATGGATCCTTATTCAGTATATCTGTTTAAATATCACTATTTTAAAAAAATTCTACATTACTACATTACTTTCAGGTGGAATTTATAGACGCCACCTTTTCTATTCCTTTATTGACTTTTTCATTTCTTCCTCTGAATGTCGTAATGTGTGTCAGGCTTTATCTGTGTTTTCCAGTGGGGATTATAATTAGCCGTGAAATCGTGATATTGGAGTTTAATTCCAAAAAGAAATGGGAAGCATGTATTTAGCATCTTGCAAAATTGTGATTGCCAATATAATAATCATTTATTAATGTTTTCTACAGATGCATGGCACCATTCAAAGCTGTTTGCAATTCTTTAGTGTGAAGTTTGTATGAGTGAAATTGTTAATTGATGATTTTGCACTTCATGATCTGTGTAGCTACTTTTACCATTTATAGAAAACAGCTTTGGAATTCACACTCTAGCAATGCATGACTCAAATGTTTACTCTAAAATTGTTTTGTTTAAAACAAATTGCAGATGTGGTCAGCTACATGCAAACGAAATGAAAGCAATACTTCTAAGTTCATGCATCAGTGTTTAGTAAACAATAATACAATGCAAATGGTATCAAATCTTTTTTGCCAAAATTCTGAATAATCAGCCTCTCACTCTTTTAAATGTATATCTTGGCAATTTAATTTACCTTTATTATACTTTCTTCCAGAGGGCAGTCAAATCAAAAGTAGCACTCATATTGAGTTGACAACAAAAGCAAAAGACACCCATATGTTAACAATCTTATCTGCAGAGGAAGAAGATCTGGGAAGTTACAGATGTGTGGCTTCTAACTCTTGTGGTGAAGCCTCTACCTCTTGCACTCTTATTGTATCAGGTAAGCAGTGAATAGAACTAAATTGGTTGTTTTCTTTGTTTTTTAAAGAGGGTAGTAACACTTCTGTCTCATGGATCAAGTTGATCAGTAATATTAAGGGAGCCATGAAACATGGATATGCAACACTTTTTTAAACAAAGACCTACACATGAGAATGCTCCTTGTGACTGTATTCCTATGTTGAATGCCACTAACAATAATGCACCTTGCACATCATCCTTGGAAAAGGAGACAGCAGTGACAGATGTTAAGTGACGAGAATATCACTGAAGCTCAATATAGTGTTTTTAGAATGTTCTGCTGATCTTGGCGATAAAACTCATGGCCCTAAACAAACATACCTTGCTAAATTTCCTAAAATTCCTTTTCAAATCCTTTGAGCCCCAGACAATAGAGGGACTATGTATAAAAATGTTTGTCTTTTCTAAACAGCTCATAAAAGATATTTGTTAAACCCCTTGAATTAAAGCTGACAATCTATACATCAATCACATCTTCATTGCATTGTTTCAAATCCATTGTAGTGGTGTACAGAACCAAATTATGAAAATTGTATCACTCTCCAAATACTTATGGACTTAACTGTATGTTGGGTCATGTAGTGTGCGTTCAGCAACACAACCATTGCTTCCCTCAAAGACTGAACCCTATCTTTGAAGAATGCCGTAGAACTAATCATTGTTTTCTAAGCTATCTACACATCCTGGATAAACCATACTCTGTTTTTACTGACTCAACAAAACAACACAAATTTGCAGAGATGCAGCAAGCACTGAATTTGAAACAAAAGGAAATTCTGCAGCCCAGTGACTCAAGGTGAGCATGTAAATGGTGTAGTGTATTTGCAGTCCAAACACAGTATTCTGCCATTACCAGGCACCTAAAATTGTTTTAGGATGAAGGAGGAAAGTGGTGTGTAAACACAAGTGGCGTTTTGGAGCATATGATCAAATTGTCTTTCATTTCATGTCTGATTGTGCTTGAATATCTAATGAAGGTCATGTGGTTCAGTAAAGACTTCAGTTTAAGAAAACACTCTTTCAATGGCTTCATCCATAATGTAGAACCTCAAAACACACATTAAGAGGAAAAGAGATGGAAAATGGACTGACATTTGTGAAGAGGTCAAACAGTTTTATGGAAATCATAATGTTTCTTCACATATTGTTCAAATTTGTCTAAAAAGCAAAGGGCCTACATGGACCCAAGCTATAATGAACATTCTAACACCTACACTGGGACGACTTGAACTACAGGTGTCAACAAAATGAAAAATGACGTGTTTGTATTCAGTGATCAACTTGATGCTCTCAATTCAGAAATTGATGGGAGTTTTCTGGTGAGTCAATGAAAATTGCAGGAGCTTGTGATTTCATAGTAAGGTGTGACAGAATTGGCAGTAGTCCACTGTTAGAAAATCATGCAGTCTCACTCAGAATTAACCCTGACTTCACTGTTGCTGAAATGGAGCTTTTTCTCTGAGGTCATTCTAAAGATATACCAGCATAAAGTTAACAAGACCATTTATTTCCATATCAAGTTCAAAGTGCTTCTTACAAGACAACAAAAACAGAAGAAAATTAGATAAGGATGATAATGAATAAATAACACACAAAAATAACTCAATACACACTTACATAATTAGATATATAATTAATAGAAAAGTAGACAACAGTAAAACATCCACACTGCTATAGACTTATATGCTATATACAGTTAGCTCTTAATCTCCCAGTTAAAAAAAGAAAAAAAAAATCTTAAAAATGGCACCTGCTGTAATTTGATGAATGTCAGCTATTCCTATTCATATTCCCCCGGATGCGACCATTCAGCTTGCCAAATACTTCTACTGAAATAATTTTCATATTAGTATAACATTTACAGCATTCAAGCAATGCCTTCAGCAGAGCACATTCATATTCCCAACAACAAACCCTGCACGAGTCAAAGATGTTTTGCACCCCATTCTTTCTATCAACCAGAACATAGTATCAGTATAAGATCTGGATGCCTCATGTCATGCTTGATGTGTGAACTCTACTGAACACTAACAGGGTGAAAATTGCTGTTGAAATTAGAGCGCTTGCTCTCTCTCTTTCTTTGAGGCTCAGAGGCACTCTTGGTGCGCCTTATGTTATATTACGCGAGTCCTGTTGGAGTGCTGAGATGTTTGGAATGTGGAAGGCTATGGTGGGCCACAATTCAAAAGTCCCAGGGTCAAGGTTGGATTAAGACCCATGCAGGCCCCTAGGTAAATGAGCTCCTTAGTAGAGAGTTGCTCCTACTTTTAACAAAGTAGTACATGGTTATCAAGTTTTTTAATGGCCTCTTGCTGTCACAGGCTTCTGAGCAGCACCCAGGACACCCTTGTGGTTGATTCGCTCTTGCCAAGGCTTGAGCAGGTCTGTGGTTGTAGTGCTTCAGGATAACTGGGGCCCAGTTGTTGTGGGATTCTCAAATGCCAGAGTGTGGCACAGTATGAATTTTAAGTTAGTACTACTTTGGTACACTAAGCCAATCAGTGTTTAACTGGTAGCTTTGTCCCATTTTGCTAGAAATCTCAGGGAACTTTCTCAGCTTTTCTCCTGGTAGAGTCCAAGAAATACTGTCTCATGGACTTATACAGTAAAAACAAAAAGCAAAAATATATTATGCATAACATATACAAAAGAATAGCAAACAATATAACATAATAATAATAGTAATATTAATAATAACAATAATAACTAGAAATAAAATACATTGCATTTTGCTTAAGGCAGCTATGTATATGAGTGCAAAGTTTATATACATACAGCAGACGAAACTGGTAATTGAATATTGATTGAACTTCACTTCTGCATTTACCAGTGTTGCTTATGATGATTATGGCCTGCATATCTTTTACAATTTGCAACAAATTATTTAAGTTACTCATATAGTTTAGCTCATATACTGCCTCTGCTAAATAATTTGCCTCCAGCAAGGCTGGATTGAGACACTACATGTTAGCGGGATTGTATGGGTTCTGGTGGCCCACTGGACATGGTTACCTAAGTTAAGGTGTCTATACATACATAGATCTGATCCAACTGCTTGGCTAGCAAAATATACTTGGGTTTTATCTGTCCAGATTTCTCTGAGTCAGATCCTAATCAGTTGATCCAAATATGTCTGTCACGCCTAAATTATGCGAGTTCCATAGCATTTGATCTGAATCCCCTAGGAAATATTGCAGTTCTGGTTCAAGTCACTATGGGCAGATGCGGCCGCTGTTGTGTTTCCTTGTGGGATATTTTATTAATATGCCTATTTGCAAAGTTGACAGCCATATACAAAAGGATCTGTTTTAGATAACTCTTACTCTTTTATGTTTTTTTCCAGCATGCATATATATATGAACTTTCCCATTTCTTATAAATCTCATGATATCAAGCATTGTAAACATTACATCCACCGTTTTCCAAAATAAGTGACTTCTATTAATATTACCGGTAACACATCATAACGAGCTGCATGGCATTGACACAAAAGTATATAACTGGAATATTCTCATTATGCTATACAAACTGATAGTGGAGGTATCAGCATATAACACCAATGATCCTTACAGAAGGTGTCCTATATACTAAACATATGGATTTTATAGAAGTAATAAATGGGTATCTGACGAAGAAAGGAATTTAACACAGTGACATTTCTTGTCTTGGCATTCTTGAATGCAATTATAGAAAGAAAATGGAGCCAGATCAGTAAGCTAATTAAAAGGACAAGCTCAGTTATGGGATACACTGTCGACCCCTGGAGGTAGTAGCAAAGGAGAGAATTAAAACAAAACTGACTGCCATTATGAATAATGCTGCACATCCTCTCCCTGTCACACTAACACTGAATACTTTCAGCCAAAGAATTACTCAACAAAAGTGTGTCAAGAAGCATTATTGGGGCTCCTTTATACCAACAGCAATGCATCTGTATAATGCCTCACTGTGACTGTGACAGCCAAGTCAGAACTTTTCTTTCTTTTTAATTTTCTTGCTTTATAGTCATCCAGTGTGTGTTCAGACCAAAGTATGTGTGTGTATTTATTTTTTATTTACTTATTTACCTATTTATGTACAGTATTTATTTATTTAAAGAGCTTTTGTAAAGCCAAATTTCCCCGAGGGGACAAGGGTGTGTACCGTGTTAGCCATTATGAATGTAGTGAGAAGTCAAGCAAAATGACTTGCCTGAAGTGGGGGCTTGTGTTGCCTCGAAAACTTGCATATTGTAATCTTTTTAGTTAGCCAATAAAAGGTGCCATTTTGCTTGACTTCTCCCTAGGGGACATTTCATTGTATGAGTTTCTGAAGGGGCTGAAATTGGCTGATTTTCATTTGTCTCAGTTGTTCATAACTCGATTGGCATATTATCTACAACAGGGTCTTCTTTTGTCTGCAAGACAATTACGTCAGTAAATATGACCTTGTGTACTGCAGATGCAGTATAATCTGTCAGCGCTTACATGCTTAAGATCATTGGCTGGTTTCCAAAGGCCATTACGTTGTTGATACTGGACCGCAGAGCCACTAGGATTGTAACAGTCTGTCATAGTGCTCTTTTTAAAACTCCTGACATTCTTTTCACCAAGCCTGTAGCAGGTTTTGGTTTGGTGCTTGTGATTGTAGCTGACTATTTGTACTTGGAATGATAGATTTCAGCCTACAGCTCATCAGCTGCTGAGCAGATGATTTAAAGTTGTCAGCTGAAGCATTCCGATCCTCAAGCAAACATATATGGATCTCGTTGTTCCACCTCTGCTTTAGTCATGAGGTTTTTGGTAGTCTGGACTCTCCTTTCAGCCAATCCATTACTCTGTTCAACATCTTTCAAACTATAGCAAGGCCCATTATCACTAATGACAGTCTCTGCAATGCCATGCCTCGCAGGTATAGCTTTAAGTTTGTTGAAGACTTCTGTTGTGGGAGCATTTTTATGTTTCTCTGACTCAAAGAACCTGCTGTACTAGTCTACACATATAACATGCTCGTCACACCACCATACAAACAACTCTGTGGCAACTGTTTGCCATGATCTCTGGCACTTGGTAAGAGATCATGGGTCCCTTGGTATTTAAATTTCTGCATTCTTGGCATATGCTGCATTTGATAATCATTGTCTCTATCAAGAGCCTCGGGCGGTGGTATAATGCAGACCTCAATGACACCTGGCAACTTGAACAACTATGGCATGACATGGCTAATGGCCTCAGGCAGATTAACAACGCCACACTCCCAGGGAAATTGAAGCTCTGGTGCCTCCAGTTTGGGTTATTACCCAGACTGTTGTGGCCGTTGACCATGTACGAGGTTTTGCTCACTCATGCCAAGCGACTGGAGAGGCTAGTGAGCTCTTACGTGAGGAAGTGGTTTGTACTTCCAAAATGCCTCAGCAGCATTGGACTCTACTGCGACGGAATACTGTCATTGCCCATTCCTAGCTTGGTCAAGGAGTTCAAATGCGCAAAGATGAGGCTGGACATGTCACTCACAGACTCCTGGGATCCCATAGTGAGAGGCGCTGCTCCCACCCTAGTAACAGGGAGGAAGTGGACCACAGCCACAGCTGTGCTACAGGCCAAATCTGCTCTTCTCCATCGTGACGTGCTGGGCCACGTCCAACAGGGCAGAGGAGGCTTTGGTCTTGGAGAAGTAACACCTTTCTGGCAACAGGCATCTGCAACTGAATGTGGAAACATGGTGGTGGAGGAGGTGCGTCGACAGGAGGAAGCAGCCAGATGTACCACAGCTGTAGCGCAGGCCAAGCAGGGCCACTGGATGAAGTGGGAAGGTGTTAAAAAGAGGAAACTAACATGGAGTGAACTCTGGGGAATGGAGTCCAACAGGCTGAGCTTCATCAACTGAGTCACATATGATGTGCTGCCTTCCCCCATAAATCTGCAGCTGTGGTTTGAAAAGGACCCATCTTACACCCTGTGTACAGTCCCAGCAACACTCAAGCACATCCTAGTTGGTTGTAGGACTAGCCTCACTCAAGGCAGATACACATGGAGACACAACCAGGTCCTCAGGTGCCTAGCTGAGAAAGTTGAGTGCAAGAGGGAATCCATCAATGCCCTACCTTTCACCAACCAGGAGGTGCGCCAGTACCCACCAGCATTTGTCTGGGAGGGGGACAAGCAGAGGACTAGCCCTTCAACCCCGGATCTGGGACTGCTGAAGGTAGCCAGGGATTGGCAGATGCAAGCTGACTTGGATCAGAGGCTCTTCTTCCCTACAGAGATCGCAACAACTACTCTGCGACCAGACCTCGTCCTTTAGTCTAACTGCCGAAAACTTGCTTACATCATCGAGCTGACAGTACCGTGGGAGGATGCCATTGAGGAAGCCTTTGAACGTAAGAAGCTGCGGTATGCCAACTTAGCAGTTGAGGCGGAGGACAGAGGCTGGAAGATCAAGGTGCACCCGGTGGAGGTGGGGTGTAGGGGCTTTATGGCCAGTACAACAGCGAAGCTCCTTAGAGAGGTTGGAGTCAAGGGACAGGCCCATCAACAGGCTATCAGAGAATTGGCTAACACTGCTGAGAGGACCAGCCACTGGCTATGGCTGAAGAGGGATGATATCACTTGGGCAGCTAAGGCGATCAGCTAAACGCGAGACACACGCCCAGGCTTGATCAACTTGTGGTGGGTCTGCCTCAGCAGAGGGTGTCTAGTGATAAATGGCCGAAACACCTTGTGAAGTTGAGGCACACAACTGACGATGTGTCCTGCTGGTAAAGCCTCTTGGTTGCCATCCCTCATAGCAGCCATCCCTCAAGATTTCCCCCCATTAGAAGCGATGCAAATGTCAGGGATTGCAACATCTAGTCCTTTCATTGAATCTTTGCTGACTCATCCTGGGGCAAAAAAGTCCCTCTCTATTCTTGCATTTTTCTGTGCTCATTTGGCCTGTGTGTATTCGCTGAAGCATCTCCTTTCATAGAGCATGGGGAAAATTATTTTCTCTCCCTTTAACAATATGCCATCTGCCTGGTATATTTTATCTCTACAATTCCAAAATTCTGAAATTACATTTGGGCACTTTTTCCTAAACTTTGGCCAACCTTTTTGGATTTCTGACCAGTACATTAAGCTGAGGATCTTGTTTTGTTACCGCCTTGATTTCTGCAAGCTTCAGGTCACTTATTGGTATAATGAAAATTATGCTATGGATTTATTCATCCATGCCTTCACTCAGTGAATTGTCAGGAAGTGGTATCCATGACAGAGTGTCTGCAATGGGGATTTCTTTTCCAGGTTTCTGGACAATGGTAATGTCATACCTCTGTAGTTGCAATATCATTCTATGTAGTCTTGGTGGTGCAGCTGAGAATGGTTTGTGGAGTATAAATTCTAAGGGTTTATGGTTAGATTCAACCACCACACTATGGCCATTTATTTAGAACTATAGAACTGTCTCAATGGGGCATTTGCTTCTGAAAGTTTGGGAATAAATTGTCTAGATTTCCATTCCATTGTTTTTAATTCTGCTTTGTTTCCCAGTGCTTTCATTTCTGTGATTGCCTTGATCTTTTCTTGTCTCTAGTAGGTTTGTGGCCAAAGTAGATCACTTCCAACAAAAAAGACTCTCGGTTTAAACATATTCCTTTTTCTCTTGCCTGCTGTAGTATTTCTCTGAGATTTTGGTTATGTTCTTCCTTTGTGCATATCAATATGTCATCAACAATATAGCAATCATAACATTAAGGCCTTCATATGCCCTGTTGATTCTACTTTGAAACTTGCCATGTGCCAAAACAATCCCAAAGGGCAGCCTCAGGAACCTATACCTAACAAAAATAGTGCTAAAGGTAGTTAGTAGGGATGCCTTATGACTCAGTTTTATGGTCCAATATCCTGATCTACCATCTAGGACACTGAAAAGCTCTGATCCAACCTGCATGGATATAAAACTTGATCCAGAGTTGGCAGTGAAATATTAGGTTGTAATGGCCGACCCCTTACCCAGACCGGCAGCTACACTTCCAAGACCTGTGGCCTGGATTAATTGCTGAGGTTGAATCTAATCAAGCTGTACCTTTAACAAATTAAACCTTTCCCCCACAATCGAAATAAGCACAAAAGAAAAACAGATATGTAAACTTAAACTAATAAATTGTATTAAATGAAACAGAAAAGCTAAACAAATTATAAATATCCCTCCACCAAAGCAACACCGTGACAAATCCCTATATGAATATAACAACCCCTCCCTTGCCCTTGTAACGTATAACTAACAACACAAATACCAAAAAAATGAATGAGACACGGAAATGAACGGTCGTGAACTTGAGTCCGAGTAACAATTGTCCTGAATGCAGATGACTGGTTAACCGATATATGGAGTGTTTGTAATTCCCGGAATAAAATGGAACAGCCTCACCGTGTATCCTCGGCGGTAGTGGAAAATGATCCGACCCCGGGGTCTCTCGTGATGAAGGTGTTGGAGTAAGTCCGGCGGAATGAAAAACAAACTGGATGGAAATGCGCGATGTGGAATACAGCAGGTACAGGTGGTTCGTGGTCATATAATGAAAGTCTCCTTCTCTCTCTCCTCCTTTTCCTTTTTTTTCTCTTCGTTCCCTCTTGATTGTTTTTATAGTCCTGTGACGAATGTAATTGATTGATTGAAAACCAGTGTTTTCCAGGTTTGGGGCTGCGGTCTCCTTCCATCATCCGTCCCCCTTTACGGAGACGGCATTCACTGACACACACAAACAGTAAATGGGACGATGGAAACAAGACGCATGTGGTACGAACACAAACAACACTATTACTACTATGTAGTCCCGCTACAAGGTCTCTAGGTTGCTTTATTAAAATCACGTGGGTTTAGGCATATTCAAAGCTTTCTTGTTTTGTGTTTCTCTATCACCACTGAAGAATTTGCCCATTTTGTTGGCTCAGTTACTTTGGCTGTAATTCCAGGTTGTTCTATGACATCTAATTCTTGCTTTAGATGATCTCTAAGTGCTAGGGGGATTCATCTAGCTGGGCATACAACAAGAACTGCTTCAAATACTGCACTCTAATGCCCTTGGAAATGTCTGAAATGCCCCTTATAATGCTTCTGCCTTCAGGCAGTGTTTTATTGATTGACATGACTAGCTTAATCAGGTTCATGGGAAGGCACACCATAAGCCTAAGACTGGTGGAGCATTTGTATTCACAATGTAAAATTACACATTTACTGTTTTTTCTTTGTATTTGAACCTTTGTTGACATGTGCCCTTAACATCTAATACATCGCCTCCATACCCTATGAGGTGGTATGTTGTTTCCTTAATTGGGATATGCTTGAACATTTTGGTGAATACATTTCTTGTTTATATGTTCACCTGTGTCCCTGTATCCATCTTGAATTTTATTTTCTGCTTCATTCCTACTTCAATGACAACAAAGATTTGTCTCTAGCCTAAGTTTGTGCATTCTTTTGTGATATTGTCAATGTAAAGTTCATCATATAAATTGGGTTCTCTGCTTTCCAGCACCATATGCACTGGTTTGCCCCTGAATCTAGTCTGAGACAAGTGCTGTGTTCTACATACAAGAGTGATTTCATTTCTTCCTTTTACTACATTTTTTCCCTTTGCGTGATATTCATCTGTGGCTTTGTGATCTTTTCCACATCGCCCACACAGCTTGTTTCCTTTGATTGTCTCTCTATCTTTTTTTCTGGAGTGGGCTGCATTGCACTGTGCCAATTTTGAACTTAGAACATTAGAACAATCTAGACGAGAACAGGCCATTCGGTACTATCCACTTATTTCTTCCAAAAAAACAAGTCGAGTTTTGAAAGTCCCTAAACTCTTACTGTCTACCACACTACTTGGTAGCTTATTCCAAGTGTCTATCCTTCTTTGTGTAAAGAAAAACGTCCTAATGTTTACCCTTAACAAGTTTCCAACTGTGTCCACATGTTCTTGATGAACTCATTTTAAAATAACAGTCTCAATCCACTGTACTAATTCCCTTCATAATTTTAAACACTTCAATCATGTCACATCTTAATCTTAATAATATTAAAAATAATAATAATAATAATAATAATAATAATAATAATAATAATAATAATAATAATAATTCATTACATTTATATAGCGCTTTTCTCAGTACTCAAAGCGCTATCCACACAGGGAGGAACTGGGAAGCAAACCCACAATCTTCCACAGTCTCCTTACTGCAAAGCAGCAGCACTACCACTGCGCCACCTGTGAGGATCTTCTTTTGCTTAATCTGTAAAGACTCAGCTCTTTTAATCTTTCCTCATAATCCAAACCCTGGAATCAGCCTAGTTGCTCTTCTCTGGACATTTTCTAGTGCTGTTATGTCCTTTTTGTAGCCTGGAGACTAAAACTGCACATAGTACTCCAGGCAAGGCCTCACCAGTGCATTATAAAGCTTGAGCATAACCTCCTTGGACTTGTGATATATAACCTAACATTCTGTTTGCCTTCTTAATGGCTTCTGAACACTGTCTGGAAGTCGATAGCTTAGAGTCCACTATGACTCCCAAACCCTTCTCATAAGATGTACTCTCAATTTTCCAACCACCCATTGTGTATGCAAACCTATCATTTTTACTTCCTATGTGTAATACTTTACATTTACTGACATTAAATTCCATCTGCCACAAATCTGCCCAAGCCTGTATGCTATCCAAGTCCTTCTGTACTGATATATCCATCCATCCATTATCCAACCCACTATATCCTAACTACAGGGTCACGGGGGTCTGCTGGAGCCAATCCCAGCCAACACAGGGCACAAGGCAGGAAATAAACCCTGGGCAGGGTGCTGTAATAATATAATATATTCCAAATTATCTGCTAATGCACCTATCTTGGTATCATCTGCAAACTTAACTAGCTTGTTACTTATATTCCTATCTAAATCATTTATATATATTAATAATAGCAGCGGCCCTGGAACTGACCTCTGTGGAACACCACTCTTAACATCAGCTAATCCTGATAAGGTTCCTCGCACCATCACCCTCTGCTTCCTGTGTCTAAGCCAATTCTGCACCCATCTAAAAACAACACCCTGAACTCCCAATTCTTTTAGTTTGATTCCCAACCTCTCATGCACCACCTTATTAAATGCTTTCTGAAAGTCAAGATAAATAATATCATATGCTCCACTTTGATCGTATCCTTTTTGTTGCCTCCTCATAGAATTCCAGCATGTTAGTAAAACACGACCTCTGCATTCTGAACCCATGCTGACTGTTCAGAATAACTACTGTCCTTGCCAGGTGTTGCTCAATCTTATCCTTAATAATTCCTTCCATTAATTTTCCCGCGATGCATATTAAGCTTACTGTTCTATAGTTGCTTGGATCTGCCCTGTCACCCATTTTATATAATGGGATGATATTTGCCATTTTCCAGGCTTCAGAATCTCTCCAGTGCGCAGTGACTTCCTAAAAATATGCGTCAAGGGTTTATATATGTACTCTCTAGCCTTCTTAAGAACTCAAAGGTAAATATTATCTGGTCCTGGGGCCTCACGTATAAATGGTGCGTACGCACAGAAATGTTGTGTAAGAACGTTTCCACGTTCAAATCGTGATGTATAAAACCTAAACTTGGCGTAAAGCCACACACATTTCCACGGTACCTCATACCCTGTCGTACACAAGTTCTCCGCTCAGTTTTGCAGACTGGAGGCACCCAGCATCAAAGCAGTGCTACTGTTCCTGTGTTCTTATCCTTTATTTTCCTGACGTGGCTTTATAAATACACTGAAATTAACCGCATATGTTTTATTAGTTTAATGCATCTGATTGTAATTAACCAGTAACAATATAATGGTCCACGAAACGTTCAAACTTTTCCAAATACCATAGCTGCTTTATCATTGTTACTCTCACTGCATCTTATTTTACTTCTTTCAGCTGCTCCCGTTAGGGGTTGCCACAGCAGATCATCTTTTTCCATATTACTCTCACTGCACCACTCGGAGCAGCTGATCGGAAAGAGAATTATCGGTATACAGCATCAAGCACATGCTGCCTCAGCCATGCTTCCTACTTGAACTGTTTCTCACATGGCAAATGCTTCAAACCTTTCCTGTACGGACCTCACGGTTCAGAAAGAGTTTCATCCCAAGAGCTCTAAACGCACTCAATCAAGTGCTCCTTGTAGAACTATCTGTACTTATAAGTAGAATTACCTCACTGTAAACTTGTACTACAGTTATAATATTGCACAACCTGAGCCACTTTATAAAGTGCGTATTTACATATGATGACAATATCATTTTTAAGATGAAATGCAGCAAAATATGTTTATTATATTATACAGATAAAACTTAAAATTTTTTTAAATAATCTATATTGTTAATAATTAAAGGTTGTTCCTGCCTCGCACTGTATGTTTCACTGGGACTGGCATGAAGGATAGAATAATTAAACATGTACTATGAAGATATTTCAATGTTCCTTAAAAGTTCTGAAGAATCTGCGCTCTAAGCTTACAGATGGCTTAACGTCTATTACAGAGCTTATTGTGTGGTGATTGGTTATTTGAAGAAAGAAAAGGAAGGTTAGTACGGAGGTTAGTACATTTGAAAGAGAGTACTGCAGGGGCAGCCACGCCAATATATATTGAATATAAAACAGAAAGAGAAAATAACGACACAGCTAAAAACGCAGCGTCAAATTTCGAAAAGTTAAACACTTGTGTCATGAGCACGAGGAGGCTATGCAGTGTCCGCAACGGACGTGCCCATCTTCCGTGCATAAGATACCATATTGACATTGGCGGGCGAAGGGGCCACCGATTCTTTCTCTGCCTAGGGCCGCCATGAGCCTAGAGCCACCCCTGATTACTGCTGCAATAAATTATTTAATCGAAGGTCGTGCACAATCAAGTCTGCACCACCATGAAACCCATGTTTAATAACATGCTTTAACTCCTATCATCATGAAAATGATATCACGTATACATCTCAGTATTTTAGTTATTCAGAGAGCTGTAATACCACGAATGTAATGGATTCTGTGTCCTGTCAGAGGAAGAGAGCCGGTTTAAGAAGCACGTAGTGATTCACACACATAGACCACATAGAAGAACACATACAAAACAAAGCATTTAACGTGCTACTTTAATTACGATGTGATATGAGAAACTGGTTAATTAAACGATTTTAAGATGAAGTTTATGATCTACTTTAATGACAAAATAAACTACGTGATTAAAGAGGAAATTTCAAGATTGAAGTTCACATTTCGTGCTTTTTCCCCACTGTGTGCCTTTTTTTTCTTTGTACCCTAATAAGCTTTCACATGACACTCAGATGGTGGGCTACGACTCACCTTTTCACGGCGACTTTGATATCTGACAACTTCTTTATTTCAGGCACTGTGCGACTTTGTGAACTTGAGCTTTCAAGTTTCTCCAACACGCTATGTCACTCGATCATCTTACTTTTGTTGATTATACCACAGTTTAAATCAACAAATAGTATGTTTTTCCTTTGCCTCCACTTGTTATTCGCTGAAATTCTTATATTTTCCCCAGTGCTTTTCCCATTGTGTTTTCACAGAAGGCTGAGCTTTAGGGCTATGTATATTGATTTGCATATTCAAAGAGACGTAATTCTGGGAGGAGTTGGGGTGGGACAGCACGCGTGTGCACGAGCGTTACTTTTCACGCTGACCGGGATTTATGTAGCGGAAAAACGCGGAAGTTGGTGAACGCACAGATTCCTGCATCTGGATTTTTCTGTGCGTAAGCACATTTCGGCTTTTGTGCTTACATCATGTTATAGTGCGAATTCTACACACGGTGTTATGCATGAGGCCCCTGGTGATTTGTTTGATTTCAGTGAACTTAGAGCATGTACTTAGAGCATAGGGCTGCAACTGGCCTGTAAAACGAGATGCTTCAAAATTTATCTTTTTTTGTCTTATTTTATACTTAATTACTGACGCTTTTGCTTTTATTGTTTCTAGATCTTCCCACCAGTCTATCTTGTCCTGAAGTCATCCAGGTAGATGAAGATGGAGTTATGCTCATGTGGAAGCCTATTGAATCAAGTGAATCTATTACATACAACATACAATACCGAGTAGAAGGTAAACAATTAAGTGAACCTGCCATAAAAAACATGTATAGTGATTGAACACAACTCAACATGCTGTTACAACATTAAAGGCAATATAATATTTTCTCTAAGGTGAGACATTGATGCAATGATTAGTGCTGCTGCCTAACAGCCCCAAAGTCCTAAAACCTCAGCCCCGTCATTATCCGTGTGAAGATGCATACTCATCCCATGTCTGCATTAATTTTTCTCTGGGAAGTCAGGTGTTCCACCCTCATTCTAAATAAGTTTTGGTACCACATTAATGTGTGAGTATGTGCACAAATATAGCTCTAATTAAAGACGTTTGATGGTTGAATTATATCTGACTTTTTTATTTTGAAGTTGTGATCCATATCCCATTTAACACTAGAATTACCAAAGCCTATGAAAAAACTTGTAAATCCAGCCTATCTTAAATCCCTTCGCACATCTCCATCAGCGTCTTTTGTCTTGTAAATGTGTTGATCAAGACAAGCAGCAAGCAGCCTGCTGTTCCATCCCCCCACCACCACAGAACGGGCACAAAGTTCTCCCAGTTCCGGCCTTGCTTATCTGGGAGTGAAGTGCTGGAGTTTTAGAATGGAAATAATATATCATTATTTGGAACACATGCATTTCATGTGTGTTCCGCTTCTACAATAATCTGTGTAAACACATTATTAAAACAGAAATGTTTATTATATTTTAGTAATAAATGACAAAATGTAGACATAAACTATATAATGCGTAAAGCCCGAAGTCCAAAGATCAAATAAACACTTTCACAAAGGTTCAAGAATGATACAACAGCTTCCAAAGTGCAGTGGCAAGAATTGCTGACTTGTAATCAAGAGTCCCCTGTTCGATCCTGACTGTCTCGTGTATTTACCGTTTTGAGTAGTAAGCTGCTCTTATTGTTAATATTATACAATTAAAACATACATTTGATTTTTCTGTGTAACAGCTGGTGTAAATTTATAGTACTTGTAAAAATTAGCGGTTTTTTTTTTCACCTTTATTCTCTCAGTCATTATCACGATACATACTACTACCCCCTCCCACCCCCAGGGATATGACACTGTTAGTTTTTATTTGAAACTGGGAATAATTGTAGATGTGAGTGGTGTTTTGACACAATCGAACTGGAAATTCTCTGATCTGGATGGATAAAAGCTGACACACAAACGCTGGTGAATCTGCCATCATTGTCACTTGTTTTTTTTTTATTGAATTTTATTGAGTGTTCCTGCTTACGCCAAATTAGCATGCACCCTATGGTCCATGATGTCAAAGCCACACTGACAAAAAACAGACACAGGTATGTATATATGATATTTGGAATTATTCATTTTATGACCTGTATAGTACATTTCAGAAAACATTATGGCACTGATGCAACATTATTCATATTCATTCACATACCATCTTGCAGTTGTAATCATATTCATTCACATACCATCTTGCGGTTTTCCGATCTTGCCCAGTCTCCACATTTTGGTGCATGGTGGTCTTCCTTTTGTACTTCCTCTGCAAGCTGAGCCATGAACACTCTTCTTTTCTCAGTGGACCCCATACATGCCTTGCACAGTACATGCGCATTGATTGCCACCAGGTCAAGCTTGTTATAGCACAAGCAACCGGCCACCCGTGTGCTCCTGCTCGCACTGAATAAGCTCACGCCTGCTAGTGCATGATGTCAACGCAGCACCGGGGAAAAAACGAAAGAGACAAATATACGTGACATTTGGAAGAAATTATTTTATGACCTGAATAGTACCAATCAGAAAACATCATCGCACTAATGTAATATTATTTGAAAACGAACAGATCGGGTGTAAATTTATCTCCCTTCCCTCCTGATTTGACCCAAAATAACAGTGCCAGTATAAATTCACACCTGATCTGACGCTGTTCGTTGTTCAAAACCCAGCCACAGGGGATGCACAAACCAATGTGTTTCTTCGTGCCGGTCCCAAGCCCAGATAAATGGGGAGGGTTACGTCAGGAAGGGCATGCGCTGTAAAATTTTGCCAAATCAATATGAGGACAACAATACAAATTTCAATACCGGATCATTCGAGCCTCGGGTAATCAACGACTGCCACCAGTACTGTTAGCCAACAGGGTGCTGGCGGAAATTGGACTACTGTTGGCCGAAGAAGAAGAAGAGGGGGAGACGTGTCCGGAGGCAGGAGGAAGGTAAAGAGTGTGGAACTGAGGGTACGAACTTTGAATGTTGGCAGTATGACTGGTAAGGGGAGAGAGTTAGCAGATATGGAAGGTTAATATATTGTGCATGCAAGAGACTAAATGTAAGAGGAGTAAGGCCAGGTGGATTGGAGGTGGATTCAAATTGTTCTATAATGGGGTGGATAGGAGGAGAAATTGAGTGTGGGTTATTCTGAAGGAACAGTATGACAAGAGTGTTTTAGAGGTGAAAAGAGTGTCAGTCAGAGTAATGATTATGAAGCTGGAAATTGCAGGTGTGATGATGAATGTTGTTAGTGCATATGCCCCGCAAGTTGGGTGTGCAACGGATGAAAAAGAAGATTTCTGGAATGAGTTGGATGAAGTGATGAACAGTGTACCCAAGGGACAGAAAGTGGTGATTGGAGTGGATTTCAATGTACATGTTGGTGAAGAGAACAGAGGAGACGAGGAGGTTATGGGTAGGTATGGTGTCAAGGAGAGGAATGAAGAAGGTCAGAGGATAGTGGATTTTGCCAAAAGGATGGACATGGCTGCGGTGAATAAGTATTTATGAAGAGGGAGGAACATAGAGTGACATACAAGAGTGGAGAAAGATGCACACAGGTAGATTAGATCCTACTGTATGCAGAAGAGTCAATCTAAAGGAGACTAAAGACTGCAAAGTGGTGGTGAGGAGAGTGTAGTTAAGCAGCATAGATTGGTGGTCTGTAGGATGTCATTGGAGATCAAGAAGAGGAAGAGAGTGAAGGCAGAGCCAAGGGTCAAATGGTGGAAGTTGAAAAAGGAAGACTGCAAGACTGAGTTTAGGGAGAAAGTGAGACAAGCACTGGGTGATAGTGAAGAGTTACCAGACAGTTGGGAAACTACAGCAGATGTAGTAAGGGTGACAGCAAGAAGGGTGCTTGGCGTGACATCTGGACAGAGGAAGGAGGAAAAGGAAACCTGGTTGTGGAATAGGAAAGTACAGGAGAGTATACAGAGGAAGAAGATGGCAAATAAGAATTGGGATAGTCAGAGAGATGCAGAAAGTAGACAAGAGTACATGGAGATGCGGCGCAAGGTGAAGAGAGAGGAGAAATTTGGGTTTGGCCCGAATATTTGTGCATGTATCAAACTACTGTGTACCAATCCAGAAGCTTCAGTTTGTATTAACAAGATTTGTTCAGACTACTTTAAACTAGAATGTGGTACCAGACAAGGATGTCCCTTGTCACCACTGCTATTTGCAATCACCATTGAACCACTGGCAGTTCACTGTCGAAATGCTTATCAGATAAAGGGGATTATCAGAGAAGGACTTGAACAGAAAATTTCTCTATATGCAGATGATATGGTACTGTATATATCAGAACCACAAAATGCTGTGCCTGCAGACTTAATAGCACTTGCAGAATTTCAAAAGATCTCTGGTCTCAGAATTAATTTGAATAAAAGTGTGCTCTTTCCAGTGAATTCTCAAGCATACAATATCAGATTGGACACCTTCCCTTTTATCATTGCAGGTCAGTTTAAATACCTAGGGGTAAATATCACAAGTAAATATAAAGCTCCTTATCAACAAAATGTTGCCGTCTGTATGGAAAAAATTAAGCAAGACTTGCATAGATGGTCAACCCTTCATCTCACTCTTGCTGGAAGAATTAACATTGTTAAGATGAATATCCTTCCTAAGCTTCTCTTTTTATTTCAAAACATTCCAATATATATCAATAAATCATTTTTTAAGCAACTAGATTCAACAATAACATTATTTATTTGGAACTCAAAACATCCACATATACAAAGAGTGACCCTACAAGGACCTAAAGCAGAAGGTGACATGGCTCTACCCAACTTTCAGTTTTATTACTGGGCAGCAAACATACAAGCTATAAAAACCTGGACACAAATAGATGAACATACACAGGCTTCGTCAGCAATAGAAATAAAATCCTGCTGTACTTCTTTATATTCCCTGCTTTGTGCCCCAATAAATGAAAGTTATCGCGAATATACTAATAACCCAATTGTGCACTCACTCAGAATATGGAACCAATGTAGAAAGAATTTTAAGATGGATAATCTTTTATCTGTGATACCTCTGCATGAGAACCACCAACCCTCGCAAACATATGCAGTTTTTAATATCTGGAAAACATTTGGGATTAAATTGCTTAGAGATCTTTATATAGACAACATCTTTGCAACCTATGAACAATTACATTCCAAATTTAACTTTCCAGCAACACATTTCTTTCACTATCTTCAAATTAGAAACTTTGTCAAACAGAACCTACCCAATGTCCCTCATCTCGCACCTTCCTCTATGCTGGAAAAAATATTCCTCAGTTTGGAGGACTCAGACAGCATTTCTGCAATATATAAAATTATTTTACAGTCCCTCCCTTTCAAAGATCCAATAGGACAATGGGAAAAGGATCTCTCACTCAACATATTAGAAAAGGAGTAGAAGGTAGCAATGCAGAGAATTCACTAAAGCTCCATATGCGCAAAACATACAATTATTCAACTTAAATTTATATATCGAGCACATCTGTCTCGCTTAAAACTGTCCAAAATGCTTCCAGGCCAAGATCCAACCTGCGAACGCTGCAATCAACTCCCAGCCTCACTGGGTCAAATGTTTTGGGCCTGCACCAAATTAGCACCATTCTGGACAAAATTTTTAAGTTTTTTTTTAAGTTTTAAATGCCTTTCAGACAGCCTTGGTGTCACAATCCCTCCTAACCCATTAACAGCTGTGTTTGGTGTTCTTCCAGATGCGCTTAAAGCAGAGAAGGACAAACAAACTGTGATTGCCTTCAGTACACTATTGGCATGCAAACTTATTTTGCTAAACTGGAAGAATCCTAACTCTCCTCTTCTAAGTCAGTGGGATGTTTTATACGATTTAAAATTGGAAAAAAATAAATTCTCAGTTAAAGGATCTGTGCAGAACTTTTTCAAGACCTGGCAGGATCTAATCAATAATATTTTAGAATAAGCTCTTAAAGCACTGAGGAAATAATTCTCTTCACATTTCTTTTTTTTTTTTTATCCGCCTATTAAACTCATCAATGTATGTATTTTGACCAGCTTTAAGTTTTACTCTGTTGGCCATGCTCTCTTTCTCAGGGCTGGGGGATGGACTGATTTGTTTTTAATCCTATTTTTTGTAAAAAATTATCTATTTGTATGGAATGATTACAATAAAATCAATAAAATAAAAAAAAAGAGAGGTGGCGAAGGCTAAAGAAAAAGCTTATGATGAGTTGTATGAGAGGTTGGACACTAAGGAGGGAAAAAAATGACCTGTATCGATTGGCTAGACAGAAGGACTGAGCTGGGAAAGCTGTGCAGAACGTTAGGGTAATAAAAGATAAAGATGGAAACATACTCACAAGTGAGGAGAGTGCATTGAGCAGATGGAAAGAGTACTTTCAGAGGCTGATGAATGAAGAGAACGAGAGAGAGAAGAGGTTGGATGATGTGGCGATAGTGAATCAAGAAGTGCAACAGACTGGCAAGGAGGAAGTAAGGACAGCTATGCCTGTGGAAGCATGGAGGTGTTTAAGAGGGATGGCAGTAGAGTTTTTAACCAGATTGTTTAATGGACTCTTAGAAAGTAAGAGGATGCCTGAGGAGTGGAGAAGAAGTGTACTGGTGCCGATATTTAAGAATAAGGGGGATGTGCAGAACTGTAGTAACTACAGGGGGATAAAATTGAAGACCCAGAGCATGAAGTTATGGGAAAGAGTAGTGGAAGCTAGGTTAAGAAGTGAGGTGATGATTAGTGAGCAGCAGTATGGTTTTATGCCAAAAAAGAGCACCACAAATGCGATGTTTGGTCTGAGGGTGTTGATGGAGAAGTATAGAGAAGGCCAGAAGGAATTGCATTGTGTCTTTGTGGACCTGGAGAAAGAATATGACATTGTGCCTTGAGAGGAGTTCTGGTATTGTTTGAGGAAATTGGTAATGACAGAGAAGTATGTAAGAGTTGTACAGGATATGTATGAGGGAAGTGTGACTGTGGTGAGGTCTGTGGTAGGAGTGACGGATGCATTCAAGGTGGAGGTGGGATTATATCAGGGATCGGCTCTGAGCTCTTTCTTATTTGCAATGGTGATGGATAGGTTGACAGACAAGATTAGGCAGAAGTCCCAGTGGACTATGATGTTTGCTGATGACATTGTGATCTGTAGCAATAGTAGGGAGCAGGTTGAGGAGACCCTGGAGAGGAGAAGAATGAAGGTCAGTAGGAACAAGACAGAATACAAGTGTTTAAATGAGAGGGAGGTTAGTGGAATGGTGAGGATGCAAAGAGTAGAGTTGGTGAAGGTGGATGAGTTTAAGTACTTGGAATCAACAGTACAGAGTAATGGGGATTGTGGAAGAGAGGTGAAAAAGAGAGTGCAGGCAGGTTAGAAAGGGTGGAGAAGAGTGTCAGGAGTGATTTGTGACAGACGATCAGCCAGAGTGAAAGGGAAGGTCTACAGTACGGTAGTGAGACCAGCTATGTTAAATGGGTTGGAGACGGTGACAGTGAACAGAAAGCAGAAGACAGAGCTGGAGGTAGCAGAGTTAAAGATGCTAAGATTTGCATTGGTTGTGACAAGGATGGAGAGGATTAGAAATTAATAAAATTAGAAAAGAGGGTCATCTCAGTTTGGATGGTTGGGAGGTGAGATTGCTTTGGTTTGGACATGTGCAAAGGAGAGATGCTGAGTATATTGGGAGAAGGATGCTAAGGATAGAGCTGCCAGGCAGGAGAAAAAAAAAAAGGCCGAAGAGAAGATTTATGGATGTGGTGAGGGAGGACATGCAGGTGATGGGTGTAACAGAACAAGATGCAGAGGACAGAAAGATATGGAAGAAGATGATCTGCTGTGGTAACCCCTAACGGGAGCAGCCGAAAGAAGAAGAATTATATTTATACATTATTATATCTTTCTTTACACATTTTGCACACATATTTAATAACTGTAATAAACTGCACCAAGAATGTTTAAAAAATCATTCAGAAAATGTGTACGTGAATGTAAATATATCTTCACAAACCGACACTCGTGAATAACATTTTTAGAAAGTTCAAAAATAAATGCAAATTGCAAAGTGTCTGTGTGCCAACCTGAACAAGCTTTTGCAGAATACATTAATTGACAAGAGGCTGGCCCATCCTTTCCGAGTTTTGATAGCTGATAGCCGTGATTCGCCAATTCTTGGTAGCCGACCGAGCTATCATTGGCCAATTCTTGATAGTCGAAACGGGTTGTGAATGGTTAATTCTTGGTAGCCAATACAGGCTGTGATTGGCCCGAGCTTTCAATTCTTGGTAGAATCTTGGTAGCAGAAAGCGATTTGATTGGTTCTCGCTATCAACAATTACCTCGACTGATGGTTGCTCAGAGCGCCACGGAAGCTGCTGTATCATCCTTGAACCTTTTGTGAAAGTGTTTATTTGATCTTTGGACTTCAGGCTTTACACATTACAGTGAACCCTCGTTTATCGCGGTTAATCCGTTCCAGACTCTACCGCGATAAATGAATTTTCGCGAAGTAGGATTCTTTATTTATAAATCGAACATTTTCGCAGTTAGAGTATAGAAAACCTGTTTACGACCTTTTAAATACGTTTTTTAACATTATTAGAGCCCTCTAGACATGAAAAAACACCCGTTAGTCACCATTACACGCGTATTACCCAATATATTACACAAAATAAGAGAAAATAAGACATATTAGATGTTACAAATATAATATTATTATTGTACTGTACAATTAATTACACACACACCGTTCTTACACACAACCACTAACCTATGAAGGCACGACCTCAGTAGGAGAGTCTTAAGGTGGTTCAGTATCTTCAGCAGGTGCATCGTTGCCTTCTTCCGCTGAAGCAGTACTAGGAGTAGGCAGTGGGTGTCTGGGTGCGCGGCTGAAAAACATCGTGATAGGCAGTTACTGGCGCTGTCTTTTCATTTGCACAAGGAGGCTTTTGTATGGTTCTATCGCTCCATCAAGCGCATTCTGGAACTGCAATGCACGCATCATTTGTGGGTCCCATTCGCCAATCATGTCCTGTACTTCCTTAATAGTTCTCACGACTTGTGAGAGACGCTCAAGTGTAAGGCCAACTTCCACCTCCTGACCCCCAGGAACCTCTGGCTGCTCCTGCACCTCCTCCTCACTCGCAGATTTAGTCATCTCCACCAGATCCTCGTCATTTAAGGGGTCCGAGTGTGTCTCCAGCAGCTCATCCACGTCATCGCGAGTCATATCCGCGAAACCTTCTCCTGTCAGCATGTGGGCTAGCCTAACTGCCTTATCCACTGCCGAGTCGCTTATATCCTCTGGGGTGAGTCCTCTGTAGTCGTGGACAATTTCAGGCCACAACATCTTCCAGCTAGCCTTCACGGTCTCCGTCTTTATGTCCTTCAATGCAGCCTGGATGTTCTTCAGACAGGTTGCGATGGTATACTGCCACCAGTACTCCTTCAGCAAGAAGTTCTCCTCAAGGTTCATGCCTTCGACGAGGTGCTGCAGGGTGTTTCGCGTGTAGAGGGCTTTGAACGCGCAAATAACGCCTTGATCCATGGGCTGGATCAGCGAAGTGGTGTTGGGAGGAAGGAACTCGATCCGCACACCGCCGTAGGATAGGTCTTGCGCATGACCTCCAGCATTGTCCATGAGGAGAAGGACATTAAACTCGAGTCCGTTCTCCGCGAGATACAGCTTGACTTGGGGGATGAAGCACTCGTGTAACCAGTCAGATGACAGCTGCTTTGTGATTCAGCCCTTGTTGTTGTGCATCCAATGCACTGGCAGCTGGTTCTTGTTTTTATTCTTCAGGGCTCTAGGGTTCTTGGCTTTATAGATAAGGGCAGGCTTGAGCAAAAATCCCTCAGCATTTCCACACATAACAATAGTCACGTGATCTTTATACGCCTTGAAGCCACGGATCTTGGCCTTATCCTTGAAAATGAATGTCCGGGAAGGCATTCTTTTCCAGAAAAGTCCTGTTTCGTCCATATTGAACACCTGTTCTGGATGATACTTGTCCTCCTCAAGGATTTTTTTGAACGTGTTGTTCACATAGTCCTCTGCTGCAGGCTGATCAGCAGAGGCAGCTTCTCCGTGGAGAACGACACTCTTCAGATGATACCTCTTCTGGAACTTTTCAAACCAACCCTTGCTCGCCGTAAAATCCATAAACGTTGCAGAAGAGGGTACTGGTTGAGGATCGTCCGCCGTAAAGCGCTGATAGAGCTGCCTTGCCTTCTCCCGGATGACCAGCGAATCCAACGGAATGTTTTTCTTGCGGCTGTCGCTGATCCAAATTGCTAGGACAGACTCCATTTTCACAATGAACTTATTACGACTTGTCACAATGTGCTTTGCTTCTTTGTTGAAAGAGACAGTAGCCGTTTCACGGATGTTCTTTTCATCTTTACGGATGTAGCGAACAGTAGACTCATTCAAGTTGTAATGCCGGGCAACCTCCATGATTTTCTTGCCATCTCTGATCATATCCAAGAGTTTCACCTTCTCCTGGATGGTAAGCATATTCCTCCGGCGCTTAGTTTTATTTTCAGAAGGCTTAGAAAAAGCAGCACGTTTAGGAGCCATTGTGGGGCTTAGATAAAAGTTCTCATAAAGCGCATGCGTAGTGACGTAAGCGTGTATGAAAAAAAAATCGCGATAGAGTGAAGCCGCGAAAGTCGAAGCGCGATATAGCGAGGGATTACTGTATATAGTTTATGTCTACATTTTGTCATTTATTACTAAAATATGAAAAACTGTTTTGATGATATGTTTACACCAGGGGTGGCCACATTTTTTCGGCCTGCAAGCTACTTTTAAAATGACCAGGTCAAAATGATCTACCTACATTAAAAATTCTATATATATATATGCTGAGTATCAGAGGTGGGTAGTAATGAGTTACATTTACTCCGTTACATTTACTTGAGTAACTTTTTAAAAAAATTGTACTTCAAAGAGTAGTTTTACTGCACCATATTTTTTACTTTTACTTGAGTATATTTGTGAAGAAGAAACGCTACTGTTACTCCGTTACATTGGGCAACACTCGAATTGTTACTGTTTTTACATTAGATAAAGTCTGACAGGCAATTTTCAATCTGGCCTGTGTAGCGCACACTGTCAAGTTGCCACACGCCTTCCATTGCGTCTCCAGCTCTGTCATGAGGTTTTGGATGTTCCCCAAATCAAGGCTCTGCAGCTTTGAGGACAGATGTTGGATTTTTTGTTTGAAAGCATTAACTGAGCTAATCATATTGACCATGGTTTTCTCTTTTCCTTGCAGCTGTAAATTAAGCTCATTCAACATGTTGGTCAGATTGGAAAGAAAATGCCAAGTCTAGTGACCATTGATCGTTATTAAGTTGCTTGTGTTCTGCATGTTTAATGACAAGGTGAAACTCCTTTTTCTCCAGCCAGTGGTCTTGAAATCTCAGCAGGAATTTCTCCCTAGCCATCTGCCTCAACAAAGGCATCTTTTATCATCTCTACATCTTGGAAAGACTTCTTATGCTTAATGATCGAGTGACTCACCTGGAACAATGCTTTGGTGTGTCTGCCTTTGCTTTTGAATTCAGCCGAGTGAAAAATGATGGCTGTCCGATTAACTGCGATTTTAATTCCCTCTCCATTCTCTTTCTCAGATTGCTTTTCGGAAGGAAGTCAGTTTTGTAGTTTTTATGAACAGTTCGAAAGTGCCTTTCCACATTTTCCTTCTTTGGAATAGCAATGATAGATTGACAGATTAGACAAACAGACTTCGATTGTGACATTGTGAGGGAAAAAATCCTCTTCCAATTCCACATCCAGCTCATAAACAACAATTTTTTTTTAAATCCCTTCTTTAGTCGATATAAATTGGAAGATCACTTAGATAGCCGGAGTTTTGCAGTAGCTCACGCGTTTCATCATGCGTACGGGATGACCAGTGTATTAGAAGAAAAGAGACCTCAGACTGGCCACCCTGTATGTCTATCAAGTGGCAAATGCCATAGGGAGGATACAGTATATGACAGACTAACATTTAAAAAAAAAAAATTTTTTTTGAATGCAACACGATCTACCTGCACTCCCTTTCTGATCTACCAGTCGATCGGGATCAACACATTGGGCACCCCTGGTTTACACAGATTATTGTATAAACGGAACACACATGAAATACATGTGTTCCAAATAATGATATACTAGCAGAATACCCGCGCTTCGCAGCGGAGAAGTACTGTGTTAAAGAAGTTATGAAAAAGAAAAGGAAAAATTTAAAAAATAACGTAACTTGATTGTTAATGTAATTGTTTTGTCATTGATATGAGTGTTGTTGTCATATCTATCTATCTATCTATATATATATATATATACTGTATACACACACAGACAAACACATATATAAACATATATATATACATATACATACATATATACATATACACATATACAAATCTAGACATATATATACAGTATATACATATATACACATATATATACACAGTTATATATATATACATATATATATATATATATATATATATATATATATATAATATACACACACATACATATATATATATTTATAGCAAAATACCCGCGCTTCGCAGCGGAGAAGTAGTGTGTTAAAG
>JANRMT010062818.1:45357076-45407954 GCA_026402145.1 Polypterus bichir lapradei | reverse complement strand
ATTTGTGTCTCCCATAAAAGCAGCTTCACTTGAAATCACTTTGTGATTGTGCACGGGTAAAAACGTCCGCTGAAGTGTCAGATTCTTATTTAATTCTTCTGCTTTCTGTATCTTCTGCATTGCATTCAGGTCTTTCAGGTTACCCTGATGTTTTGTCTCATAGTGCCGTCTTAGATTAAATTCTGTAATTACAGCCACATTAGCTCCACAAATGAGACACACGGGTTTACCGGCAATGTCAGTAAACATATACTCAACCTCCCATCGGTTTTTAAAGGCTCTATTTTCAGAATCAACTTTTCTCTTCAGCATCGTGTGGGCTAGCTTCGCAATAACTTGCAAGCTAGACTTGATTAACGCGGTAAGTGTTCGGCAAGGCAGCTGAAGCGCTGCATTATGGGATCTGTAGTTTATTGTGTTACCAGCGCTTCATATACCCGGCCATTAATAACAATAATACAGTATATAAAATGATCTCGCGGGCCGGATATAATTACACGCCGGGCCAGATGTGACCCGCGGCCCTTGAGTTTGACACATATGGACTAAATAGAACTTGAAAAGATATATTTTTTCAAATGTGATCGCGCAATTCAGATAGAGTTGACGCGCACTACAGCCTGCATGCCTCAATAAGTCATCCTCCCCTCGCTCTTACTTTTTTACCGTTCATCTAATGAATACACTGAGTATGGCTTTACCAAAACAATCATTGATTGCGAATAAAGTATCCATTATTCGAGTATGTAGATCGGGGTATATATATATACATATATATATATATACCCGCGTATCGCAGCGGAGATGTAGTGTGTTAAAGAAGCTATGAAAAAGAAAAGGGAACATTTTAAAAATAACGTAACATGACTGTCAATATACAGTAATTGTTTTGTGAGTTTTACAGAGTGTTGCTGTCATCAAGGATTTGATTATCATTATTTCTTTCAATCAGGTTCGTATTTGTAGGATGTGTTGTGTTCAAGTTACATTCCGTGTTTGTCAATCGTTGTAAAGATGACAGGTTTCATTCATCGATTCGTTTCTTACTGCATCAATAAACAGCTCGTCTTCTTCTTTATCTGAGACCTGACACACTTCATGCATGGGTTTTTTTTTAACACTGTCTTCCTTTAGCGGGACATTCACTTTTTCCACCGTGTGCTTTGTTTCTGCAGTAGCTGCAGTTATGAATAATATGCTTGTATGTATCAGACGCTTCATATTTATTTGCTGCCTTTTCAATTGTGTAATTCGTTTTTTGTTCAGCGCTCTTCGGAACTGTTGCTTTTTGTCTGTGCACTGCGTCAGTTCACTTGAGCCGCTCGGTGTACATGCATCGAAGTTTCCCAGCTGTGCTGGTGCTATGTCGTGCTATGTCCATGGCTGTATCTAATGTTACCTAAGTCCCGGCACTTAAAACTTTCTCTCGCAGTTTCGCTGAGTTTGTGCCAAACACCACCCTGACCATCTCATCTTCCTCTGCATAAGCACAGTCCTTCACCTGTGAATATTTACCCGTGGCAGTGTTTCTATTGGATTGCCGCTGACGGACGGCCTTATATGGGCAGGCACTAAATTACAAATGCTGGCGGCAGCCTGTCTATGAACTTAATTTAAAGTTTAGGTTTACATCGTGCTTTGTTTCCGAAGTAGCAGAACTCATGAATATGGTTGTATATGTCACTCGCTCGCTTCTTATTGTTTCGCTGCCTTCTCAATTATATAATGCATGTTTTCTTCAGCGCTTTTTGGGCCTCTTCCTGGTTTTCTACCTACTGAGTGATTACGTGGGAGGCGTGATGATGTCACACGAAATTCCGCCCCCACGGGTTTCACGCTCATCTCCATTACAGTAAATGGAGAAAAACAGCTTCCAGTTATGACCATTACGCGTAGAATCTCGTAATGAAACCTGCCCAACTTTTGTAAGGAAGCTGTAAGGAATAAGCCTGCCAAATTTCAGCCTTCTACCTACACGGGAAGTTGGAGAATTAGTGATGAGTCAATCAGTCAGTCAGTCAGTCAGTCAGTCAGTGAGTGAGTGAGTGAGTCAGTGAGGGCTTTGCCTTTTATTAGTATAGATTATTTCCATTCTAAAACTCCAGCACTTCACTCACAGATAATCAAGACTGGAACTGGAAGAACTTTGTGCCCATTCTACGGTGGTAGGGGGATGGAATAGTAGGCTGCTTGCTGCTTGTCTTGATCAGCACATTTTCAAGACAAAAGACGCTGGTGGAGAGGTGCAAAGGGACTTAAGGTGGGCCGGATTTGCGAGTTTTTTCGTAGGCTTTGGTAAATCTAGTGTTAAAATGATCTAAAAAGATAATTGCATTCAACTGATTTAAAGATTCCAGTTTATACTTTGAACTCTAAAACTGGATCATTCTCATTTAGTAAAAGTGTCAAATTTATTCATTTATAACGATCACGTAAATTGTGAAGGTACAAATGCAATGCAAAATTAATTATTTACACTACAAGTAGCATAACATATTTTCAAAATCACTTAATCGATTTCAAGGTCATGGTATGGCTTTTTGTTCAGTGATACAATGACTATTCACCGACTACATTTGCTTATGCATTTATACATCTCACTCCAACTCAGCTGATTCAGCCACCATGCTCAGTAACACAGTTACTGACACAATGCATTATTTTTGTTTCTAGCCAATGCCACTATTAAGTACACTATTCTGATTAAACTCTGTTGCTGCAATAAGAAACTGACTGTTAGATTAGATTAAATAAAATGTTATTAATCCCATAGGGAAATTCAAAAATAAATAAAGATTAAAAAAATAGAATAAGGTTTGTGTCGAGAATAGTATTGTATAGTAATGGCATTTGAAAGTTTATGCAAGGACAAGTTTTCCTTCCTTCCAGAATACTTGTGCTTGTATAATAAGCTTTTCTTCATGAGCTTCACAGTGTCTGAGGTGTGCAGATCTGTCAGAGGCTAAAATTTGTCCTTGCTGCAGCTGGATACTTCTCGTTGGGTCCCCTTTCCATTCCCATGATTCTCTGAGCAGATGTATGACCAGTTCCATTTGTCTGATACACTCTGGAACCAGAGTGATGCCACATTCTGCAATGAGGCATCAATATAATGATACCCAGTCATACATCCAGTGACTCATCTGAAAAACTCTTGATTTTGATGCTGAGCAGAAACATAATCTTAAGCTGGTCTGTTCCTCTTGAGTTTTCCTTTTCAAGAATCCATCTCCTTTCTCCAGAAGTCCCCATCATTAGGCTAATTTCCCCCTCCTCCACAGTGCCCTAGGCATTGCCCACAATCTGCAGAAGTTTGACAGTTTTATTCCTGTTTGTAAAAACTTAAGTGAAGCAAGTAATTAATAAAGAAATAATAATGAAACACAAAAATACAAGGAAAAGGTTTGGGGATCCACCCCATATATTGTAAAGAATTTTGAAGAGTAGTGGTCTTGCCACCAAGTAGTCTATAGAGTCAAAGCGTGACTGACTTGGAAAAAGCAGGTGGTTGTCTTTATAGCTGGTGATGAGGAAAAGGAGGGTGCAACAGGGAATAGGTGGAAATGAGGTCAGACGGAGGGCATAGTCTGGAGGCAGTAGTTGAATCTGGTTGGGCTTCAGGTGGTTTTCCTATCAGATGATCTGCAGAGGAGGGAGAAAACCCATTAGTGCACTTCATCAGCCCCTGCCCCTGTGTTTTGCCGACTGCCTCCTATGCGCATGTGTGTGACACATGCCATTAACTAAAGCTAAAATAGTAATGAAAAAATATCTGAAACTAGAACTAAGTGAAAATGAGAAAATAAAAACAAAAACAAAACTAGTTTTTGTAATTTTAATTTTTGATTTTCATCACACTAGTCTTTGTACATAATGTACAACCAAGCATGCACTTGCCAGTATATTTATTAAATATTAATTAAAACCATGTTGTCATACTATTAGAGAACAGCATTGATTCATGCACATGTGGTATTACCCCTCGTGGTTGGAATTGGAACATAATCATCATTGATCATTTCAGCCATCAGTCAGCTTTGCCTTCTAGAACTGAGAGAGAATCCCAAAGCTTCATCACTTGTCAGTGACTTATTCTATGGATTTTGTTGGCCGTAACTGACCATCAGTCACAGAGGGCCCAATGTCAGCAAGAGACTGTTATCACCAAATTTAAAAAAAAAAAGAAATTTAAAACTTGCCATCTGTTAGTTTGGAAGATACAGCTAAGCAGTCTGGGAAAAAAAAAGCCATGGAAGACTGGTCTGGCTCGAGCAGCCACCACCATGCTTCAAATTCAGTCAGTACTTAGACTAAAAAAAAATTAATACACTCCAAAGAAGGTAGAAATTTCAGCTGACAGTACCATTGCAAGCAGTTCCATAGCATGTTGTCATTAACCACACATACGTTACACGTATACATTTAGTTTTAATCAGATTATTCATACTGATGTTTCAATGTGCACAGTGTGGTGTCACAGAGTGCATTCCTGTCACACGATTGTGATGTACTTTTCTATGTTAAAAAATCCATTATAAAAATGGTTGGTCTACAATAATCTTAACATATTTAGAATACTTCAGTAATGCCAATTGTTTAACAACAGGCTAGATGTCACCAGGCTATACTTGGGAACTCATCAGCACACTTAATTCTGAAGTATGCAATCCCGCTCAGGGTTTATGATCACAAGAATATCAAGGAACAAAATCTGCTCAATACTGAAATAAACTCTGGCAGTGAATCTGTGTACAACAGACATTTTTATGTAACATTGCTGTGCTAAGCATACAGCTCATTATCTGTAAAGCACTAGAACAATTTAATTAATTGCAGACTGCAATCGTAAAATGTCACGCAAAAAAAACAAAAAAACGAGGTGATTCTGTCTGAGTGTTTAAGTTGCTAAGGTGCAGAGGTCAGGCTGGGGTTGAACTGAGGAGCAAATGAATAGCCATTGAACAGCCAATGTCCTTCCAGTGTTTCATTGTAAAACTGATACAAAAACCATCTTATCCAGTTCATTGTTCCTTAACATTGTGGATAGTTGTGTAATCCTTCACAAATTGTGTTATTTTATCCATGGTTTTCTTCTTTTGTTTCCTGCTTGTTCCTGTAATCTAATTCAGAACTTTGACTTTCAAATATTTTTCTATTATTTAGTGTTTAATGTTTGATATTAATTTGTATCCTATATTAATGTAATTTTAGCTTTTAGTCCTTTTATTATTATCATATCATTATCATTATCAAAAAACAACTCAAAACTCATCTGTTCAGGAAGGCTTTTAGATTTACCTGACTTTATTACCCTTCTTTCAGTTTACCTCTTTGTCAAGATGCTCATGTAACCTGTGTGTGTGTTCTAGACCATCAATTATGTTGTCTGTTAGGCTTTTTTTTCTATGAATTTACTATCTTACTCTTCTTTATTTATATACCCTGCCATTCTTTCTTAAACTCTGTGAAGTGCCTTGAACATGGGAAAGGTGCTATATAAATAAAATGTATTATTATTATTATTATTAATGTGTGGGGTAGGAGGCGTGTACAAGGGAGTAGTGGAGGAGAATTGTGAATTTTTTTCTTGTATAAAACATGTACCTATTTCTTTATCAAGATAAAGTATTTAATTTGTGCAGTGTAGGAGGAGTGTACTGGGGAGTAGTGGAGGAGTAAAACATTTTTTTGTTAATATATGTATCTATGTATCAAGGAAAATTATTTAAATTTGTGCATGGGGGTAGGAGGCATGTACAAGGGAGCAATGGAAGAGTTAAATGACTATAAATTTTTTCTTGCTTAAAATATGTATCTATTTACTTATCAGGATAAAGTATTTAAATTTGTGTGCAGTGTTGGAGGTGTGGACTGGGGGCAATGGTGAAGTGCAATTAATTTTCTTGAGAAATTTTTATTTATATTGATGTGTTTATGTTTTCTATTATTGTGCAAAATAAAATTAAAATGTTCTATCTATCTATCTATCTATCTATCTATCTATCTATCTATCTATCTATCTATCTATCTATCTATCTATTTAACACTGCTTTATATTTCTTTCTAAGGAGGAGAATGGAATACAATGGCAGAAAATGTTGAAGATAGTTGCTACACTGTTAGCAGCCTCCCGAAAGGAATAGTCTATTCATTCAGAGTAGCCTGTGTAAACAAGGCTGGCATGGGAGCATACAGTGAACCATCTGCAGAAATAACCATTGGCGAGCACTATGAAGGTAAAGGCAGTTTCTTATTAACACATATTAAAACAAGTAAGGGGTCTTGCACTACAAAAATCTTTTGCTGCTTGATGGAGGACAGAAAAATTGCTTTATTAAATATGCTGAATTACACTAGGCTGTAATGATATATTAATATAACGATATTAACTTGTAGTAGTATTACTGAGTAAGATATATACAAAGCTGCAAAAATAAAGATTAATTGGTATCACTTCAGAATAGGGGCTGTCTAAGTGAATCTAGTAGTCATTCACTTCTGTGTAACAAGACTTTAACAAGCAATGCATTTAATGCAACAGTTACAATACATTGGAAAAGTAGCTTGCTATAGTACATTTATTAATCAGTTACTTCTATGTAATAAGAGCTTAGCAAGACTTTGTTTGTGTTCCGTGGCATTAAGTGACTAATATATAAAGTAGCAACACCTTAATGCTCTCATTTTAAAATGTTAACAATCAGTTAACTAACATCATGTCTCGAATAGGATAAAATGTTTCATTGTAGTAAATATTTTAATTGTCCTCTGTGTTGAAGTAAAGGTCCTTTCATTGGTTGGACAGGTTCACATTTATAACCTTGATTAGGGAAAATGTGCTTAAACATTTTCAAATACAGCAGCCATGATCTAATAAAATGTTCACAATGTTCCATTGCAAATTTAATGTAAACTTAACCAATTTATTTTTGTACTAATAAATATGTATATAAAACATTGACTGAAACTGTAGTCGCAGAAAGATTATACAAAGTTTGTCTTTAGGTTATATTGCACATAATTCACCTTCATGTTTATGAAAATCCTCCTATGAAGAATAAAATATTTGGATGGCGTTTTCTCTCGCCCGGACGCGGGTCATCAGGGCCCCCCTCTGGAGCCAGGCCTAGAGGTGGGGCTCGATGGCGAGCGCCTGGTGGCCGGGCCTGCACCCATGGGGCTCGGCCGGGCACAGCCCAAGGAGGCAATGTGGGTCCCCCTTCCCATGGGCTCACCACCTATGGGAGGGGCCAAGGAGGTCGGGTGCAGTGTGAGTTGGGTAGTGGCCGAAGGAGGGGACCTTGGCGGTTCAATCCTCAGCTATAGAAGCTGGCTTTTGGGATGTGGAATGTCACCTCTCTGAAGGGGAAGGAGCCTGAGCTAGTGCGCATGGTTGAGAGGGACAGTGCCTCTGGATTGGGAGACTTTAAGAAGGGGGACCGGATGGTGTGTTCCAACTACAGAGGGATCACACTTCTCAGCCTCCCTGGAAAAGTCTATTTGGGGGTCCTGCAGAGAAGGGTCTGTCAGATAGTTGAACCTCGGATTCAGGAGGAACAGTGTGGTTTTCGTCCTGGTTGCGGAACAGTGGACCAGCTCTACACCCTTAGCAAGGTCCTGGAGGGTACATGGGAGTTTGCCGAACCAGTCTACATGTGTTTTGTGGACTTGGAAAAGGCGTTCCCTCGGGGAATCCTGTGGGGGGTACTCCGAGAGTATGGGGTACCGGATCCCCTGATAAGGGCTGTTTAGTCCCTGTTACAACCAAATAACCGGTGTCAGAGCTTGGTCCGCATTGCCAGAAGTAAGTCGAACCCATTTTCAGTGAGAGTTAGACTCCGCCAGGGCTGCTCTTTGTCACCGAATCTGTTCATAACTTTTATGGACAGAATTTCTAGCCACAGCCAGGGTGTTGAGGGGGTCCGGTTTGGTGAACTCAGGATTGGGTCATTGCTTTTTGCAGGTGATGTCCTGTTTGCTTCATCAGGCCGTGATCTTCAGCTCTCTCTGGATTGGTTTGCAGCTGAGTGTGAAGCGGCTGAGATGGGAATCAGCACCTCCAAATCCGAGACCATGGTCCTCATCCAGAAAAGGGTGGAGTGCCCTCTCAGGGTTGGGAGCGAGATCCTGCCCCAAATGGAGGAGTTCAAATATCTCGGGGTCTTGTTCACGAGTGAGGGAAGAATGGAGCATGAGATTGACAGATGGATCGGTGCAGCATCCGCAGTGATGCGGGCTCTGCATCGGTCTGTCGTGGTGAAAAAGGAGCTGAGCTCTATGTTCCTACCCTCACCTATGGTCATGAGCTATGGGTAGTGACCGAAAGAACGAGATCGCGAATATAAGCGGCCAAAATGAGTTTCCTCCGCAGGGTGTCTGGGCTATTTCTTAAAGATAGGGTGAGAAGCTCAGTCCTCCGAGAGGGACTCAGAGTAGAGCTGCTGCTCCTCCGCATCGAGAGGAGTCAGATGAGGTGGCTTAGGCATCTGATCAGGATGCCTCCTGGACGCTTCCCTGGTGAGGTGTTCCGGGCACGTCTAATCCGGAGGAGGCCCCCGGGGAAGACCCAGGAAACGATGGTGGGACTATGTCTCTCGGAACACCTTGGGATTCCCCCGGAAGAGCTATAAGAAGTGGCCGGGGAGAGGGAAGTCTGGGTATCTTTGCTCAAGCTGCTGCCCCCGCGACCCAATCTCAGACAAGCAGAAGAGGATGAATGGATGGATGGATGTTTATGAATTTGTGCATAAATTTATTTCCACCTTGGTTGTAGTGTATTGTCTTGAATGCGTTGCTTAGTATCTGACTGGATCATATTTTTAAAAATAAGGAAAACTGCTCAATGGCATGCTATGCTCTCTTAAAAGAATCACAAATTTTTGTGTGATGAATGAACTATGGCGTCCCACTGATCAGCAAAAGACCCAGGCTGCTCTGATTTCCCCTAGCACTTTAACAAGGGTCAATCTCCAATCGCCAGCATACAATGAAAGTACATTTCAACTATACCCACTACTCCAACACCCTGAACTGGGTCAGGGTGTTTCAGCTTCACCAAAACAGTAATACAGTACTATTTTTGTTTACACCAATTAAGCTTTTAATCAGATGGAACTGTCTATATTCTACTTCCCTGATATCTTGTGGTGGTACCCAAACTGCTTCCAGAAAGTGTCACATCCTACTCAGTTTAGAATAACATCAGATGGGACATTACTGATTTATGGAAAAACTATTGTGATTTACAGTGAATCACTTACACTTCCTCATTTGGAAGAATCCTAACCCACCTAATATAACACAATTAGAAAAAATGTGTCATTCAAAAAGAAGTGAAGAAACACTTTGGAGATGCAATATCAGTTGCATCAGTTTCTGAAATGTGCAGCTAAAAGAGCAACAATTGTATCTCCTCTTAAATATGTGCTGATGAACCAATCAAGCTCATTAAACTATAATCTTTAAGGAAATACTACCATCAGCCATTTATTTATAACATTACAGTGTCATCTACAGATCATTAAATAGACATTATATAGTAGTAAAGCAGACCTATCATCTTTGTCACTAATTTGCATTGTGACAGATTTTGAACTAGACAACTAGAGAATTATCCTGAAAACACAGACAGATCTCTTATTTTGCCTTAGTTGTTCAAGGCAAACATTGTACTGTATGTGTATATTTTTGAGTATTGTATGTATCAGATGCTTAGAATGTGTAGCCAGTTTAGTTAGTATTGTAATAAATATTACGTATAAAGCAATTAAACAAAAAATTTTTTAACTGACTAAGAAACTTAAAGATGCAGGTATTATTGCATGCAGGACAAACTCAGTTTCTATTTTTCCACCAAAATGTATTTAATATCTTCAAACTGGAAGGCAAAGCAACTTATATGGCATTGTTGCTTGAAAATGTATCCAAGTAAAACATTTAATTAAGAGCTCTTTTTGTGATTAATGTAATGTAAAAATATTTCATAACATACCTCCTTTTTGCAGACTATCACATTCCTCTCATCCGGGCAATCTCAACTGGGCCTGAGAGCAGCAGCACTCTACAGTATCAACATCCCCATCTTCAAATGCACAAGACATATACTTTCATGTCTGAAATTAACAGGTACAAGCCAATGGTTTGACTTTAAAACTCATTATTGCAAAACATTAGACAAATGACATATTGTACAATGTAATGTTACATAGTCTTAATTAAAAAAAAAGTTTTGCTCATTGACTGTCAACAGTGGTGTCTGTCAACATACTTCTAAAACACAGAATGAATTGTCTCTAAAAAATTCTTTTTGAAAATTACATTTTCCATACTACAATGTATGTTTTTTGTTAATTATTTGGTTGATAATTTCCAATGATGATTCATTCTCCAAGTCTACTTAGTCCAGTATGATGTTATGGGGAGCTGAAGCTTTGCAACACCAGACACCAATGCAGTGATAGTCTTTCAGAAGGCACACTCATGTAAACAGGGTGAATGTTGACTTGTCTGTCAACTTAGCATGTCCATCTCTAAGATAAGAAAGGATCCCAAGTTACTCTGATATAATTTCTCAAACGAGGAAAACATGCAAACCCCACACAAAAAATAACCAGGGAACCAAATCTAGGTACCTGACACTGTGTAATAACAGCACTAGACACCTTCCTATCCATTTTAAGTTACAATGCGCTAATCAATAAAAATTCATTTTAAAATACAGTGTACAAACATGTGGCCTAATAATATACAGTGCTGTTACTTGTAAAAAAATTGTTTTATTTTAAGTTGGAATCTCTAGAAGTATCTTTATGGATTCCTTCAGCAGTAGCCTCTAGTAACAAATTGTGAATGAGAAAAATAAAGTCAACTTGGTTACATTTTGGCAAAGTGGTTAGTGCTGCTGTCTCAATGATCATGTGTCTTTAATTTGAATCTTGCACCCGGTCATTGTTCACATGGAGTTTAAACATTCTCCCTTTGTATGCATTGGTTTTCCGCAGTCCCAAAATCATGCAGGTGAAGTTAAGTGGTGACTATAAAATGGTTTTAATATAGATGTTAGTGTGGGTGGGCCCTGTGATAGATTGGTATCCTGTCCAGGGATGTTTCCTGCTTTATAATCAGTACTGTTAGGAGAGGCCCAACATGATCCTAATTTAGATTAAGATGGTCTGAAAATGTATGTATGACTAAGTAAATTAATGCACAGTAGCACTGCAAAAATACTTTTCTGATTTTTGTAAATGTTGATCATGAAGTTGTATGTACCCCAGCAGATGTTATACATTGTACGTTAGGGAATACTTCAGTATAAATTCCTTGAAAAGTGACACAGTTGTACCGTATCAGTTAATAAATATATTGATGGGAAAGTCCAGTTTTGATTAGACATTTCCACATATTTACTTAAATTTGAGAGTTAAAGGGACAGCTATAATAGTAAAATAGGGACAGAAAGAGCAAATGAATACATATGCATTTCATTAAATGATGCACAAGATTTTGTCTACCCTAGAGACATTGAACACTCTGAACAGTAACAAAGTGTGGCCCTTAAAAAGGCATAGCTGAGAGAAATTTATTTGGATTATATATTTTTTTTTGTACCTTGAGCAGTAACCAAAGCTTTCAGTTATCTAGCTTACCAAACATTTCATTACAAATTAGGCAACACCATTGAACTATAGAAAGGCGCACATCTGTAAGATATGGAAATCTTCTTTTTGTACCAGATGAGAAAATCCGATGCCTTTTAATTTCAAGAACCAAGGTTTGAATCCTGATTCTGTGTAGAATCTACATCTAGTATCTCCCAGTGTCAGTCAGTAATTTTCTAACCCTCTTTGCCCTGAACAGGGTCATGAGGGTGCATAGGGCTCAAGGAAGGAACAGACCCTAGACAGGGTGCCAGTTCATCACAGGCTGAAAACATACATACCAACCACACACTAAGGCCAATTTAGTATCGCCAATCCATCTAACTTGCATGTCTTTGGACTGTGGGAGGAAACCCATGCAGACACAGGGTAAACATGTAAACTCCATGCAGGGAGGACATGGGAATACCAACCCAGGTCTTCTTACTTCAAAGTAGCACTGCTACCATTGTGCCACCATGCGCCACCGTGCTGCCCCATCTCCCAGTGTTTGCAAAGATGTTCCCTAAATGTCCTACATCTTGCCTAAAGAAGGGGCCTGAGTTGCCTCGAAAGCTTGCATATTGTAATCTTTTTAGTTAGCCAATAAAAGGTGTCATTTTACTTGGCTTTTCTCTAGGTTTTCCCTAAAGACTCATACTGAATGTTAGACATATTGTTGTTATAAGAATTAGTGTGTCTGTGTTTTTACCCTGTGATGAATGGCTTCCAATATTGTTTCTAGTCTTGTACACAGTCCTGGCTCAGATTCTCCACAAATAAGGGCAAACCTGACTGTGCCAAATAACTGTTTTTTTAGAGGACGCTTCAGCATAATACGTCAGTGCAGAGAAGATTTAACAGATATCATCTTTGCTGCCAAAATTACTCCTTACAAAGCAGAGAGGAGACAAGCCATTCTCCAGGAGTACCACATACTTAAAAAACTACAGCATTCGAATGTGGTCAAGTTGCAAGCTGCTTTCATCACCCCTAAATATTTGGTCCTCATCGAAGAACTATGTGCAGGACGTGAACTACTCCATACCCTAGCTGAAAGGTAAGTGGCTTTGATCTTAAGTGAAGAAAAAAATCCACAGTAGACCAGTAAAAGTGCAAATTCTGCTCCTTCTGCTGCAGATGGAGACTTCCCAGCTTTTTCTTTAAATTTCCTTAGAGCAGAATGTCAGTTCATAATTGAAAACGTTCTATTTCATTAACATGGCTCAGTACTGAATTTTGAAGTAGTATTTGTGTTGATCTTTGAGCAACATCATGGCGATGCATTTCTTATATACTAAAAAAAAATCATGGGTTCATTTTTGTATGTAAATTGCTTCTGCAGTCATTTCTCCTTGACATTTTAGATCTCCTGTTATTGTGTTTAGTTTATTTTCAAGCAGACACCTATATGATATGACACAAACTCTTATGCTTCTTATCATCTATTACAATTAATCTACTCTCACGTCTTTGTTTGTTTTGACTTTTGTAACTAATTCCAGGTTGTTTTGTCAGAGATGTTATAAAACTGGCATGCCACAAGGCAAGGGAAGAGGACCAGGAGATGAAAACATAGTTAAAATGTTAGCTAGGACCAACAGCCAGCATGTTATCAAAGCTCAAAGTAAGAATATCTTAGTCAAAAACTAAGAAACCAGAAATTTATATAGAAAAACCCTAGTAAGAGGATTTTAGAATTTCCACAAACAATAGGGACAGAAAATTACACCCCCCTTTAAAATAAACAAAATTTAATTTTACTTACTTGGGTGAAACTTTTATACCAGGTGACATTTGAGATACAATTGGTTATATTTCTTTTGTTTTTCCAACTGGAGCTTAGGCAGATTAAATGACTTGCTCATAGTAACACAATGTCAGTAGTAGGATTTGAACCCACAACCTCAGTGTTTGATATCCAAAGCCTCTACTACATTGCTTTGCAAAATGACATTCCTTTATACAAAAAATATAATGACAAAATAAAACTAAAGCTCTCGCAACAAAATATAATAAAAACAAAAATAGTGAAACTGAATTGAGCAAGTTTCGACATCGACAAAATACAAAAAGTGAAAAATTTACAAAGGAAAATAAAACTTAAAGTCAGAAGCATTCATAGCACTGCTAATAATGCTAGTTATTTCCTAGTGATTTAGTTTGTATTTCAGTCATATTGCTCTGTGCTGTGTTTTTGCTTTGAACTGTATTGCACATTTTTAAAAGTGCTTTCCGATAGTGTGTGCTATGTATGGAATTTCACATAGTTAAATTCAGTGGACTGACTGTCAGCAGAATCAGTAAGAAGACCCCAAGATAGAAATGGTTATGGAATGGCATTTCTAAGCGGGCAGTTTTTTATTAAAGGCACAGTTTTTGTTTTTATTTTTGTTACAAATTGTGTGCAGTTTCTTTGTTCCCTCCATGTCTTCATGGATCTTCCTCCATAATACTTAGGATGGGTGTGTTCAGTTATTCAACGATAGTGAATTAGTACTGTTTGAGAGTGAACCCCCCAGCAGACTGGCACCCTAAAATGTGTTTGACCAGAGCTGCCAGGATTAGACAGATATAAGAAATGTTATGTTATATAAGTTGAGTTTTATGTTATTTATGTTGAGTTTAGAAAAAAATCTATAATAAACTGGAGGCTTTTGCATTATTATTGGACAAACATTTATGAAAATTGTCTTAAATGTTTGTATGGTGTGATTCTGTTTACATTATTTTTGAATAGTTCTTAAGCAAAAAACATTTTTCTGTTTGTTCTTAACAAAACTTTTTATTATGTCAAAATTGGCTTGTCATGATAAATATTTATGTACATAGTTATTAATAGTGATTTTTTCTACCAGGCAACACATGGATAATAAAATGTGATTTTTAATGTCAAAATGATTACAACGCAACATAATCCATCCCTCCTTTCATTTTCTTAATCTGTTTACCTAAACCACAGAGAGCCATTGCTTACCTCAGCCCCAATGAACGCATAGCAGGAGGCACAACATCATATTATTTAAAGAAGATTTTATTTAACTTGATATAAAGTACAATGGTCATGACCACTGATGCATTTCCTTATGACCCTTACATAGACTTTTATTTTTTGTAGATATTGAGAAAACAAACCCTATTTTGGCAGGTCTGATTTTTAAACAGTCTTATTTTCTCCACTAAAATGTCAAGTGAATAGGTGTCTATATCCTGGCAACAAAAGACTAACATTTTCTAACAAAAAAGTGATCACAGACTCAGGCATGCTGTACAAAATGTGTGTTTTTGTATAATGAAAAAAGTAAATATTATCCTGAAAATTATTACATCCTGCCTGAAAAAGGGGCCTGAGTTGTCTCGAAATCTTCATTATTGTAATCTTTCTAATTAGCCAATAAAAGGTGTCATTGTGCTTAACTTCCTGAAATTGAAGAAATGAAGAAAGGAAGATTGGAGATGCATTCAGATGTGTAGCCTTCATCAGATGTGCTCTGAAAACTGAGTAGAACAGCATGCGTGTTTCCAAACCTGACAGAGTAATTAAGGCACTCTAATATGAGCGAATGAGGGTACATGCATGTTTGCTGTCCTTACAATGGACTGTTGTCCCATCCACAGTTGGTTCCTGTCCTTTGCCCTGTGCTGCTGTTTTAGGCACCAGCTCCCTCTGCTCCTAAGCTGAATAAATGGGTTAGAAAATACTTTTCAATGAACAAATAAAAAAAATTCATGTCTTTTGTCTCAGTTGCTTTTGTCTTAAAGACATTATCATACCTCACATACATTGTTTAAAAGAAAAGTCTTACAAAGGAGACTGTTCACCCATTAAATCTGAGATTTGTAAGCCTTCCACCATAGACGTTATGCTTCTTGAATATTTAGGAATCAATGTTTTTTCTGACAGACATTTTTGTCCTTCCTTATCTAACTCCTAGGTTCTCTGAAAACAAATCTCCATGTTAAACGTTCAGTTTTATATCCATCAAGATCAAGCATAGTTTCCTTATTAAGGCCATTGTTTGTATTGTATCTATAGGCAGATTTCCAGAGTCATGTTTTTATTTTATGTTTTTCTGAACCTTCTTCTAACTGTGTTTAACATTACCCAGAAAACCGCATGTCACTCTTAGCTCTTTCAACAATGTTGAGTAAATGTCCAAATTAAAACACAATGCCCTGCAAAAGCTAAACAAAAATACTGTAATGCTACAGAAATTAATAACATTCATTATTTTCTTCTAATATCTAAATGTATGAAAAAACTGAACGATAGCCATTTGAGTTGTTTTTGAATCTTTGTAATGGTTTCCCTATAGGGACTCCTATACTGAAATGGAAGTGCGTGAATTCCTTCTTCAAATCCTGCATGGAACTGAGTACCTTCATTCCAATCATATCATCCACTTGGACCTAAAGTCTGAAAACATCATTGTTAGTGAAAACAACGTGTTGAAGATTGTGGACTTCGGCTGTGCACAGGAGTTTACTCCAGGGTCATCTTTGTTGGTAGACAAAATTAAAGAAATTTGTGAAATCAAAGGTGCGTATAATGTCTTTTACCATATTTATCCTTCATTAAAAAGTGTTTATTTATTTCAGTTATAGTAGTAGTTACACTATCAACAAGTTTCTTTCATGAAGATCTGCATCTTTTTGTTTCAATCTGAAACTAATTAAACTAAACATGATATTGTATCTTGGCCTTGCACAAAGGCTTCACTGGGAATATCCTTGGTTTTTAACAATTTGTACTAAGGAATATAGGGAAGAAGCAAGTGTGTGCTGTATTGCAAAAAATCATATCCTAGTTGGCAAAATATGGTTGCAAATGAATTATCTAAAATTCCTGAACAAATAACGTTAATGCTATCTGAAAGAAAAATAATTTATATTCAGTAGCATAACCAGTTAAATCAAGAAAAAAGAAATATCAAATTCATTTTATTGTTGAATTTATGATATCAATTATGGTAAGTGATTCTAAAATGAGAAATAAACTGATGTAAAATAAATTAATAGTTTCTAAATATTTTGTTCTTTTCATTAGGATACATGAAGAAAAATGGTTAGGGTCATAGTTTAGCACTGTAAATTATATGAATCACTTTTTTCATCTCTTTAAATGGTTAGGTATTTTTAACATTGCACACTCTGCAACAGCAAAGATAACTGCAAAACGATGCAGTGATTAATTGGCACAAACAGAAGAAAACAGAACAGGTTCACCTGAACTTTCTTAAACTGGAGGCCTACTATGTATTTTAGAGGCTCATCAGTTTGTGGCAAACACAGAGACACTTCAGGAGCTTCATCTATTAACTTATGCACTCATCAGCCACTTTATTAGTTACACCTTGCTAGTACCGGGTTCGACCCCCTTTTGTCTTCAGAACTGCAGTAATTCTTAGTGGCATAGGTTCAACAAAGTGCTGGAAACATTCCTCAGGGATTTTACTCCATACTAACATGATGGCATCACACAGTTGCTGCAGATTTGTTGGCTGCACATCAATGATGCAAATCTCTTGTTCCAGCACATTCCAAATGTGTTCTATTGGACTGAGATCTGGTGACTTCACAGTGAGCTCATTGTCTTTTTGTTCAGAAAAACAGTTTAAGATGATTTAAGTTTTGTGGCATGGCACGTTATCCTGCTGGAAGTAGCCATCAGAAGATGGACGCACTGTGGTCATAAAGGGATGGACATGGTCAACAACGATACTCAGGAGGCTGTGGTATTTAAATGATGTTCAGTTGGTATTAAGGGTACCAAAGTGCACCATGAAAGAATTCCCCACACCATTACACCACCACCACCAGTCAGAACTGTTGTTATAAGGCAGAATGGATCTACACTTTCATGTTGTTGATGCTAAATTCTGACCCTACCATCCAATTGTCACAGCAGAAATTGTGACTCATCAGACTAGGTAACATTTGTCCAGTCTTCTATTGTTCAACTTTGGTGAGGCAGTGTGAATTGTCACCATAGTTGCCTGTTCTGAGCTGACATGAGTAGCAGCTGGTGTGGTCTCCTGCTGCTGTAGCCCATCTGCTTCAAGGTTCAATGTGTTGTGCATTCAGAGATGCTCATCTACATACCTTATTTTTAATGAATGGTTAATTGAGTTACTGTTGCCTTTCTATCAGTTCAAACCAGTCTGGCCATTCTTCTCTGACCTCTGGTATCAAAAAGGCATTTTCACCCAGAGAACTGCCGCTTACTGGATATTTTCCCTTTTTCGGACCATACTCTGTTAACCCCAGAAATGGTTGTGAGTGAAAATCACAGTAGATTAGCAGTTTCTGAAATACTTAGACCAGCATGTCTGACACCAACAACCATGTCACATTCACACTCACTTAAATCATCTTTCTTCCCCATTCTGATGCTCAGCTTGAACTTCAGCAGGTTGGCTTGACAATGTCTACATGCCTAAATGCATTGAGTTGCTACCATATGATTGGCTGATTAGATATTTGCATTAACAAGCAGTTAAGCAGGTGAACCTAATAAAGTGGCCGTTGAGTGTAAATTAATGGGCTTCTTGGGTGGTTTACTGTGGGGTAGAGAGCACCACTTTTGGGAGATGGAGAAGAATAATACAGTATCAAGGTTACTCTGCATGGCCTGATTATCAAGTGTTGGTTCAAGAAAAGTAGCTGTTGTTGAGGAAATGCTTTAAAATATTTTTTTACAAAAACTGTGCACTTTTTCTTAAATGAAATCCACAACTTTCAAAAAGAGACACTTTGAGACGCATACCCAGGGAGTGCAGTCCCTTGATTGAAAGGAAGTGGGGTTTGGGGTGAAAGCCAAATTCCCAGTATTGGTATTGCTTAAGTGTGTGGGGATGTCTCTAGGGATGCAGCTTATGAAAAGAAAATAATAATCAGCAAGGTTATTGGGTTTGGTACAGTAAACATTATTCTGGCAGATGTATGAGTATACAGGAGTAGTGGAAAAGTTTTAATATAGTGCTCTTCAGAATATGTCATGTGAGGTTGGTATTCATTTCCTGGAGGATGCATACTTGTTCTTACCATTGTTCTTGAGACAGAAATAATTTATGGTAGAAGGCATCGTCATCTGCCCTAAAGCTTGAGACATCACCTGGAGTTGATCTATTAAGATTTGAGTAAAAAGTGTCTGATGAATAAGGGGGCTAAAGTGAAATTACTATATAATGTTGAGGAGATCAGTGCCGTAGAACATAGCATATGATCTTAGCCCAGCTAAGTGCAGTCTTTGCTTAAAAGATGGAGAATGGTGTAGATGAATAAACTAAACTGCACAGCAGAAGTTTTGCATCACATAAATGCCATTGATGAGGTATGTCTTTCAACCTGCGTGCCATGTCTGTCCAGTGAAAAGGGAGGCCTAATTCGATCAGGGCTGTCCCTGTTGTCTTGGTTCTACACAACATTTTGGTTTTTGTGGGCTACCATGCAATTATGAAAGGAGTCTTTAGTACCCTTGATATACAATCTGGATAATGGAAGTTGCATGAAAGAACACACTGCTGTGGGGCTGGCAGTAAGAATCCCAATGGCTTATTTCAGCTCCACGTAAGGCCCTTTGCATTAAAGAACGTGGAGTCATCCTTTCAGAGTTTAATAAACCAAGTGCTGAAGGGGTTGATCCAAAGAATTTGCTATGGCTACAACGATGACATTATCATCTTCTGCCCATCTCTGAGACATTACCCAAGGAACCTTAATGAGTTATTTTGGCCACTTCAGCGGACTCGGCTGACTTGTAACATAATAAACTATCAGCTTGTAAAGCAGCAGTGTACCTTCCTCAGGTATTTGATGTCAGAAAGTAGACCCTAGAAAACTGTTTCCCTTGTTGAGTTACCCCCAGAAAGTAATACTAAGGCCTTACAGTGATTTCTAGGGATGTTGTAATGGTTCAATAAGTTTATTCCAAAGCTAGCTAATATCTCAGAAAAAAGGAGAGTCATGAACATAAACAGCTGAAAAGGATTTTTTTTTAGAAATACCAGTCTTGAAACATCCTGCTCCACTTCTCACATTCCAAGTAAAGGCAAATACAAGGTTAATTATTCAACAGTAGAAAAAAAAATGTATGTCTAATGGTTGTGTGGGTACTGGAAAAATGGTAACATGGTGTACACAGATCAACATGCTGAGGTACCTTAAATTACTCAAACATTTACCTTATATAGACTTATCTTAAATAGTTATTTTTTGTGTTGTGGTTTAGAGTGTCAACAGAAAAGTGTATTTAGAGTTTCAAACATTTCTTTTGCAAAAGATGAAGAAATACAATATTTGAATATAATTAAAGAAAGAAAATAACACAGAAATAGATCACTTTCCTGTTAGAATAATTAGATTTTTATGAGGAGATAGCCCAGTGCTTTATTAAACAAATATAGCAAACAGGTGCTAATGATCTATGACATAATGTATGGGTTGAATCAAAGTGATTAACTGAAATGTAAACAGCTACAGTATCTAGAGGGAAAAAACCAAGCAAGAGACAACCATACTAAACAGGTGAGGTTGCAGTAGATGTGGTAGTTTAACCTGCAAATCATACACCTTGTCAAAAGTGAGCATTCCAACAAGATACAAGATGCGTGTCATCCTGCATCATTAAGATCTTTCCCAAGCATAATTTTCATGTTAGACAAAGTATTCCAGATGTTCTGTCTAAGATGTAATTCAGAAGTGCAAACAAATGGGAAAGGCTGAGGCCCAGAAATGCAGTGGTTGGCCATGAAAACTTCAGTGCAGAAAACAAGTAATATGTCGTGCCTACTTCCCTTTTAAATAATTTGTTCAGCACTGATATAAGCTCAGAATGCTGAGCTCTGGTACAGCCAAAAAAGAAATCTTATCAAAAGTGGCCATGGGAGAGTTGCAACCAAAGATTAATTCCATGGAGGTGGAAGTAAAGCCAAACGACTCATCTCGACATCAAAACACAAGAACTGGTTTGCAGAAAAATTTCTGTAGGTGCTGTGGACTGATGAGTCAAAGTTTGAAATGTTTGGCTCTAATATACGTTAGTTTCTCTACCACAGGGTTGGAGAATGGCACATGGATAAATATTTGCAGGCAACAGTGAAGGACAATGGAGGTTCCCTGCAGGTTTAAAGCTCAATTTCTATAAACTGAGTTGGCAATTTCATCAAAATAGATGGCCCACCTCAATGTTGAGAGGTACAGATTTGTATCCATAATTCAGTACCATCACGGAGACATCTTTTTGGTCCACATTCTTTCTGAAGCATGACAATGACCCCATACACATGGAGAAAATCATTAAAAAGTATCTGCAATAATAATCCTACAACAGATGGTATGGTTCCGAAAGAAGCTTATTTCAAGCCATTCTGGTATTACTTGCAGAGACAGAAGCAATTAAGACAACCAATCTCTGTAGAGGAACTGTGGCAAGTTTTTGTAGACTTGAAACGACCTACCATACCGTACCTTTTAAAAACTGAATGCTAATGCACCTACGAGAATTGTTCTTGTTTATAAGGCAAATGGTGGTCACACCAATATTGATTTATTTTTTTTCTGTTTACTGCACTTTCTATGAAGTTTATTGATTAATAAAAACCATATATTGCTTTTCTGCAGTTTATTGATTAATAAAAACCATATATTGCATTTCTGCAAAGCATTATGGATTTTTCTCACAAATGTTTAATACTTATATCTTTATATCCATGACAGTATTTAACTTTCTTTTAAATACTTTATTTTGTCCTGTAATCAAGCAGCTGAGGAAGTGTACAGGACAGTACAATTATCTGACAGTGTTTCAGAGGGATCTTCAATGATTGTATGTCCATCTCCAGAGGACTTAGAGGCATTATTTTAGACATAGACAGCAGATGTTGTCTTTTATCTATCCAAAGCAAAGGCCTCTACAGTATATGTTTACTAAAAACTTCTGTGCTATGAGGAAGCATGTTTTCGCTTTTTCTTTTCTTTCCCTAATTTGATTTTTATCGTGTATTAGTTTTTCCAATTTTTGCAAGATGATAGCATCCATTTGTTTAAAAAGGATTTTATTTGTTATTTAGCTTATTCCCATCTTTAGTGGATGGAATAATTAGGACTTTTGACAAATGACAATATGAATTTATTTTTTCATGCCGTTGCTGTTTTGTTAGTTTTTACTCTGCTTTCGCTTCTTCAATTAACTGTCCCAGTAATGCTCAGTGTGTTCAGCACTACATTATGGATGCTATATGCTAAATGTTAGTGAATAACTGGTTAAAAGTTAAAGTTGTTACCTAGTTTCATCAAATGATAATTTAATGATAGCTTATATTTTCTTTAATTCTCCAAGTTGCTACAATTTGTTGTTTTTAAATTCCCCACTTTATTTTACTTATCTTTTGGAAATTTTAGACCCAACTTTCATAATATGGTCAGCAGCAGCATCCTAATTCTAGTATTTCTACTCCTTTCTCCTGATGATTCAAAACCTAGTATATCCTTTATTTTGTACCATAATTTTCTTATCTTAATATCTCTCATCTTCCTCTGCTGTCGGAGAATCTGTATAAACTCCACTTTTCAGTGGTGGCAGTCTCTGAGATGTACCCACCTACAAAGATCCGGCCAGTATCACGTGTGTGCATCTTTTATTGGTCTGGTCGCTCTAATTGCTGTCATACTCAGGGAGTAGCTGTTGCTGTAGCGGATCGGCTTCTTCCGATGGTGTCCGATGTCACGCCTTTCAATGAGCAAATTATGAGACTCAGATTACAGAACTGTCTGGGTGCCTTATCTGTTGTCTCAATGTATGCTCCGACCGTGGTGAGTGATGTCCTGTTGAGGGAGACATTTTATTCACAACTTCACTTGGTGGTTGATAGTTGCCCGAGGTGACACTCCTCTGTTCATGGGTGACTTCAGTGCAGCCACTGGTACTAACAGGGCTGGCTATGAGGATTGTCTCGGTCCCCATGGGTCTGGTGACTGTGGTGAAAGAGGCTCCAAGTTCCTTGACTTTGCAAAAGGTCATTGTCTGTGAATTTGCTAGATCCTGGATCAAGAGCCCTGAGCCACATCATTGGACTTGGTACTACAATAGTGGTGGTGCAATGAAGGAGATTGATCACATTCTCATGGGCAGACGCTGGAGGCTCTTACAAAACTTTAGGGTCCACAGAAGTGCCTAGTTTGAGAATTCTGACCACAGACTTGTTGTTGCTACTATGAAGATCCAGCTTAGGTCCAGTAGGTTACTATCTACTAGGAAAATGAAGCTGGACCTTGTCAAAAAGCTTACTTACCTCGGCAGTGACATTCATGTCTCTGGTGACTCTTCCTATGAAATCAGTAGACAGATCGGGAGAGCATGGGGGGTCAAGAGGTCGCTGGAAAGGGGTGTGTGGCACTCTCGATATCTATGCAAAAGAACTATCTATGTTCAAGTCTTTAGAGTCCTGGTGCTTCCTGTCTTGCTATGTGGTTGCAAGACATGGATGCTATCCAGTGACCTGAGATGAAGACCGGACTCCTTTGGTACTGTGTCTCTGGGTTTGACTTTGTTTTGAATTAGTGGTTGCTCATGGAGTCCCGAATGTGGCACATTACTTGCATTGTGAGGGAGCGTCAGTTACGGCACTGTGGCCATGTGATCCGATTCCCTCAGGGTAATCCAGCTTACAGGATCCCCATTGTTGAGGACATGAATGTCTGGACCAGGCCAAGGGGACGCCTACGTAACACCTGGCTGTGGCAGATAGAGGGTCATTTCCAGAGGGTGGGACTGGACCTTGTGCCTGCCTGGGGGGTTGCCAACCAAGATCCTGAGCTGTTTTGTCGTGTGGTGGGTACAGCAACGCGTTGTACCTGTGCATGCTCCCCAACCTGACCTGACCCGACTTCAATATCCCTGCCATTACTACCGTGGAGCATGTCCCCTGCTGAATAAAACTACTGGAAGGTTTGTGGGATAAGCTAATGTGCCTCAAGAATGATCACTTATGGTCCTAGTAATGGCCTGGTGTTCATTACATATTGCTTTAGTCCAATCCACCAGTCCTGTTTGTTAGGAGGCTCTCATTGCAAAGAATATAAAGTATGCTATATTGTGCTTAGTCTAAGCTTGGCGATGACAAATAGCAGTTCTTTGTTCACTAGGTACATAACCCTGAATTCCTTTCCTACTTTCATATCAGTACTTTCATGGGCCATCTGGAGAGACTGAAGACTGAAGGACCTTGGAGGTTGCCTTGTGCCCCAAGATTAAACAAGGGTTGTTGCAGCCATATGAAGACCTGCACGATAAAATATGTCAACAGTACAAAAACCCACCTGGTCTACAAGAAGGACCATTACAGTTGCCTTCAGTGACAGAATCTGGAGAAATATGGTGTGTCACATTGCCCTCTTTATAGTGGTAGTGAACTATTTTTTTAAAAATAGATGAGGCTATTTGCCTTAAATAATTCAACCACAGATCAGCTTTGTTTTACCCTCCAGTACAAAATGTTAATGTTCACCCACTGGGGAGTGCCAAATGCCATCAACATGTTCATTCACTGGAGAGTCCCAAATGTTGCCTTTATTGACCAAGAATCACACTTCACAAGCTCAGAAATGGGTGTTTTTTTAACTGTGAGGTTAATTATAAGAAGATGACATCTTTGTCGCCAGTTGAAAATTGATTGAACAAGTCCCATAAGATAATAATCACCTCTAAGGTCTAAACCCGCCATCAAGACTGGGATCAGTGGCATCCAGAGCTCCAAAATGTATGCAGTTCAATATGGCACAAAAGTACAAATGAAACACTTGCTCTGTTTCTTGGAAAATAGATTTTAGGCCCCCTTGTATATCTGGTCACTTCTATTCACAGATGGATTTTATGACACAAGAATCAAACACCTTGAACAGTTAAAAAAACTAGGGAGCCATTGGTGGATTCTAAAGCTAAACAAGCCAGTGTTATAATCATCATCATTATTGAATTATATATACTGGATAAAATAAAACAAGCAAATCCAGTAAATGTCTATGTCCAATGATGGAAAAAAACAAATTACACACATACCATTAGAACAACAGGAGACCCTACTTTGGCTCAAAGAGGGATATTGATGTAGGGAGTCTGTAACTGTTTCCTATGTGCTTTGTTGGACTGTCTGCATTTTTTATAAAGATAACCTCCATGATGATTAATTTTAGAGACTACAGCCATTTTGTACCATTCATTGGATCAGAGTAAACCTTTACAAGGACTGAGGAACAGGGAATGGACCAGTCATTATTGAATACTCACAGGAATGGGTGTGAGGTGTGGGTCCTGCTCCATGCTCCCTCTCCCAGATTAGGGAGCCCTTGAATCCAACACCATTTGTAATGTAACAAGATGAATTGGCAGATGGGGACAAATCAAACTGAGCAAGGGGATGGAGCAAAAGGTGCAAGTGCCTTTATTAAGAACAAACCAAACCAAAATCAAAACAGTGTCCATAGTGCAGTTCTCCAAATTGTTCCAATAAATAATCCATAAAAAGGTAAAACAAGGCTAAAATGAGACTAAAAACCTGCAGCTGTCATTGGGGCAAATCAGACAAGCACAGCTCCTTCCCTGTCTCTCCAGCTCACCCATTGCTCACTAAACTGGAGGGACTTCAGCCGCTGCAGTCCTCTTTCTACCAACCCCGTCTTGGCTGCCACTGTCGGCGTCTGTCAGAACGCTCGGGGTTGGTTGTTCTCCCATCTTACTTCTCACACACGCAGTCGTCCCTCGGATCCCTGTGAAGGACACCACCTCGACCAAACCCACTCCTGTACATAATCAGAGGGCGCGATCCATCCCTCAAGCACTAATCACTCACTTTAACACTGGACTCCTCACCGTGCTGACCTCTCTCTTTCAGCCGACTGGCTTGTCCACTCTCTTCCCTAATGCTGCATTCTCGCTCTTCAAGCCTCTCTTTCCTTTTTCTTCCTTTAATTTTCTTTTTTCCTCATTCTGTGCCGGCCCATACTTCAATCTTGCAGCACCTCGAAGCCGAATAAGCAATTGAGAACGATCACACCCTCACATGTAGGTGCGACTTGCCCCAATTACCTCGTCTACTCCCCGCAGCTACACAATTGTGCCCACAGAGCCCGATACAGCCAAATGGATTATTTAAAAACTGGCCATTTGTTCAGGGCTGCAGACCCGCTGCACCACAAGGGGATGTTGTAGAAAAAGGAAGGGACTTTTTAGAGATAGATGGAGTAAAAAATGAGATGACAGGTAAAATAATAAAATTAATAATAACATTTTTAAAAACACTATCAAGTGGAATGTTCTGTTTGTGAAGATTTTTTCAGGTAAACACTACATTGACCACTTTCTATACATGCAGATCAAATACTGTAGCCGGGCCTGAAGATGCCTAAATAGTTGCCATTTTCAAGACAGATCTCCCAAATGTCTCATTCAATACTAGTTATATCTGAATGGATTATTTCATGGACTGTAAACTTAAGAGAACATTGTCAATATAGTGCAACACTGTTGGACTTGTGATTGTTTTGTATAGTTACATATAGTGGGGACACTCTGCAGTGCAGGTAAACTCATCTTTACAGATTTTGCTGTATTAATTTACTCTCCTATTATTCTTCTTACACAGATATAGTGTGTAATTAGACCACAATTCTACAATTCAAACCCAAGTAGGTCATTTAAAAGGCTGGAGTAATGTTTGTTTATGATGTTACAATGCCTAAAGAGTGCCATTTGTGTGACTGACTCAAAAATTCTCAACAAACAGGTTGACAAATACTGTACTGCATAAGTTAGTGTAGCATTAATGCATTGCCTTCATAGTAAAATATATGTGCAAAATACAATTTAATAGTTTGCCATATTATGGAAACTATGATAAGGTAAACCAATACTGCATTATTTTGTCTTCTCATGAGACATCCACAAATAAAAGCACTAAGCAGTCTTATCTCCCCTCTCCAATCAGTTTAGGCATCAGGTGGCTTTATTGTAATTAACTTTCCCTCAGGATCAATAAAATACAGTTTCTTTATCTCCATCTGTCTTAGTGTAGGAATCAGATACCAGGAACACAAAAATAAACTCTTTTTTTAAGTACAGCAGCTATTTGAAAGTGCAGCAGACAAAGTAACTGCTTACATATGAAATGTACATGAACATAAAGAAATTAATTTTAATTTAATGATGTAAGGACACTTTAATCATTTACACTCTGTACTCAGTGCATACAAATGAGGTTTAAAATACAATCAACAGTAATTGAGTTTTGTATCCAGATGCCTATCATTTTTGTATAGTACTTGATAAAGGATGAAGAAAAATTTCAAGACAAATGTTGTTCTTACTTATTTCTTGTGGCACATTGATAAAAATTAACATGTTTATTACAAATGAAAAAAGAACTGCAATAAGTGCATATATTTGTAATGTTTCTACAGCTCCTGAAATCTTGGAGGGAAATGCAGTCGAACCAGTAACAGATGTCTGGAGTGTGGGGTTTCTGGCTTTTGAAATGTGAGTTTGACTGAAGATTCATTTAGTGTATGCTGTTCACCAGTACCCATCAGTGCTGACATTTAAACTGGAGTTTTGTCAATGAGAACTCAGGCAAAGATCCTCACCCACATTTCAGTGATGAGGTTTTAGGCATGTACATTTTTAGGCTGAGCACAAATGTAGAAACCAAACAAACCCATTATGGTTTTAAGAATCTATGATTACCTTAAGTTTATTTTTTGCAAAACCATAAATGACATTTTTTTCTGATGTTAGACAGGAACCATTTTCTTTGCAAATCCCACATTTAGTTTCTAAACCATTTGTTCAAATGAGGGTCAGGATAGTCACTTGACAATCATTGCATCTGAACCCCAAATCTATAAAAGATAAACTGTAACATCAGAGGAAAATTCTAAACCCAGAGAAAGACTCCTAGATTCGCCTTACAATATATTGCAATTACACTGCATTTTACTTCTTGTTAATGTTTCTGCTATTGCATTAATTTCATGTTTCTGTCCTGGTATTGTGAATGTCAACTATTCAATATGAAATTAAACCGTCCTAGAGTTTGATTAGTGAACGTTGTATCCCTCATGACTGCTTAAGGCTTGAGCACAGGGCATGATAATTGATAAACAATCATTAAAAACTCGAAAAGGGCATAGGAGTAAGGGTAATTGCCATATAAACAAATAGTAATAATAGTACATTTTATTTATATAGCCTTTCCAATATACTCTAGCTCACATAGTGCCCTTCTATAGTGAGCACCATCACAAGATACTTTACAAGAACTCAAGAGAACACAGTGAGTTAATTTAGATTTCTTTAATATGCCATCCAAAGTCCGTAGTCATCTGGCCTCACTATACTGCTACATACTTGGAACCACAAAAACTAGTAATGAGTAGCAGAGCACTGTCAACAGTGAGGCTGATTGTGTTTTCTTTCTCTTTAAGTGTCAACATAAACATATTCATCTTCTGTCAGGAATCTTGGTAACATTTTTGATTCCTCCCTATTTATTCAACTTGCATACTGAAAATTTCTTTCTTCTACTATCACAGCATATCCTGTGCTCATTTAATCCTTTCTTTTTCTGAAATGTTTTCTGACAGTTGTATGTTCTTATCTATTTTCTCAGATTCATTTGGTTAAATACTCAGCTACAAGAGTCATCACTCAATATAAACAATTGCCAAAAAGATAATGAACACAAAATCTTGCATTGAACAGGATATATAGTACTGTGCAAAAATCTTTGACCACCCAGGAATGTTTTCAAAACTAGTTATTTGACCAGTAAGCATTTACTTGCTCATGAAAACACTATATAGCATTAGAATAATTTAAAAAATAATATTTTGATACAATAAAAATTAATAAGAATGTCTTGTGTTCTCAAAACAAGTCAGTATTTTGTGTGACCCACCCCAGAAGGCAAAAGTGAAGCAGCTCATTTTGTTCTACTGCTCAGTAATTATCTCAAATACACCTACTGTGTCATAACATTTTACAAGCTTCTTATATGATTTGCTACAGGTATTTATTTATTTATTTGTTTGTTTGTTTGTTTATTTAACTTTTGTTGTTTTATGCTGTCAACATGGTCCCACACAATTTCTTTTTTCTTTTTTTTTAATTTTATTGATTTTATTGTATTCACTTCAAACAAATAGATCAATTTTTACAAAAAATAGGATTGAAAACAAATCAACCCCCACCCCTGAGAAAGAGAGCATAGCCAAATGAGTAAAACTTAAAGCTAGTAAAAATAAATAAGTTGATGAGTTTAATAAGCGGATAAAGTTAACTGGAGAAGAAAAAGAAACGAGAAGAGAATCGGCTTCCTCAGTGCTTTAAGAGCTTAATCTAAATGTTATTGATTAGATCCTGCCAGATTTTGAAAAAGTTCTACACAGATCCTCTAAGTGAGAATTACATTTTTTCCAATATCAAATAATATAAAACATCATTTACCCACTGACTTAAAAGAGGGGAATTAGGATTCTTCCAGTTAGCAAAATAAGTCTGCGTGCCAATAGTGTAGCAAAGGTGATCACAGTTTGTTTGTTCTTCTCAACTTTAATCCCATCTGGAAGAACACCAAACACAGCTGCTAATGGGTTAGGAGGGATTGTGACACCAAGGCTGTCTGAAAGGCACTTAAAAAGTTTTGTCCAGAATGATGTTAATTTGGTGCAGGCCCAAAACATGTGACCCAGTGCAGCTGGGACTTGATTGCAGGTTCGCAGGTTGGATCCTGCCCTGGAAAGATTTTGTACAGTTTTAAGTGAGACAGATGTGCTCGATATATAATTTTGAGTTGAATAATTGTATGCTTTTTGCATATGGAGCTCAAGTGAATTTTCTGCATTGCTACCTTCCACTCCTTTTCTGATATGTTGAGTGAGAGATCCTTTTCCCATTGTCCTCTTGGATCTTTGAAAGGGAGGGACTGTAAAATAATTTTATATTGCAGAAATGCCGTCTGAGTCCTCAAAACAGCAATATTTTTTCCAGCATAGAGGAGGTTGGGAGATGAGGAAAATCGAGCAGGTTCTGTTTAACAAAATTTCTAATTTGAAGATAGTGAAAGAAATGTGTTGCTGGAAAGTTAAATTTGAAAAGTAATTGTTCATAGGATGCAAAGATGCTGTCTATATAAAGATCGCCAAGTAATTTAATCCCAAATGTTTTCCAGATATTAAAAACTGCATATATTTGTGAGGGTTGAAAAAGGTGGTTCTCATGCAGAGGTGCCACAGATAAAAGATTCTCCATCTTAAAATGCTTCCTACATTGGTTCCATATTCTGAGTGAGTGAAGCACAATTGGGTTATTAGTATATAGGCGATAACTTCCATTTATAGGGACACAAAGCAGGAAATATAAAGAAGTACTGCAGGATTTTACTTCTATTGCGGACCAAGCCTGTGTATGTTCATCTGTTTGTGTCCAGGTTTTTATAGCTTGTATGTTTGCTGCCCAGTAATAAAACTGAAAGTTAGGTAGAGCCATGCCACCTTCTGCCTTAGGTCTTTGTAAGGTCACTCTTTGGATACATGGATGATTTAAGTTCCAAATAAATGAGGTTATGGTTGAATCTAATTGCTTAAAAAATTATTTATTGATGTATATTGGAATGATTTGAAATAAAAAGAGAAGCTTAGGAAGGATATTCATCTTAACAACATTAATTTTTCCGGCTAGAGTGAGATGAAGGGTTGACCATCTATGCAAGTCTTGCTTAATTTTTTCCATACAGACGGCAAAATTTTGTTGATAAAGAGCTTTATGTTTACTTGTGATATTTACCCCTAGGTATTTAAACTGATCTGCCATGATAAAAGGGAAGGAGTCCAATCTAATATTGTATGCTTGAGAATTCACTTAAAAGAGAACACTTTTATTCAAATTAATTGTGAGACCAGAAATTGTTTGAAATTCTGTAACTGCTGTTAGGACTGCAAGCACAGTATTTTGTGGATCTGATATATACAGTACCATATTATCTGCATATAGAGAAATTTTCTGTTCAAGTCCTTCTCTGATAATCCAATTTATCTGATAAGCGTTTCGACAGTTAACTGGCAGTGGTTCAATGGCAACCTTGTCTGGTGCCACGTTCTAGTTTAAAGTAGTCTGAATTAATGTTAATACAAACTGAAGCTTCTGGATTGGTGTACAGTAGTTTGATACATGCACAAATTTTCGGGCCAAACCCAAATTTCTCTAATGTAGTGAAAAGGTAGTTCCATTCAATCATATCAAATGCTTTTTCTCTATCCAACCTTAATAATATCTCTGGGGTGTTTGACTTTGCAGGTGAATATATTACATTAAACAGGTGTCGAAGATTGGAAGCTAAGTGTCGGCCTTTAATAAATCCAGTTTGATCTTGTGATATTACTGAAGGCAGCACTTTCTCCATCCTTCTAGCTAGGACTTTGGAGAGTATCTTAACATCATTATTCAGAAGTGAAATATAAATTTTGTACAGTTCTTGTCTGCTAATATATGTGGGTTAAGACACCATCTGCAAGATGAGTATGTAGTGCATAATGATTTTAGCTCCAAAATCAAAGGGGCATGGTTGGAAATAACAATAGCGTCGTACTTGCAAGATTTAATCATCGGCAAGAAATTATTATCTATAAAGAAATAATCAATTCTTGAGTAGCAATGATGCACTGGTGAGTAGAAAGAATATGTTCTTGAGTTTGGGTTTAGAAACCTCCAGGGGTCTGATAAGTTGTGGTCAGTTAAAAACTATGTAATTGTCTTTGCAGTGTTAGATGCCATCACCCCTGTGACAGGAGACCTGTCTAAGAGTAGATTTAAAACACAAGTAAAGTCCCCAACCATTATAATTTTATGAGTGCTCACATTGGGAATGGATGCAAATACATTTTTCATGAATTCCCTATCATCGACATTGGATGCATAAACAATTATCAAAATCATTTTACAGTTAAATGACAATCACATATCTCCCTTCAGGGTCAGATACTACATCTGATGCTACAAATGAGGCTGTTCTATGTATAAGAATTCCCACACCTCTAGTTTTCTTTGTGAAGCTGGAATGGAACATTTGGCCAGTCCAGTCTTTTTGAAGCCAGAACTGATCTTTGCTTAGTAAGTGGGTCTCCTGTAAAAATACTATTTTAGCGTTTAGACCTGTTAAGTGAGAGAATATTTTCTTTCTCTTTAATGCGTGATTCATGCCTTTAACATTCCAGCTCACAAAGTTAACTGTCCCATAATGGAGACATTTGATGTCGTTTTGTAGTCTTAACTGGAAGTGAGACAGCTTTAACCTTAATTTCCAATTCTCCCACGAGTTATTGCCATGCAGCCTATTGTTACTTTGGTAATTATAATTATAAGGATTAAAAGGATAGATTATATATAGCTTGCTCTCTTTCACTCCCCCCCTTATCCCCCCACCCCGCCATTTTTCCTCCCCATTTGAGGCTGGACCCCACTTCACAAAGTCCCAGTCCTCTGACATACCTAGAGAGAGAGCATGTCCAAAGCAAAACAAGCCCCCCAGCACCGGCGTTTGAGGATTAAAAAGTAGAGATATCTATTGCCGATAAAGTCTAAATACTATAACAGTCTTCAAATATTAAGATAGTAAACCCAGGGAATGGTGGTAAAAAGTGGCCCCAGTTAAGCATAGTAAATCCTAATGCAATAATAACAATAACAATAAACCAAGGGTATGATGTAAAAACAGTCTCCTTTAGAATAGTGTAAAAAAAAAAAAAACTACTTGAATTTCTTCCACACATACGAGTCTAATTATAATTAAAACATAAACAGAAAGTGGCCGAGATGAGAAAAGGATGTATAATTATGGTACCAGTATCATTGCAAGCAGATCAGACAGTAGGTAGTATCTCCTTTTCTGCTTCCTCCGTGGTGGAGAAGATGTAATATTTGTCTTGAATATCTGCTTTCAGTTTGGCAGGATACAAGAAGCTGCATCTGATATCGGCTTGCCGTAACCACTGTTTAACGTTGTAAAAGCGGCACGTTTAGCAACTGTTAAGGGTGAGAAATCAGGGAAAATATGAATGTGGTTATTTTCAATTTTAATCTCTTGTTTCTGTCTGAGAAGTGACATTACATTAAGCTTAAATTGTAATCTCTCGAAGCAAACAATTAGAGTCCTAGGTTTAGAGGTATTTGATCCATGTATGCGCTAAGCTGCCGCTATCTCGGTACCTGATTTAAAGTCCTCTCCAATTATTTTTGAGAATAGTTCAGCTATAAGTTTCACTGGGTTGGGACTTTCACGATTCTCAGGTAGACCTTCGATTCTAATATTATTCCTTCTGCATCCATCTTCCAGAGCCGCCAGTCTGTCTCCAAGTTTTTTGTATTCAGAATTTGCAGCTGTAGCTTTTCCATCGGCGGTAGATGCCGAATGTTCAGCTGTTTCAGTTCGAGTCGTGAATGTCTGCTTAACATCTTCCAGCTGGTTGGCAAGTGCTCTCAGTTTGGACACATTTTCTTGAATGTGTTCTGCAGTTTTTCCCAGCATACCTTTCAAAACTGCATCAGAGTGATTATATATATGTTTTTCCAAGTCTTTATTATCCTGCCGCAGCTCCTGCATCTCCAGCTGTCATTTCTCGCTTTCTTTCTTTATATTTTACTGAATGTCATTCTTAAGCTCATTCATGGCCGTGACCATTGTTGCAATCATTACCTTCAGTTCGGAACAGGTTGTTTCGGCTTTCGTGCTCCACGGGTGAAGTGGCAGTCCCCGTTACAGCCGATGCTTCCGGCTCGTGAGGAGTAGATGAAAGCGTGGACTGCAAGGCCATTTCCAGTTTCAAGTGATCTTCTGGAATTGGCGATCTATCGTAACCTGCATCACTTGCACCTTAGCTCTCATTTTCGCTCTCGACTGGAGATGATGCAGTGGAGCGGGGTCCTGGGAAGTCTGTGCTTTCGCCTGCCTGTTCCAGGTCAGTCTCTGAAAGGCCGTACCTTGCACTTGGACTTGATGCCTGTCTAGACTTGAATGTAGCTTTAGGTTTCTTTTCCGTTTCTTTCTGACCCCCTTTCTTGTTACTCATGTTTATCTACTGTAGTAGAAACTCCTCTGGATGGGTAAATACAGGATACCTCAGGATAATAAAAAATAAGAGAAAAAATAAACCCGCTGCTAATGGAGCTCCGCTTCAGACGTCCATCTCTTGTAACGGATGAGACCAATTCTGGTCCCACACAATTTCAATTATGTCTACATCAGGACTCTGAGGTAGCCAGTCTAATACTGTTAGCACCCCACCTGCAGACCTCCACTTTAAGTAGGTATTAATTGTGTTTGATGATTTTATTGTGTTAAAAGATTAAGTTTTCACCAAAGAAATTGTCCTCCTGAAAGGTATAGCATGATGAATCAAAATCTGTTTCTCAGGAGTCATGATTTCATCTTTTCCGACTTGCTTCAATAAACCATTGGCTGAATTACACCCTCATGTCATGACAAAGCCATAGAAAGCTGCAGACAAAGGTCAATGTACAGTACTTCCTAAGAACTCTCCTTCTGATATAATTGAGATTTACTGGTCCAGTAATTTCAAATTTGGATAAATTACTTTTATAAGACTTTCTGCCCCTGGTTGTTTTGCCTCGCTTTGTGGTCTTAAATTCATTGCCACCTTTCTTGCTTGTTGTCCTTCTATAAGAAAGGTATCATAGCTACAACATGTTTTATATAATAATACATTTTAAGACTTTTTTACACAGTCATGTATCTTGGTGCCAGATAACTCTAGCAGATTATGAGGTAGCACCTCACTGAGTAAAGATCATCATAGACCGCTTTTTGGGTCAATAACTTTTCTATCTTCAACTTGCCCAGTTTCTTCAAATTTCTCTATTAAAGTTTAAACTCCATGCATTGAAAATTTGATATTCTGTGTTGTTCCTTGCTGAACATGGCCCTGTTGATATATAATTATGATCTGGTATCTGTCAGAGTGTATTATTTTATCAATTTCCAAACATTTCCTCAAAGCACCCTTGGTATCATGCAATGTATGGTATTTATTTTTTTTACAGGGGTTGTAAACTGCTTGTCTGGCTCAGTTACCATCAGATAAGTAAAATTTTACTGCTTTACAAATTGTGCATAATAAATCTGGAAAAACAGCATGGATAAAGAACATAACAAACATTTTTGGGACAAAAGAAAATATTTTTACCGCAACGTTGCTTGGTTCTGCTCCCTAGCACATATATTTTACGATAACTTCAATGAATAACAATTCAAACCAGTTTATCTTTTCATGTAAAACATGATTTCCAGGAATCTTGTGTTCATGTCAGAAAAAAATGCAACTAGTAAATGATGACTACACAACTGTATAAGCTGTATTATACAGCAACGCAGAAGACAAATAACTGAATATTGTATATAACTGCGGTGGGCTGGCACCCTGCCCGGGGTTTGTTTCCTGCCTTGCGCCCTGTGTTGGCTGTGATTGGCTCCAGCAGACCCTTGTGACCCTGTAGTTGGGATATAGCGGGTTGGATAATGGATGGATGGATATTGTACTGTATATAAAATATACATATATTGTCCAGTGATAAACCCTTGAAATATATTAAACTAAACCACTAGTTCATCTGGATCAGATAATCATTACATTATTTATTTGAATCGGGTGTGCTGTTAAGTAAAACTGAAAAACTCTTGGAATTCCTAAGGCACCTTGAGGAGGAGTTTAGAAAACAAACCCATGTTGCTCTACACATGTCGCATAATATCAGTAGGTTTTTTCAAAAACACAGGAAATTATTATTTTATTCTATTTACGGTTTATTTGTATTTATTCTAATGCCATAAAGGATTTTAATGAGCAAGTAAATACATACTGCTGTATATATGCACAGTACATATGTTTATAAATTCATTACTGTTGTGTATTTTTTAGTAGAAGAGGCTGTTGAGTAACCTTACGATCTTTGCATAAAAGCTGTCCCTTAATCTACTGGTGTGAATGTCATTAAATAGTGATAGACAGTAATTGTGATTGTGATTGTGCTGGTACAGTATGTGTGTATTTTCCCTTTGATGGCATTATGCCCTGTGATTGCTGGGATGGGCACCAGCTACCCAGTGACCCTGCTCATAATAAGCAATTTAAGAAAATGGCTGCATGGATTACAATACCGTAGGTCTATCCATTTGTAGCTTACCACATTTGTGCCTGGTCAATACTTGGATAGGAGACCATGGGTAAAACTTGGGTTGCTTCTGGAAGAGGTGTTTGCAAGGCCAGCAAGAATTTTTTACCCATTAGTCTATGTATGAATCCCAATGCCCCAGTATAGTGACAGGGACACTGTGCTGCAAAAAGTGGTATCATCCTTCGGATGAGATGTAAAACAGAGGTCCTTACACTCTGTGGTCATAACAGATTCCTGGGCAAGTTTCATAAAGAGTACGGTGTTTCCCGATGTCCTGGCTAAATAATGCATCATGACCTAGTCATTCTGGCTTCCTAATCACCCTGTCTATTTTGCCTAACTGGTGAGCATACTGGTGCAAAATGGCAGCTGTCGCATCACCCAGGTGGATGCTGCCCCTTCTCTATGTAAAGCACTATATAAATGCAATATCCTCTTCTTCTACACCTGCCTCCACTGAACTGCTGCCATAGCCAAGTTAAGTTCCAAAGTAGCATGATGGGTGAAATATGGCTACAGAGCTGAAATCATATGACACCCAAGCTTTTAACTCTTCAAATAAGCAGAGACCATGGTGAATATATATGATGTGTGTTGTTTCTGTAAATGTCTCTGTTTACTGTGTAACGTCCATACCATGTTCAGTAAACAACAAACTGTTTTCAGGCCATAATAATCTTTTTGGTAGAACTGACAGGCCTGTAAATATATCATTGCAGTAATAGTTTACAATGCTAGACATGGTACTTCCCAACTGGAAAATCACTGTTCTGAGCTGATAAAGATTACAGAATCGACAAAATGCTGATCTGGTACTGTATCCACCAGTAATTAATGCAAACCATCTGAAGTTTCATTATTTGTTATTGTAAAAGTTGTTGTGTGTACCAGTTCGTTTGTCAGTTAAATGCCATTCCCCCAAGGCCCAGTAAAAAATTGATCTAAGATCACCAATGTGCCTGTGACAAGCCTGGGTGTATTCTTTTGAAAGAATGTTGGCGAGAAAACATTTATAAGTATAGGAGACATAAAACCTGATCTCTAGCCCCTCTCTGAGCTTTCCTTTCTAAACACTTTAACTGATGAGTGCAAGTCCACGTTTTGGCCCAGGCCAAGCATCTAGCTGAAAATATATAAATACAGTAATCCCTCCTCGATCACGGGGGTTGCATTCCAGAACCCCCCGCGATAGGTGAAAATCCGCAAAGTAGAAACCATATGTTTGTATGGTTATTTTTACATATTTTAAGCCCTTATAAACTCTCCCACACTGTTAACATTATTAGAGCCCTCTAGACATGAAATAACACCCTTTAGTCAAAAGTTTAAACTGTGCTCCATGACAAGACAGAGATGGCAGTTCTTTCTCACAATTAAAAGAATGAAAACATATCTTCTCTTCAAAAGAATGCGTGTCAGGTGCAGAGAATGTCAGAGAGAGAGAGAGAGAGAGCGCGAAAGAAAAGCAAACAATCAAAAAATCAATACGTGCGGTTGGGCTTTTAAGTAAGCGCACCACGATAAAGCAGCCTCAAAGAAGGGAGTAATGTGAAGGTGGTCTTTCAGCATTTTTTAGAGTAGCGTCCGTATCTTCTAGGCAAACAGCCTCTGTGCAAACAGCCCCTCTGCTCACACCCCCTCCGTCAGGCACAGAGACTGTCAGAGAGAGTGAAACAGATCGAGAAAAGCAAATAATCAAGCACCGCTCGGGAAGCATATCGTATATCATTGAGGAGTTTTATTTAATATGTAATACATGCTCTGATTGGGTAGCTTCTCAGCCATCCGCCAATAGCGTCCCTTGTATGAAATCAACTGGACAAACAAACTGAGGAAGCATGTACCATAAATTAAAAGATCCATTGTCCGCAGAAATCCACGAACCAACGGAAAATCCATGATATATATTTAGATATGCTTACATTTAAAATCTGTGATGGAGTGAAGCCGCTAAAGTCGAAGCGCGATATAGCGAGGGATCACTGTACTACCTCAGAAAAAGACAGTGGGATTTTTCTAATAAAAAAGATTAGGCAATGAGGTGTAGTTAAAAACTTTAAATCAATGTTACGAAAAGTCAAAATAAATTTGTGTCATGTTTAAAACATTAATCGGAAATCAATCTTAATACGAAAAGCAAGTTCATTTACCAGGAAAAGTTTTTTTTGTTGGAAGAATCGCAAATCAATGCTGTTATTATTTTGATCACAGATACCCTATAAATATATCCACCAACCTTTATACTGTCATATTCTTAGAACATTTTGGAAGATTTCCTTAGCAAGTGATGATTCCAACTTCTCAAAACGGTAGAGCCTGTAACTAAAAAAAATAGTATCATGGCAGAATGTTATAAAATTATTTAATTTTTCCACGAACATTTCTAGATTAAATTAAAGTCCAAAATTGAATTATTCTGGTACTAAAATCCCAAAATAAACAATACTTTTATACACAGCACTTCATCATATCTCATAAAAAAATCTAATGAAAAATACTACCTATCATTGCCATAACAGGTAATACTTTAGATTAGGTAGTACCTATAATACATCAATGAGTCATATGCATTTATGAAATTAGACATTACCAAAGGCTTATTTGGCCTTATAAACAAAAAACATCAAACATTAAGAGCTTATGACACACTGATAAAATTACTTGTGAATATGAGAGCTTCATGTGGTCTTATTCAAATGCCTTTGAAGTATACAATAGCAAGAGGCAAAATTTATCCTACTTAAGGAACCAAAATGAAGTTATTTTAGTATACCATACTCATGTGTTACTAATGTCTTGTTACATGGCTGTAAATACAGGACAGTCATTATCAGTATGAACCTCATGCTGTTCTTGTCGACTTTACATGTTCTCCTCATGTTTGTGTGCAGTTCTCTTTGAGTACACTCTTTTCAATGTGAATGTTAAGTTGATTGGTGAATATCTGTTGGACTAGAATCCAATTTAAAAGTGGTTTCTGCTTCACCCCAATTGATCCTTGGATATTTTTGCCAAAGCCTACAATCTGAATTTCAATATCAAAATGGATTAATTAAGCAATTCACATGTTTCTGCAATTAGAGAAAAAAGTTTCCTATTATATTATATATATTAACTTTTTAAAAATGGAAAGTAGCATGCATAAATAGACTTCTATTAACTCACTGGAGCCTTTGTGTAACTCATGCTTTTTAATATGACTCTGAAAACATTAATAAATATTTTTAAATCTACAGGCTAAGTGCAGACTGTCCATTTGCCTCAGACATTGACTGTGAGAAGGAGAAGAATATAAAAAAAGGAAAAGTTAAGTTTGGAAGATGCTATCCAGGTCTCACAGAAGGAGCAGTAACATTTTTAAAAAATACCCTAAATCATAAACCTTGGTGAGTTTTTTATTCTTTGGCCAAGAAACTTTTCAAATCATTTTTAGGTCACAAAAGTCAATAAAGAACAGCACTGCACACATTCCAATCTGCACTTTACAGGTCTAAACTGTGATCATCTTCAGCATCTAGTATTGGAGGTTCATTAAAAGAGGCTATCTGTAAATCACTAACATTATAGAGAGTAAAGAGCACACTCCAGTGTTTAAATAAAATAAACTTAAACCACAGTTTAAGTGGGGAATTTCTGATATTTGCAGGTACGGACCATTCTGATTGACTCTTACTGTTAGTAATTTGATGGACCATAGGAATAAGGTTTTTACATATACTACTTTTACTAGACATGTTCGTTTTATCAACTGGAAACAATGCATGTTTACTATCAAATTAAATTTAGTGTCATGGTAAGTGGGCGGCATGGTGGCGTAGTGCTGCCTCGCAGTTAGGAGACCGGGTTCGCATCCCGGGCCCTCCCTACGTGGAGTTTGCATGTTCTCCCCGTGTCTGCATGGGTTTCCTCCGGGTAATCCGGTTTCCTCCCACAGTCCAAAGACATGCAGGTTAGGTGGATTGACGATTCTAAATTGTCCCTAGTGTGTGCTGCGGGTGTGGGTGTGTGTGTCCTGCGGTGGGTTGGCGCCCTGCCCGGGATTGGTTCCTGCCTTGCGCACTGTGTTGGCTAGGATTGGCTCCAGCAGGCCCCGTGACCCTGTGTTCGGATTCAACGAGTTGGAAAATAGATGGATGGAACATGGCAAGTGAAAGATGTGACTCCAGGAGATTTTCTGGAAGCCGACTACTCAGTTTACAGTGTTAGCAGTTGAATCTTTTACTAAAGAAATCCACAAACTCCTTGAGACGAATATTGGGCAGAATTGTGCTGATCAGGTTAATTCATGAAAATATTGATGAACCTCATGTTTTTTGTTAAAGTGCAGAATTTGGAGAAGTAATCATTGCCTGCCATTTAGAGAACATTCCTGTTTAGTTTGCAACTTTGTTGCTCTTTTTTTGACATTTTTATTTACAAGATTACATCACAGTGAATTTCTTTGTTTCAAGTCTTTTTCACATACACATAGTGGTCATTTCTCAGCAGATCTATACAGAGGTTTGTCTCATTTTATGGCAGTCACAATTTGCACCAATTCCAAAGGTACATAGCCTGATGCTTCTGTTTGCATGAAGCTGCACTATTGTTGGCAACCACAGAGCCTCAGTTTTTTATTCCACTTAGCTAAAGCTCAAGGGGAAAATTGAGTTGAAGCTTCTTTAATTAACTGGAGCCTACGGCCATCACTAAGCCCAAAAACAACCATCTCAGAGCTATAAATTGCAACACCCTCTGTATTTCACCCTTCTTGTAGTCTTTTTTAATGTAGTGATTTGGGATTTAATAAAATTCATCTTCTTATGTTAAACTCTTAGGTGTCATACATCTTCCTTATGATCCAACTGCTTCCAACATTTATTATGTCTTACTTATCATCATATGATGACAGATTAGTGAATATAAAGCAAAGAGTGATCAGAAAGAAAAAGACAATGATTGCAGTAGGTTATCTGTTCCCCAACATAAACTTGAAGATTCACATACACAGCATCCAAAAAACTCATCTCTTGGTGAAGAAGATTAGACAGCATTCCAACTGCGGAAATATTCATGAGAGAGAGAGAGAGAGAGAGGGGTTGGGAGCATGCACTGCTACAGCACATTGCTGCATCTTCCACAAGACAAACCACCTCCAGATCCCAAATTAGGACCCAAATGCAGCCATGCATCACCTCAGCACCCCACTAGCTCGAATGGACTGGAACAGTGTGAGGTTTTTTTACAGTGGCTGCAACCCCAGAGTTCTTCCTGCAAGTTGGACAACCTCCTTGCAGGGATGGTTGCAGGTTAACGTCATACCCAGGATGAAGCAGTTGCAGGTTAAGGGCCTTCCTTGCTCCAGAGCCCAAAGGAGTGGAATCACTTTTGGCATTTACGAGATTTGATCCCAAGCCTCAGAACCACTACTCCACCTATAGTACCCATGGACAGTCCAAAAGTTCCCCACACCCAATCCACTCCACATAATCTGAAGTTAGAACAGAATGAAAATTTTTCTGGATTGTTTGTGTTGGAAAATGAATGTAATTTACAGAAGTGAGGGGCTGGGAGAACCAGTGTGATTTTGCATGCATGCAAGTGTGTTGTTCCAAACAGGAAGCTTTTCCAGTCACAGAGCAGGAGAAGTTACTCCTTTACGGCTCACTGAGCTGAGAGAACTTCCTTGTAATCTGAAGGGTTCTAGTTTGCTGGTGACAGGATGCGTTTAGCCAGGAATACAACAAAGTGCATCTTGACTAGAAACAGTTCGTATTTATTTAAAAAATTAAATGAAAACAAGTACCTGCCATCACTATGTTCATACTTTTACAGTACTTATATAGAGTCTTTACAAAATGCTTAATAGTGTATCAAGAGACTGATCAAGTTTTGTTCATAGTACTAGCTGAAACATTATATTAGCTTTAAATCTCGGTTAGTACTGTTGCTTCAAGGATTTAATGCCCTCAGTACTATGCCTGGTTAGTCTGTGTAAAATTTGCAGTTTCCACCAATGGATATCAAAGTTTTCCTCTGGGCACATCGGTTATACTAACAAACTCCCAGATACACAGATGTTACGTTTAGTGGGGATTGTAATTTGGTCCTAAAGTGTACCCAGTACTACTGGGATAGACTTCAGTCTCACAATACTGTGAGCTGGATTCTTTGGATTTGAAAATGTTATGTTATATGGTCACATGAACTATTTCAAATAATTTTCCAGCACAAAATTGCCTCCTGTTATCAGTAAAAATTGCTGCCAGTTCTGTCACTGCCTAACACATTCCATTTTTTCTTCTCAAATCTATTTATGGGCTGCCTCGATAAAGTTTATCCAAGTCAGTGATGCTTTTCTTTTCAAACTTTTATCACTTGCATGAAAGACAGCTGAAAAGATGAGTGGTGTTAAACCTGAAAGTCTCCTCCAAAATTAAATCTAATCAGATAGGCTCAGCAGAGTCTGGCTATAAAATAACTAAGCTTGTGGAAATTCAAGAAGAAAGGACAGACATCCATCAATTCAGTTGATGCCAACGTTTGAGAATAAAGTCGGCAGTTTGACTCAGAAAGTGAAGGTAATTCACATGTACATTGGCAAGGGTTTTTGTTTTTCTTCTGTTTGCTTGACCAGGCTGTGCTTCTTCTTTTTTTAAACCAGGGGAAGGCCATCTGCAGCAGCATGCCTAGAACTGCCATGGATAAGAGGGGTACAGGACTCTAAAAGACGTCAATCCATAATTTCCTTCTCAACTGCGAAACTCAATGAATACATTCAAGAAAAGGAAAAAAGGCGTCACCACACTTGTATCAAACAGGAAGTTACACTGTTTCATTAAACCTGGCACAGTTATGCCTTACCATTTACCAGAGGCGTAAAGTAAACTTTTTGTAGTATGATTTGCTAATAAATTTTCTTGCTTCTTTGGTTTTGAGGCTGAAATAAGAAGACATCACTTACATATTCCATGGCTCAATATTAATCCCCATTTTATAATTAGTAGTTTTTTGTTGTTTTTTTATTTTGCTCTACATTTAATTATTATTTAGCTATGCCAGATATTTATTAGAGGAAAGTGCTTTTTGAAAATATTTTAAGCTTTCAGATAAATCTTTGTAGTTTTGTTAAGGAAAGCAGTGATATAATCATTCATTTTCATCATTTGCATGAATTTAGACATCTAAAAATTATGTATCCTCATGAACTGAAAATGTTTCAATTTTGCATCTAACCTGTTAAACACGGGTTGAAAATTGTCATTCATATTGCCCCTATAAAATGCAACCTACTTAAAATAACAGTGATTAGTGATGCTCTTATTCCATACCCAGTTGTGTGCCAGGTTTTTTTAAACTTGGAATGATCACGACTGTGGCTTCTTCTCCAGATGCTTTGGTTAATTTCCAAAGTTGCACAGGTATATGTTTGGGAATATGCCTCAAAATACCAATATCTGTAGCATTTAATACTACAGGGGCAATCTTGGCTCCCTAACAGTCTGCAATAAAAAAAATCAGGTTTACCAAATGGATGGATAGATCAGTGGAATTTTGATGTTCCAATATTGCATGTTTGTATAGCCACATTTACCCATGGAACATGTTTAAGACTATAAATTGACTCCAGTTTAGTAGTAGGTCTCAGAAATCCCTTTGTCACTCATTGTTGTTCATTGCTTTTGCTGAAATGCAACCTTTTTAATCAAATTTTTGACTCTTTAGGTGAGCTTCTCTGCCTGGACTTTTTAAAGTGCTGTATAACTGCTGCTATTGAATAAATCTGGTCCCAAAATCTGCTTCAGGGTTTCCCAAATGTTTATTTTTTGCAAAACAGAAAATATTTGACTATGCAGTCAGCATGCATTGTATTTTTTGCAATTTCCGCATTTTTCTGCACTGCAGCTTTCTCAACTCTGATTATGGAAGGTACAGCAGTTGCAGGATTTTGATTTTACCTCCACCTTGTTTTTGTTTTTTTTTTAACATTTTATTAATTTTATTAAAATCAAGTCAAGTTTAACAAAACTAGGTTTGAAACAAATCAAACTCCACCCATGAGAAAGAGAGCAAGGTCAGCAGAATAAAACTTTAATAATAGTAAAAATATGTAGATGAATAAATTAATAAAAATAAATAGAATTAAAAAAGGAGGGGTAAGACTCCGCTTCCTCAATGTTTTAAATGTTTATTCTAAAATTTTATTGATCAGATTCTGCCAGGTTTTGAAAAGTTTTGTACACATCCTCTAAGTTAGAATTTGATTTTTTCCAATTTTAGATAATATATAACATCAGTTACCCACTGAGTTAAAAGAGGTGAGTTAGGGTTATTTTGCTCAACTGGAAGAATTCTATGTGCCAATAGTGAAGTAAAGTCAATTACAATTTGTTTGTCCTTCTCCACTTTAAGCCCATCTGGAAGTACCCCAAACACAGCTGTTAATGGATTAGGAGGGATTGTGACACCAAGGCTGTCTGAAAGGCATTTAAAGATTTGTGTCCAAAATTATGTTCATTTGGTGCAGGCCCAAAACATGTGGCCTAGTGAGGCCAGAGCTTGAGTGCAGCGTTCACAGGTTGGATCTTGCCCTGGAAACATTTTGCTCGATATATAATTTTAAGTTGAATAATTGTATGCTTTGCGCATATGGAGTTCAAGTAAATTCTGTGCATTTCTGCCTTCCATTCCTTTTCTAAGATGTTGAGTGACAGACCCTTTTCTCACTGTACTTTGGGATCTTTGAAAAGGAGGGACTTTAAAATGTTTTTATATATTATGGAAATGCTGTCTGAGTCCTCAAGACTGATCAATATTTCTTCCAGAATAGAGATAGGTGGGAGATGAGGGAAACTGTATAGGTTTTGTTTGACAAAGTTTGACAAATTTGAAGGTAGTGAAAGAAATGTGTTACTGGAAAGTTAAATTTAGAGTGTAACAGTTCATAGAATACTAAGACTTTGTCTATTTACAGATCTCTAAGTGATTTAATCCTGAATGTTTTCCAAACGTTAAAAACTGCGTACGTTTGAGAGGGTGGAAAAAGGTGGTTATCGTGCAGAGTTGCCACAGATAAAAGCTTCTCTATCTTAAAATGCTTCCTACATTGGTTCCATATTCTGAGCGAGTGAACCACTATTGGGTTGTTAAAATATTGGCAATTACTTGTACTTATTGGGGTACAAATCAAGGAATACAAACAAGTACTGCAGGATTTTATTTCTATTGCGGACCAAGCCTGTGTATGTTCATCTACAGTACTTGTGTCCATGTCCAGGTTTTTATAGTTTGTATGTTTGCTGCCCAGTAATAAAATTGAAAGTTAGGTAGAGTCATGCCACCTTCTTCTTTAGGTCTATGTAGGGTCGCCCATTGGTTACATGGATGTTTTGAGTTCCAAATAAATTAGGTTATGGTAATCTAAATTCTTAAAAAATGATTTACTGATGTATATTGAAATGTTTTAAAATAGAAAGAGAAGCTTAGGAAAGATATTCATCTTAACAATGTTAATTCTTCCAGATACAGTGAGATGGAGGGTAGACCATCTACGTAAGTCTTGCTTAATTTTTTCCATACAGACAGCAACATTTTGTTGATAAAGAGCTTTATGTTTACTTGTGATGTTTACCCCATGGTATTTAAACTGATCTGCAATGATAAAATGGAAGGTGTCCAATTGAATACTGTGTGCTTGAGAATTCATTGGAAAGAGCACACTTTTGTTCAAATTAATTCTGAGACCAGAAATCTTTTGAAATTCTGTTACTGCAGTTAGGACTGCAGGCACAGTATTTTAAGGATCTGATATATACAGTACCATATCATCTGCATATAGTGAAATTTTCTGTTCAAGTCCTTCTCTGATTATCCCCTTTATCTCATAAGCATTTCAACAGTGAACTGCCAGTTTCTCAATGACGATTGCAAACAGAAGTGGTGACTAGGGACATCCTTGTCTAGTACGACATTCTAGTTTGGAGTAGTTTGAGTTAATGTTGTTAATACAAACTGAAGCTTCTGGTTTGGTATACAGTAGTTTGGTCCATGCACAAGTGTTCAGGCCAAACCCAAATTTCTTCAATATGGTGAAAAGGTAATTCCATTCATCCATATCAAATGCTTTTTTCTGTATCCAGCGATAATAATATCTCCAGAGTGTTTGACTTTGTGGGTGAGTATATCACATTAAACAGGGATTGAAGACTGGAAGCGAAGTGACTGCTTTTAATAAATCCAGTTTGGTCTTGTGATATTACTGAAGGAAACACTTTCTCAATCCTTCCGGCTACGACTTTGAAAAGTATCTTAACATCATGTAACGGCTGACCCCTTTACCCAGACCTGCAACTACACAACCAAGACTAGTGATTTGGCTAAATTGAGGATTCTTAAGACGTACTTTTTCCCCAAGCGACAAAATAATAGGCAATGTAAATCAATGATGTAAAATTAAGTACAGATATATTATATTGAAAGTGAAACAAATATACCTGTATATACATATAATGTATACAGGTAAAATTCCATTACAACGAACTCCTAGGGACCTAAAAAATAATTCGTTGTAACGAAAATTTAGTTGTAATGAGATTCTCTTTGTTACTATAGTGCTTTCTTTAACTTGCGTCGAGGCATTTGCAATCATTTCAATAGCTTCCTTCGTGTTAATTTTAATTTCTTCTGCCTACAAGTTATGCTGACGAGAATTTTTCTCAGCATTTCCTTGCCATAATACACTTTCAGGGTGCGAATGATACCCAAATCCAATGGCTGAAGCACTGCTGTGCAATTGGGTGGGAGGAATTCAACATGAACATTATCTAAATGTACAACGTAGAAGCATATTGTGTGCAACACAGTTATCAATCAGAAGTTGAATTATCCTTTTCTTCTTCTTCATATCGTGAGGTTTCTGAACACTTTTGGGATCCCCCCCACTCCCCACCCAATGGGAACGACACGCTAAAGAGCATTCCGAAGCGCGATCGCAGCGTCTGTGGAAGATTGTTTGTCCGTTGCTGGAGCAGGGCAACAGCAGGCTCACAGCACTTCAGTGAAGAGCCACAGAAGCAAATCATAAAAGATTGTACTATAAGTTCTTGTCTTGCACCCCAAGACACGAGGCTTAGTCTCAGTACTTTAGCAAAACCAGCTTTATTCAGCTTGAAACAGGAACGGCACAGTTATTTGTTGTAATGTGATCTGCCACTCTGCTGTACACAGACACAGCAGTCAGGCAGAGTCATGGCCAGGTCAGTGACCAAGTAATCCTGTTATCTGCATTTACAATGTACCTTGCATCACCCACCGAGATCTTTTCTGTTTACTTTGGTGGAGAGACGCAGCATAGCTGTTAGCCTGCTGTTGCCCAGTACAGACGCGGAGATCACACTTTGGGATGCTCTTCGGTGTGCTGTCTAGTTGGGGAAGGTCCCAAGAGAGTTTAGAAACCTCACATTTTCTTGAATGAGTGCCGCATTAATAGGAATGTTTCTTGAACGAGCATCACTGAACCACATAAAAACTGCTTTTTCGACGTCTTCAAATGCAGCAGTTCACATACGTTTGCAACATGAGATTTTTCTTCTTTTTTTGCTCGGTCTTTCAGGAAAGTTGACAGTGTTGATGGTGAAATTCCAAATTCACTGACGTCTTTTTTTCTTTTTACCGCAATAGAGAGCTGCAAAAAATGAAAGTTGTTTTTTCTAATATCAGCTGTTATCATTTTTTCGTGTCTGCCGTTTCTATAGGAGGGGGACAATGAGTTAAATTCCAATGGATGTTTTTCAAATGTTAATGAGCAATAAGCAAAAGGTATCACTGAAAACAGCAGGAAACAAAAAAACACCAAAAAAAAAAACAGTACGGGGAATGTTTGAAGAAAGAAAAAATAATTACAATGTTTCTGTTTGGGGATCGTTGTGCACAAGTGAGCTACGGCCACAGAACTAATTGCTCTGCGGATGATTCATTCAGGTATTTCAAGGTCTTTTTTGCACTTCATTGTAATGAAAGTATCTGCTGAATATACTTCGTAGTAATGAGATTTCTATAGATTCATGTCATATGGGGAAGCTGTCGGGACCATAAAAATACTTCATTGTAATTAAAATTTCATTGTAAAGATATTCGTTGTAACGGAATTTTACCTGTATATATATATATATATATATACTAGCAAAATACCCGCACTTCGCAGCGGTGAAGTACTGCCTTAAAATTTTTATTAAGAAGACAATTTAACCTTTTTAAACTGAGGGAAAATATGCCAATAATTATTTGTTAAGGATCTCTTTGTATACCATGTTGTCAGTTCGGCCCTCTGGTTGTAACATTACCAAGCTGTGCGCTGAGCTTACTCTTGAGCATGTAACTTACAGTTGGCGATGTGAACAGTAATCTTGTCTCATATCTCACAGCTTGGATTTCTGCTGTCATAATCGGTTTGAGTTTCATGGTTTGTTTCAATTACGACAGTATTTGCAGGATTTGTTGTGTTGAAGTGACATTCGGCATCTGTCAAGCGTTGTAAGCACACAACCGGTTTCATCAATAAAATCACATCCAGCTTTTGAGAGTTGAAACATTCATAAACATCAAAGTGTCCACTACTGAAATCGTCACCTGTGAATCTAAGATGTTTAAGAGGCATTGGCGGTTGTCGAAAGGTGTAAAATATTTGGCCATTTCAGTACACTTGAAAGCGACAACCGAACAATTCAGCGGCAGCCATCAACTCACATGCAGAACCATAGATGAAGGGCTTAAGCATTTCACTCTTCTAGTGCTCCTGTGTAGGATAATTATCTCCTGTACCGTCATCAGTCCACACCTTGAACCTGTCCCAGTCATTCAATACATAAGACACAATGTTCCTCCGGATATCAAGAGTGAGCCTGATATGGCCGTGCAATATGTAACAAAGAGAATGGAAAAGGTAGGTGCCATCTCCGGGCATGGAAACCACTCAGTAAGTGACAGTTCTTTGATCGATAGTGATCACCTCGATAGACATGGTAATGGGGGTTGGAATGATAAAGGAAATGGGTACCTGAGCAATGTAAAGTAAGTCTAAAATACCTATACAATAACTATAATTGTAACAAACAAACAATAAAACAGCGGAGAAGCCGTGGATTAAACAAAAAGGCTGTAGTTATCAGTAGGGAGACGTGAATCCCGTGGCGAAGCAAGGAAGGGAATGTAGAGACCGGAGCGACGGACAGACAGTCTTATATAGGCAGGCAGCCAACAACGTGGGAGGCGTTGGGATGGGGGACCCAACGCCACCTCACACGGTGACCGAGCTGCAGGCTATGGACGTATATATGTACGTAAGTAGGATTCAGTTAGCGTTGGGAACCCGTGTACCAAATTTCTTGAAGATGGGCCCATAAGTAACAAAGACTGTTGAAAAGTTCAATATGGCGGCCGACAGTGGCATCATACCACCGAAATAAGTACGTACATTGGTTTCGGTTAGTGCAGGGAAGCCGCCTATAAAATTTCGAGAAGATCGGGCCATAAATAAGAAAGTTCAACATCGCGGACGTTGTTGACCGTTGCGATCATTACGCGTAGAATTACGAAATGAAACCTGCTTAACTTTTGTAAGTAAGCTGTAAGGAATGAGCCTGCCAAATTATAGCCTTCTACCTACACGGGAAGATGGAGAATTAGTGACGTTGGAAAGTTCAATATGGCGGCTGACAGTGGCGTCATACCACCGAAATAAGTACGAACATTGGTTTTGGTTAGCTCAGGGAAGCCACCTACCAAATTTCGTGAAGATGGGGCCGTAAATAAGAAAGTTCAACATGGCGGACGTTGTTGACCGTTATGACCGTTACGCGTAGAATTAAGTAAGCTGTAAGGAATGAGCCTGCCAAATTTCAGCCTTCTACCTGCACGGGAAGTTTGAGAATTAGTGACGTTGGAAAGTTCAATATGGCGGCCGACAGTGGTGTCATACTAACGAAATAAGTATGTACATCGGTTTCCGTTAAAAGTTTAATATGGCGGCCGACAGTGGCATCATACCACCGAAATAAGTACCAAATTTCAGCCTTCTACCTACACGGGAAGTTGGAGAATTAGTGACGTTGGAAAGTTCAATATGGTGGCTGACAGTGGCGTCATACCACCGAAATAAGTAAGTACATCGGTTTCGGTTAGCGCAGGGAAGCCACCTACCAAATTTCGTGAAGATGGGGCCATAAATAAGAAAGTTCAACATGGCGGAGGTTGTCGACCGTTATCGACCGTTATGACCGTTACGTGTAGAATTTCGAAATGAAACCTGCTTAACTTTTGTAAGTAAGCTGTAAGGAATAAGCCTGCCAAATTTCAGCCTTCTACCTACACGGGAAGTTGGAGAATTAGTGATGAGTGAGTGAGTGAGTGAGTCAGTGCGTGAGTCAGTCAGTCAGTGAGGGCTTTGCCTTTTATTAGTATATATATATATATATATATATATATATATATATATATACACAGTGGGTACGGAAAGTATTCAGACCACCTTCAATTTTTCACTCTTTGTTATATTGCAGCCATTTGCTAAAATCATTTAAATTAATTTTTTCCCCTCATTAATGTACACACAGCACCCCATATTGACAGACAAAAAAAAGAATTTTTGAAATTGTTGCAGATTTATTAAAAAAGAAAAACTGAAATATCACATGGTCCTAAGTATTCAGACCCTTTGCTCAGTATTTAGTAGAAGCACCCTTTTGAGCTAATACAGCCATGAGTCTTCTTGGGAAAGATGCAACAAGTTTTTCACACCTGGATTTGGATATCCTCTGCCATTCCTCCTTGCAGATCCTCTCCAGTTCTGTCAGGTTGGATGGTAAATGTTGGTGGACAGCCATTTTTAGGTCTCTCCAGAGATGCTCAATTGGGTTTAAGTCAGGGCTCTGGCTGGGCCATTCAAGAACAGTCACAGAGTTGTTGTGAAGCCACTCCTTCGTTATTTTAGCTGTGTGCTTAGGGTCATTGTCTTGTTGGAAGGTAAACCTTC
>JANRMT010062818.1:45311504-45347076 GCA_026402145.1 Polypterus bichir lapradei | reverse complement strand
AGGGGGCAATTACTTTTTCACACAGGGCCATGTAGGTTTGGATTTTTTTTCTCCCTAAATAATAAAAACCATCATTTAAAAACTGCATTTTGTGTTTACTTGTGTTATATTTGACTAATGGTTAAATGTGTTTGATGATCAGAAACATTTTGTGTGACAAACATGCAAAAGAATAAGAAATCAGGAAGGGGGCAAATAGTTTTTCACACCACTGTATATATATAATATGTACACTAGGTTGGCTTCACTCGCCAACCCCAGTGTTTGGTTTTCCGGATACACACTTTTGTGATTTTTTTTTCTTAGAATTGTTGCTATTTCATTAGATTCACTTTTATTTCAGAACTTCTGTAAAAAACAATAGTTGGAATCTTGCAAATCCCAATATGCTGAATCTCTTTAATGAGGTTCATGAGACATGTCTTTAATGACTTTGTACCATAATTCAGGATTGGTTTCTCTGTTTGAAATTTCAGCACAGACAAAATGATCTACGTCATCAGCAGTTAATAATTTTTTTTACAAAGTAACCAATAAATACTTGTGCAGTAATCTCTGTTTTTGAAATTCTCAAGATTCTTTATTTGTCACATGCTTAGTTATACAGGACAACACGGAGTAAAATGCATCCTGATCCACTTATCAAAAACTGTGCAAAGTTAGAAGAATATCAGTTAGATTAACAAAAAGTCATAGATTGAAAGATAACAGTATAGTTATCTTATCTATCTATTATCTATTATAATAGATAAGTAAAATTATGTGAATAAAGTAGAATTAAGTGTTAAGGTGCAATAGTGCAGTGATTATTGTGCAAAACCAAAGTTAGACAGGTGCATAGTTAAATGAGGCAGTTTGTTTGTGCTACTGCGATCTTTCTTTTTTTTATACTTTCTAATTTTCCTACTTTCATATTCTTAACTTTCTCCACGTGTATCACACCTTTTTTTGTTTGAGCCTTTCGAATTCCACTGCTTTCATAATCTCTAACCTGCTCTGCATGTGTTTTGCGCCAATGTGTGTGAATGAAGTTCTACTTTGTCTTTTAACTCTGAGCCAGATTGGACGTGCTTTTTTTTCAATTCCACTTGCTTTAATTGCTTTCCTTATTTTCTGAATTTGCACCTAGATTATTCTTTTTCTTTTTTGCTCTTTTTTCTCTCCAGCAATTCCACTTTTCTCCACGCTGCTTTCTTCTTCACTTAGTCGTAGACATTTCATTTATAACGTACTGTCCTTGTAGGTTTTACATGCAGTGAGAGCCCTGGATCTGTGCGTGCTCAAATCCTTTAGATGACTGAATGTTTTGCTGCCTCTTGGCTTATTTGATATTGATTGTAAGTAGGGCGTGTCTTGCAAGAATCTCATGTTCCACGTCATCGCAAGACGGTCCTGGCTCAATCTCTTGGCACAAAGTCTCATGTTTAAGGTCCCCGCGAGACGCTCTGTAGCCAATCTTTTTCATCTCGCAGTTTCTTTTAAATGTCTTCTGTGATCTTAACGTGAAGATCATGTCTCGACGCCCTCTCCGGGATTTTTTTTATATATATTATTTTTTTTATAATAGAGACATATATATATATTTAGATACACACATGTATGTATATTGTGGAGAAATATCCAATAAAAAAAAAAATCCACAAAATAAAGTTTTGGGGACCGTCCCTGTATATAGAGAAATGCATTATAGTAACAGGAACTGGTTGGCAGGAATCGGAAGTAATGTCCATGGTGACAGCTGGAAGTGATGAAAAATGGAGTCGCCGGAAGTGACATTATGGTGGCCATTTTGAAACTCGGAAATTGCAGCTATTATCTTTCTTTGGTTTTCCTGTTGGAAGAAAAGGTTCAGGTAAGTACCACGTGACAATCCTTCATCTCGCGATGTTTCACTCACCTTTGGGCTTTCTGACTGCCTCCCAATTGCATGTGTGTGACTATATATATATATATATATATATATATATATATATATATATATATATATATATACACATGATTCCCCACTATCCCAAACAACACCAGTGCACCAGTGAAAGACTCTATAGATATATATATCCTATTTAGTACAAGCACACGAATATACAGTAATAAAAAAAAATACAAAGCCCTCCCTTGCCCCTAAACAATAAATGAATACACACAGAACACGAAACACAAAACAGATCAAAAACAAACGGCAATTGGAGTGGATGTGGTATATGAATCCAGAGTTATTGAAGTCCTGAATTAAATGAATACTAGCTGAAATTATATTTTGCTTCTTCCCGAAGAAATACAAAACAATCTCACCATGTGAGTCCTTAGCAATGGCTGAATGAAGTACGAACCCCGGGGTTTCTCCGTACTGGCTGTCGTTACGATGTTCCGTATAATGAAAAAAGCAAACGGTAAAGCTGCACACTGAATGTAGGTGATGATTTGGAAAATGAAAGTGAAACAATGACTCCTTTCTCCTCTCGATCTCCTTTCTCCTTCTTTCTCCTTGCTCTCCTTTTTTGGTTCTTCCCTCCTCTCGTTTAAATAACAAGTATTTCGGATGTACGAGTAATTGGTGGCAACAGGAAATTCCCGTCTCGGGGTCGCTGTCTCCCTGCATCATCCTTCCCCGTTTGTTTTCTGGGGACAACATTTACATACATAGTAAACACGACGATGTAAAAAACACGCGAGTCAGTACAAAACCCAAAAAATATCTACTATGTTGTAACCCTGCTACATTCCCCCCCCCCCCCAAGTCTCCCCAGGTCAATCGGCACTCGTCGACTGTAAGAATTCTGCTGGTTTACCAGGTGGGTTTTTGATCTTTTGGCACGTCTGGCACTTCTTCACATGGTGGCACACATCTTTCTGGACAGACGGCCACAACGCCACCCCTAGGATCTTCAAAAGGGTCTTAGTCCTTCTACGGTAACCACTCAAAGGGCTGTCATGATAATACTCCAGGAACTGTGGGATGAGCACCTCCGGGACCACAAGTTGATATTGTAGACCCCCAAGGGAAGATGGAACAGACCTGTACAGGACTCCTTGGAGGTCCACGAAGTGTATCCAATTGGTGCCCTGCCGATCCAGTCCCTTCCTAATGTCTTGCAAGACAAGCTTCGTGGCAGAGGAAGGATCATTTTCTTTGCCTCTGCCAAGCACACCATCCCTGGTGGCTCCGATGACCTAGGCAGAGCATCAGGCACAATTTTGCCAGAGCCCTTCTGATAGGTCACCTTGAAAGTGAAGTTTTGGAGGCTGAGTACCCACTTGGTTAGTCAGGAGGAAGTCTTTGGGTGGTTGAACACCCAGGTCAGAGCGTGATGGTCCATGTACACTTCAAATTCAACCCGTTCCAGAAAGTGTTTCCATTTTTTCACAGCCCACACAATGGCCAAACACTCCTTTTCAGCTGTTGAATAATTAAGCTCAGTGGCATGCAGTGCCAGATCACCGACCCCCAAGTTGCTTGCATCTGTCTGTACCTGGAAGGTGAGCTGTGGATCTGGCTGGGCCAGAACGTGTGGCTTCTGTAGATGGATCTTTAGTTGCTCGGCCACATCCCGGCACTCCTCAGTCCACTCCAACAGAACATCTTTTTTTGTTAAATGATTCAAGGGAGCCACTATATCAGCAATCCTGGTGATAAACTTGCAATACCACCCCGCTAACCCAAGGAAACGTTGTAATGTCTTTAAATCAGTGGGTGTGGGGTAGTCCCGGATGTCAGGGGAGTGACAGCCAAGTACAACTCCCCTTCTTCCGCAAAGTTCAGGACATCATTGATGGTATACTGAGCCCACAACTTGGAAAAAGGAGAGGTGTACTCCAGGGGTGGAGGGACGGTTGATGTATACATTCCCCCGGGACCCCTGAGGTGTGGAATGGATGGGTGACTGACCGGGTGAGTTGTTGTGCCAGGTCTTCCCACAGAGGCAAAACATCTTCCTAGCAGTCCTCTTCAGGTCCATGGTGATCTTCGAGGTACAGCAACTCCAAAGAATCCACCACCTCCTGCACCACTGAACATGCTCTGACCGTGACATGTTGCGCCCCAGCTACTCCTTCCTCACACCACGGCGAAGCAATGGTGTCGTCCTGCTCGGCACACACAAAAGACATGATGTTAAATAAGGGACAGCATAGTTATTCTAATGATCTTTCATCAGAGAGATGTGAAAGTGTCTCTCTGAAAAAGTCACGTCTCGTCCCAGGATTTTTTTATATAATAGAGATATATATTATATAAAAAAATCTTGGGTCGAGATGTGATCATGTCGGAGAGACACTTTGACGTCATGCAAGACGTGATCATCTCAGAGAGACACATTGACGTCACGTGAGACTAGACATTACAACCTTAGGAAGCAAGACCTGTGAGACAGTGACTTTTGCACGTCAGGCCCTACTTACAATCAATTTAAAACAAGTTCTAACCTCGCAGCTGTTGGAATGCTTTTGGCAGACACACTTCATGTACTCCCAGCTCTTAAAAATGTTATACATGCTAGATCATGCATGAATGACTAAGCAAAGAAGAAAGAGCAGCGTGTTGAAAAGAAACATGAAAGCGTTGGAGAGAAAAGAAGGCAAAAAAGGATGCACAAGAGAACAATAATAATCTATGTACAAATTCAGAAAATAAAGAAAGTAATAATCAGTCCGACCAAGTGGAAATGAAATGCACGTAGGTCAAACCCGGGTCAGAAATAAGAGACTTCATAATGACGTTCAAAAACGTTGGTGCGATACACATGCAGAGCAGGTTAGAGATTATGAAAGCAGTGGAAATCGAAAGGCTCAAAAAAAAAAAAAAAAAGTTGGTGCGATACACATGCACAGCAAGTCAAAGAATATGAAAGTAGGAAAATTCGAAAGTATCAAAAAAAGATAATAAAGATTGCATTAGCACAAACAAATGGAAAGTATTACTCGGTGAAATAACGGAACAGCAAAAAGAGATCGACTATATGGAGATAGGACACAGAAGCATGTAGCTATTGTAAGGCTTTAAAGTTTAAGTCAGAGACTTGTAGGTTGGCTAATTCCTGTTTCCATCAGGGAAAAGTAGTGTTGCATCCCAATGGTGAGGCGTATCCGTGAGAATTAAAAGATTTGTTGTTTGGTGAAAGTGAAATCCACAAACACTAGAGGCAAAATATCCAAGTCTACAATAATCTTTTTGCGTTTGCATCATTCAATGCTCAAAACGTAGATTTACACGATTCAGGACCATGCGAGAAACAATGAAGTCAAAAGAATTAACACGAAAATTGTAGAACGATTACATGGAAAATTGGTTAAATGCGTATCAATAGACTATGCTGAAGCAGTTGGTGCTGATAGTGCAGAAGATAAAAACATCAACTTACAATAATATCCCATAGAATATCTACAAGTGTTAACACCGTCCGGACTCCCACCGGCTGAATTACTGTTAAAAGAAGGATGGGCCATACGCTAGGAGAATCTGTAGTCCTGTAACAATTAAAGCTACGACAAAGTTTAATTTTGAAGAAACCACAATTCGGTCAATGTTTATTTATGATCACGGAGAAGCTATGCAACATAGAATCGAAACAGGGCTCGGTGAAATCAGACCATATATCAACATGATCAAATTTCAAAAACAGGGTTTACTTCACTTTGCAAAAAAATTTTTAACTGCTGATGATGTAGATTGGTTTGTCTGTGCAGAAATTCCAAACAGAGAAACCTATCCTGAATTATGGTACAAAGTCATTAATCACGTCTCACTGACCACATTTAAAAGATTCAGTATGTTGGGACTCAAAAGAGAAAAAGTGTCTAAAGAAATTTCCAAACGCATTTGTTCAATCAACAGATATGAATAAGGCTGGCTTTCCTGATAATCGTCACGAACAGCACACTTATCATGGAAAGAAAGATGGTAAAATTGTGATGATTGATAATTCAATGATTGTAGCATATAACCAATATTTGCTCAAACAATTCGATTGTCATATTAATGTCGAGTATTGTGCGTCGGTTATGAGTATTAAGTACAACTACAAGTACATTCATAAAGGGCATGATAGAGTATGCGTAACTTTATTGAAAGAACAGTCTCAGGACGAAGTTCAAGCATATTCAGATACTCGGTACATCAGTGCAATGGAAAGCGGGTGGCATTTAATGGATTTGCCAACACACTGTCGAAGTCATTCTGTTGACTTATTAACGATTCATTTACCAGGTCAGAATATGATTCAATTTAAAGAGGACAAAGAAGCAGAAGCTTTAAAGGTAGTGAAAAATAGAAATACAAAATTAATGGCTTATTTTGAACTTAATAAAACAGACATAAATGCAAAAGCATATACGTATGCGCAAATCCCTCAACATTACACATGGCAGAAACAAAAAGGGGTGTGTATGTGTATATATGTATGTGTATACTGTATATGTATATATATATGGCTATGTGTATATATACCTACATGTATATGTAGGTATATATATGTGTGTGTATGCATCTAACTAAGCAGTTACTCAGACATTAAAAAGAAAAGCTAATTAATGTTACATGTGGTATTTTATTAAATATATATAAAAAAAACTATACATAGAATTTTAATTATGCAGATGGATTGAAATGTAAAGTTTTGCTTCTAGAGGAATAATTGTTTCCATTCTCCTTGGCGTCTCCCTTCACCCCCCCTCTTCACAACGGCACATAGCGCTATATATCTTTTTCATCACAAGCACATGAATATACAGTAATCAAAAAAAAAAAAAAATACAAAGCCCTCCCTTGCCCCTAAACAATAAATGAATAGAATACGAAACACAGAACACAGATCAAACACAAACTGCAACTGAAGTGGATGTAGTAACCTGAGTCCAAAGTTATTAAACTCCTGAATTAAAAGAAATACTGGCTTTTATGATATTTTGCTCCTTGCAGAAAATAATTCAAAACGATCTCACCATGTGAGATTCCACTATTCCTCCTAATCCACTAACAGCTGTGTTTGGGGTACTTCCTGATGGGCTTAAAGTGGAGAAGGACAAACAAACTGTGATTGTCTTCACTACACTATTGGCATGTATGCTTATTTTGCTCAACTGGAAGAATTCTAACTTACTTCTTTTTAGTCAGTGGGTAACTGATGTTATATACTATCTAAAATTGGAAAACAAATATTCACTTAGAGGATGCGTACAAAACATTTTCAAAACCTTGCAGGATCTGATCAATAAAATTTTATAATAAGTATCTAAAGCATTGAGGAAGCAGATTCCCTCCCCTCCTTTTTTATTCTATTTATTTTTATTCATTTATTTATCTCTTTCTCTCTCTCTTAGCTCTCTTTCTCATTGGTGGGGGATGATGTTTCAAACCTAGTTTTGTTAAACTTGACTTGCTTGAATGAAATGTTATTTGATTTTAATAAAATTAATAAAATGTTTTAAAAAATGACATGGTGTGTTCATTCTCATAATCTTAATTAACAAAAATGCAGATTTGTCAAGTGAAAAAAGCAAGTGTAGCCCAACATTTGTCACCCACTTCAAATCCATAAAATATTATAATCAGATGTTCCAGATTAGGTGCCAATGACTAAAACCTCCTTGGGGAGGTGTGCAGGTAGATGTAGGGTTTGGTGTTCTCTTTGCTGTTGATGTCTTTGAAAACAGCTCTATAATGCTGATACAGTTGTGTTTGAAAGTTTGTGAACCCTTTAGAATTTTCTATATTTCTGCATTAATATGACCTAAAACATCATCAGATTTTCACTCAAGTCCTAAAAGTAGATAAAGAGAAACCAGTTAAACAAATGAGACAAAAATATTATACTTGGTCATTTATTTATTAAAGAAAATGATTGAATATTACATATTTGTGAGTGCAAAAGTATGTGAACCTTTGCTTTCAGTATCTGGTGTACCCCCCCCCCCCCCCCCTCCCCTCCCCTTTGCAACAATAACTGCAACTAAACGTTTCCAGTAAGTTTTGATCATTCCTGCACACCGGCTTGGAGGAATTTTAGCCCATTCCTCGGTACAGAACAGCTTCAACTCTGGGATGTTGGTGGGTTTCCTCATATTAACTGCTTGCTTCAGGTCCTTCCACAACATTTCGAGTGGATTAAGGTCAGGACTTTGACTTGGCCATTCCAAAACATTAACTTTATTCTTCTTTAACCATTCTTTGGTAGAACGATTTGTGTGCTTAGGGTCATTGCCTTGCTGCATGACCCACCTTATCTTGAGATTCAGTTCATGGACAGATGTCCTGACATTTTCCTTTAGAATTCTCTGATATAATTCAGAATTCATTGTTCCATCAATGAAGGCAAGCCATCCTGGCCCAGATGCAGCAAAACAGGCCCAAACCATGATACTACCACCACCATGTTTCACAGATGGGATAAGGTTCTTATACTGGAATGCAGTGTTTTCCTTTCTCCAAACATAATGCTTTTCATTTAAACCAAAAAGTTCTATTTTGGTCTTATCCATCCACAAAACATTCTTCCAATAGCCTTCTGGTTTGTCCACGTGATTTTTACAAACTGCAGACGAGCAGCAATGTTTTTTTTGGAGAGCAGTGGCTTTCTCCTTGCAACCCTGCCATGCATGCCATTGTTGTTCAGTGTTCTCCTGATGGTGGGTTCATGAACATGAACATTAGAGAGGCCTTCAGTTGCTTAGAAGTTACCCTGGGGTCCTTTGTGACCTCGCCGACTATTACACACCTTGCTCTTGGAGTGATCTTTGTTGGTCGACCACTTCTGGGGAGGGTAACAATGGTCTTGAATTTCCTCCATTTGTACACAATCTGTCTGACTGTGGATTAGTGGAGTCCAAACTCTTTAGAGATGGTTTTGTAACCTTTTTCAGCCTAAGGGCTGTTCCACGAAGCGAGCTAACCTCAAAATCCAGTCTTATTTCGATAATCCCGGCTTAATTTCACCAAATTCGGTTCCACGAACGAGGCTAACCTGAAGCTCCGCTTAATTACTATGTCAACATATGCTCTTGGACAAGCCTGCTCCGTGGCAGGTTAGTTGTGAAGCTTAGCTTAGCTTGATGAATACGATTGGACAAGCCATGTGATGTCACAGCACGACATTCTGCGGGGCTGGGATTATTCTGCTGCTGTTCTCTCCCTCTTTCGCACACATCGACCCTCCAATATAAAATTATTACAGATTACATGCAGGCGATTCTAATTACTTAGAAAGTATAAAATGACAAGGAGTGCATTGAAGGCTTTTACATGAATAACCATGGCGTGCCCATTTATTCATAATCCAGTTGATGAGGGAGCGAGGCTCATTCGTAGAGCTTTAAGGCAACAGGTTCCACAATTACTTCGGCCCAGGATAGATCCGTTGCATTTTGCGGATGATTATTTATACGAGCGCTATAGATTTAGTAGACACAGTATTGCATATTTGTGTCAGTTATTGGAACCTTACATTTCCAAAAACACACGTCGCTCTAAAGCCCTTACGGTTGCACAGTCTTTGTGTATCGCTTTGCGTTATTTTGCCAGTGGTTCATTTCTGTACAGTGTGGGGGATGCTGAACATTTAAGCAAAGCTACAGTGTGCCGTGAAATCAGGAAGGTTTGCGTTGCATTAAAGTCCTTTTTAAATATATTCACTACCTTTCCTGGCCACCGAGGAATTCTTGCCATTAAGGAAACTTTCTTTGGAATTAATGGTGCTTAATCTTTAAACATCTACTCATTTACAGCACATAAATCATTACCTGATAAGTAACTGAATTTAATTTGTCAGGCTTTCCTAACGTCATTGGAGCCATTGACTGTACTCACGTGAGGATAAAGGCTCCAGCAGGTCCAACAGAGCCTGATTACATAAACCGCAAATCATATCACAGTATTAATGTACAGGTAAGTACTGATAATATCTCACATTTATATACAAGAGGTGAAAGTGTAGTCGTCCAACATTAGCAATGTATGTCATTACCATTTCCTAAAATGTTTCAGATGGTATGCACTGCTGAACATCTAATTTCAAACATTGTGGCAAAATGGCCAGGATCAGTACATGATGCCAGAATTTTTCACGAGTCTTCACTGGCTCAAAGCCTCAGACAAGGCAAGTCAACTAAAATTCACAAATATACTATAGTTTATTATACTACAGTCTAATGTGTCTACTTTCCATTATATGAATTTTTCCTGGTGTGCTGCTTGGTGACAGAGGATACCCATGTTTACCGTTTCTTCTCACACCATATACAGATCCTGCAACACAAGCAGAAAGACATTTCAACCATGCCCATTGTAAGACAAGGGCACGCATTGAAATGACATTTGGACAGTTAAAATCCAGGTTTAACTGCCTGCGGCATCTCAGAGTTACACCAGACAGAGCGTGTGACATTGTAGTAGCCTGTGCAGTTTTGCATAATGTGGCAATACTGTATTGTATTTAATCTTCACTTGCTGCCAGGACCTTTTCGTTCCACTCATGTTGCTCCTGAAACCAAGCATTATTAATAATTATATTAATAATTACAATTATATATCACTTTTTATCCAAGATGAACCCATATAATTAACATGCTGTCCTGTTTATCAATGTGTTAAAATAACCTTAAAAGTACCTTACAACTGGTAACAAAATGCATATGTAAAAGGAAATTTTAATGACTATACATTTTGAAGGCTTGAAACTGTTCTCATTTAGTTGTTAAATAGTTTGACATCCTTAACGCAAAAGTTACTAAAATCATGTTCTTACGCATTTAACTTGTCAGCTATTTTCTGCCATGCAGCCTCACGAGCTTTGATAATACAGCTCGTGTTCCCCTTTCTAGTTATTATAGCTTTGTAGTCCTCATAGGCTTGTAATAATAATTCTTGCTCCGCCTGCGTAAAAAACGCAGCTCTTTCCTTAGTTTCCATTCTTACTTATCCAGCATCGATTAACAAGGCTGCCTTTTATATCGCGCGGACGCGCACGAGCCTCGCTTATCAAGCTTGGCTTGAATTAGCGGAGATTAAATACACCTGAATTTTGTTCGTGGAACTCAATGAGCCTGAAGTGAACTGTTAGGATAATTCAAGCGAGGCTATTACAAATAATCCTCGATTTTATAAGCTCGCTTCGTGGAACAGCCCTCTGATGAGCATCAACAACTCTTTTTCTGAGGTCCTCAGAAATCTCCTTTGTTCGTGCCATGATACACTTCATGTGTTGTGAAGAGCAGACTTGGATAGATCCCTGTTCTTTAAATAACACAGGGTGCCCACTCACACCTGATTGTCAGCCCATTGATTGAAAACACCTGACTCGAATTTCACCTTCAAACTAACTGCTAATCCTAGAGGTTCACATACTTTTGCCACTCACAAATATGTAATATTCCATCATTTTCCTTAATAAATAAACAACCAAGTATAATATTTTTGTCTCATTTGTTTAACTGGTTTCTCTTTATCTACTTTTAGGACTTGAGTGACAATCTGATGATGTTTTAGGTCATATTTATGCAGAAATATAGAACATTTGAAAGGGTTCACAAACTTTCAAGCACCACTGTAAATGATGTAAATTTCAAATGCCTGCTAAATTGTTCAGTACTGGCTGGCTCAGAAAATTCAGAACCCTAATCTTTTACAGATGACTCTTACAAAAGTTGGTGTTGAAGTGCAAGCATCTACAATCAAAAAGAGATTACACAAATTTGACCTGCATGTAAGATGTGCCAGGAAAAACCTTTGTTGTCCAAAAGGAACATTAGAGCAAGACTACAGTTTGCCATTGAACAACACAGGTGGACAGATGAATCAAGCATAGATTTGTTTGGCCACAGTAACAGCAGACATATTTAGCTTAAACCAAAGTACCTCAGGGCCTGGCCAGCTTGCAGCCAACTGTGAATTCTGCATCATATCAAAATGCCTTAAGAGAAAGTTACACCATCTAGCAGTACATCTTATAACAGAATGAACTTTGCATTGAGGAGTGGTCAAACATTTCATGGAGTCAATGTAAGAGACTGGTGAGCAGTTATGCAAAATGTGTGCAAGAAGTCATGTCTGTTAAAGGGGGAAAATTCCAGCTGCTAAGACCAAGGGTGCACTTACTTTTTCCACCCAGAAGACCATTACATCTATTGATAATTTTTGTCTATTATAAAAAAAATCCTGGGAGAGAAAGACTAGGTAGATGAGACGTGATCTTCACATGAAGATCATGAAAGACACTTAAAAGACCCGCAAGACGAAAGAGATTGGCCATGAAGCGTCTCACGGGGACCTTAAACATGAGACTTTGTGCCAAGAGATTGACCCAGGACCGTCTCGCAATGGTGTAGAACATGAGATTCTTGCAAGACACGTCCTGCTTACAACCAAATAAGAGCACGGGCAGCAACACACTCAGTCGTGTCAAGGCTTTGAACACACACAGATCCAGGGCTCTCAGCACATATAAAGCACATATGGACAATATGTTATAGATAAAACGTCGACGACTAAGCAAAGAAGAAAGAGCAGCACGGATAAAAGAGACTAAAAAGTGTTGGAGAGAAAAAAATGCATAAAAGAATAATCTAGGTGCAAATTTGGAAAATAAGGAAAGTAATAATCAGCCCGGAAACAATTGGAATTGAAAAAAAAAGCACATCCAATCGGGCTCAGAATTAAAAGACAAAGTAGAACTTCATAAAGACGTTCAAAAACGTTGGCACTATACACATGCAGAGAAAGGTAAAGAATATGAAAGCAGCAAAATTCGAAAGTATTGTAGCGTCCCAGCCAGGTTGAAGCCTTTTTTTTTTTTTTTTGACTGACTGTTCGGTTCGATTGAGGGAGGGCAGAGTACAGCACGGAAGAATGACAGCGGGGTATTGATTGATGCGGTAAGGATGGGGGGAGGGGGGGGTTTCCCAGGATGGGAGGAGGGGTTGGAGTGGGTGCTAGAAGGTTGTGTTTGGGGTTACAAAGTCACCGTTCTTTTTGATTGTTCAAGTAAAACTTTTGTGAGACTTTACTACGTCTGTCAGGTTTTTTTTTTTTTTTACTTCTTTTTTCGAGCCGGATGCAGAGGTCGCTACAGTATCAGAAAAACATAGTAAAGATCACATTAGCATAAACAAAAGAAAATTATTACTCGAAAAAAAGGAAAATAATCATCACGGACCAGGTGTAATTGAAAAAATAGCAGGACAAAGCAAGGTCAGAAATAAAAGACAAAGAGTAGAAAACAAAGTAAAACGTCATAAAGAAGTTAAAAAACAAGGGGGCCAAACACATGCAGAGCAGGTTTGAGATAATGAAAACTGGAATTCAAAAGACTCAAAAAAAAAAAAAATGTATGCGTGAAACACATGAAGAGCAAGATGCAGAATATGAAAGCAGAAAAAAACGACAGGGTCAAAAAAAAGAAAGTAAACATCGCATTAGCGCAAACAAAGAGAAATTATTACTCTGAGAAATAACGAAAAGGCGAATAGAGATCGAATATATGGACATAGGTGATATGTCAGAAGTATATAAATATTGTAAGGCTTTAAAGTTTAAGTCAAGAGAATTTCAAAAATGGAGTTTACCTCACATCCATTTATTGGTTACTTTGCAAAAAAAAAAAAATGATTAACTGCTGATGATGATGATCGTTTTGTCTGTGCTGAAATTACAAACAGAGAAACCTATCCTGAGTTATGGTACTAAGTCATTAAACACATCTCACTAACCTCATTAAAAAGATTCAGCATGTCGGGACTCGAAAGATTCAAAATATTGTTTTTACAGAAGTTCTGAAGTAAAAGTGAAACTAATGAAATAGCAACAATTCAAAGAAAAAAAAATCTTAAAAGTGTGTATCTGGGAAAACCAAACACGGGGGTTGGCGAGCGAAGCGAGCAGGGGGCGAAGTCCCCTAGTTTAATAAATGATTAAAATGACAAATTTCCCTTGTACACACTTCAAGTACACCCTTAAAAATAATGTTTCTTTAATGGCATTTTCTGGTTCTTTACTGGTTTGCGTGGCTCCATGTAGAACTATTGCTTGACAAATCACCAATTAATTCTGGATCAGATTCTTTGCATATGAAGTTGTTTCTTTGTATTTAAAAAAACTTCCTAATATGTAGAAAAAAAATTGGAAATCTTTAATATATGGTAGGCCATCTAGCAAGAAATGGAGGTTAAGAAAATCTGACTTTTGTCTGTGTTATTTTCTGCAGCAAAGGTTCCTTTAAAATCACGACCTACTGGGATTTCACAAATCTGGTACCATCTGTTCATGATTGTTTACTGTGTTGAGCCTGTTACAGATCTAAATAAATAAAGGTTCTTTCTGGAACCTTCATGTGGATGAGTCTTTTGTAAACCAAAAATGGTTCCCCTATGGCATCGCTCTGAAGAACCACTCTGGCACCTTTATTGTTAAGAGGGTATATCACGTTTATCATTAGGCACTGTTTGCATGAGGATCTACCGTTCAAATATACCTACCATATCTACCATAAATATGCAGTAAGTCCCCTACATACAAAGTTCAGTTCTGAAAGTGAGTTCGCAACTCCAGGTTGTTTGTAGGTCCAGTAAAGTTAGCCTAAGCACCCAACAAACACAATGCAGCCCCCAAACCTCAACTCCTATAGAAAACATGCACATGTACAGCTATTTGTACATAAGAAAATGCTTTTAAAAGTTAGTATTTGTATTTCGTTACAGATTTCTTGTGTATTTTAACAATAAACAGAGTTAATTTTTGTTTCCATTAGCTGATATTGCTGTTTATACCACCAAGTAGGCTATGTACGCAGAACTAACCTACCTCTTTCTCAACTCCTATAGAAAACATATTTGTACTGTACAGTGCATAGGAAAGTGCTTTTAAAAGTTAATATTTGTATTTTTTGTTTGTCTTCAAATCCACTTCCAGCCACCACACACAAAGAGAGCAATTGGATGGTATCCAACGGTATTTCCGTACTGACCCCTACTCTCTTTTCTGTTTCTTTTTCCGGTTTCTTTGTGGTGGTGGCCTGCGCCACCTCCACCTACTCAAAGCTTCATGATGCTCCAACAATGATGGATGGACTAAAAGGCAGAATTCTACGTGACCATCATCATCAAGCCTTTCCGTGAGAACCCTAAATCCAAAGAGGACTGTTTCATTTATGTTAGGTAGCATGCCCAGAGGGGACTGGGCGGTCTCATGGTCTGGAATCCCTACAGATTTTATTTTTTTTTTCTCCAGCCGTCTGGAGTTTTTATTTTGTTTTTTCTGTCCCCCCTGGCCATTGGACCTTACTCTTATTCGATGTTAATTAATGCTGATTTATTTTGTTTTCATATTGTGTTTATTTTTCTATTCTTTATTATGTAAAGCACTTTGAGCTACTGTTTGTATGAATATGTGCTATATAAATAAATGTTGTTGTTGTTGTTGTATCATCACTCAACACCTACTGCCCATCACTTAATATTGATGAATGATATATGTTCGTGGTGAACATTCATAGATGATTTTGATGGAAGGACAAAAAAAAAAAAAAAAAGCATCACAAAGTCCTTCTGGCACAAACTCCTGTTTGAGTCTATCAAAATAAAAGCACTTGCTAATCTAGCAGTACTCCTGATGGGATGCTCATATCCGAAGATCACACATTAGAGTCGATTAGGACAAGTCAACAAGAATGAGCTGTTCACGAGGTCCGACCACAGGTCTCAATTATGCCTACACTCCACATTACTTGGTTTTCTATGGTTTTACTTGGTTTTTCTATGAGTGGAGAAGATCTTACCCTTACTGAGTTTCCAACTGTGTCCCATGTTCTTGTTGAACACATTTATTTCCGACATCTTGGGCTTCAAATAAAGTACATTAACTCACCATAAACAGAGATACAGCCAAAAGTACAACCACCTGTAGAGGATGCACACGTGTGACGTGCATGTAAGCAGTAATAGTGCGGGATTTGTGCTCTGCCTAGCGCCACACACACAAACCAACTTATGTGCTGCTGCGAAATTTGAAGTTACACTACAATTTTTAATTATTCGAATAATTTTTCATTTATTTGACATGTACAGTCACATCTTTGTGTCAGAGGTGGCTGGGGTGGCGACCCGGCCGGGACGCCCAGGAGGACCGGAGGAGGGCTTGCACCTTCCCCAGACCATCTGGGGGCGACCGCCCTGGTTCCTTTGGGGGCCACGGGTACAGAGCTTTGAAGCTCCACCCTGTAGGGGCCCGTGGTTGCTGCCAGGGGCCGCCCCCATGCCTTTGGCGCCCTGGACCTCAGCACTTCCGCCACACCAGGAAGTGCTGGGGGGGGGGGGGGGGAGAGGAGCTGGGACACCCGGAGTGCTTCCGGGGATGCAGCTGGCACTTCCGCCACACGGGGGTGTGTCCGTGGAAGATTGCCGGAACCCACCTGGAGCACATCTGGGTGATGATAAAAGCAGCTGCCTCCCTTCATTCAGAGCGAGAGTCGGGAGTGGAGTGGACTGAGCTGGAGAAGAGAGAAGGAGGCGGTCTGAAGAAAGGCATTGTGTGGCCAGGACTTTGGGGACTTGTGGGGTTTGTGGTGCACTTTGAACTGTAAATAGTGTAAATAAACGTGTTTGTGGGTGACATGAACGTGTCTGTCTGTCTGTGTCCGGGCCAGCCTCCACATTTGAAAGTTCATATGTAGGGGAAAAAAATAATAATTGTGGAGTAAAACTTTTCATGGTGGAAACTTGCCGTCAATCTATTTTACTCCAGTATGCCAATTATTAATTTGTAGTCTGACCATAGTAACATATAAATTGTCAAATACTTAGTGAAGTTGAAGTGTTTCACATGAATCTTAAGAAGTATATAAGAGGCAAAAAAATGCATTAATAACTTACCCATATGTTTTATGCATTTTCTGAAGTGGACAATTTGTAATTTCTTGCTTGGAGGTTAAATAATCATAGAAATTGGTCTTGTAAAATCCACTCAAATACTGTTTTTTAGTTTCACTGATATTCATCCATTTCCTGAACCTGCCTAACACAATCTTTGGATTGTAGGATTGCAGTATCCAGCTTGTCAGGACTGGTCACAAGGCATCAACTAATCCTGAATGGGGAATCATTACAACATGTGACAAAATGACAAAAATACTGTACTCATACTAGGCCCAATGTAAAGTCACCAATGGGAGGAACATCACTGAAAAGATTACAGTACCTTGCCTGATATGGAGAAGGGATTCCAGAGCCGTATCAATAGATGTAGCATTACTGAAGAAATTAAGTTGGAGTGGGCACAGTATCATGAATCTATTAAGTAGCAAGGTCCCCAACAGGCGGTTTTACAAGGTGAAGAGGCTTACTTAGTTTCCTTGATTTTGTCAACACAATTGTTGATATTGTTATAAAATCTACTGATTGAATTAATTCATTATCAATTACATTTATATAGAGCTTTTCTAGCTACACAAGGTGTTTTATAGAAATGGTGCATAGCCACCTTAACTACCATCAAAGTGCAGTATCCACCAACATGATGTGACGGCAGCCATTACTACACCACTATACTTACCACACATTAGCCATAAGATGGTGAGCAGATGAGAGAGACAGACAATTAGAGACTGGATTAGCAGGACCAGAATGGACAAGGCAGTTTAGCGAGACCATCAGGTAACACTTTACTCTTTTTTGACTACAGACAGTCAGGACCTCAGTTTTACATCTCTTCTGAAGGATGGCACCAGTTTTTCAGCACAATGTCCCCCTCACTGCATTGAGGATTCAGGATATACACACAGACCACAGGGTAAGCATCCCATGATGGCCTTACCAACACTTCTCCTCTTCTAGCAGCAACCCAAGCTTTTCCTGGCTGTTCACCCATCTAAGTAGTGGCTGGGCCCAAACCTGCTAGCTTCAGGCGCAGCACCCGTTCTCAAGTGCTGGAGGTATGGCTGCTGGCTACAGAGCTCCATTTTTTTAGGTTGCAGAAACAATCTAATTATAGTAGTAACTTATCAGATACTGCTTAAATAATAATAAAAAAATCAAGTCAGTATTGATCAATGAAAGTAAAGATAATTTTTCATAGTAAACATTCAATAAAAGTGGCTATAACATAGTAATATTGACTTAAAATTCTTTGGCCACTGTTTAACTATTATAGTAAGAGCTTGCAAAGTGTGCTTGCCATGTCAGCATTCCTAGATATGAGTTATGCCGACAGTAACAGCAATACTGAACTTATTCTTTAATAATAAAAACAAAAAACTGTATTCCCAACTCATTTACTGCATCATTTATGGAATACTGATATATACTATGTCTTCCTCAGAAAACATAGTAATGATATGGGGGAAATAGCATTCTTCATCTTTATTATACTGCCTTAACGAATGAGGCCTTCTCTAATATTTGAAATACACATACAGGTATCTAAAATAAAGAAATGAGTTGAAAAACAGGCAGATAGTAACAAAAATAAATGGTATTAATGTAGAAATTATTTTATTGTGCACTATTTCAAACTGTTCTGCTAGACATACCCACTTATTAACAGTTTTGTTTTCATAAAAAGTACATCAAACACATTTTTAAGCAGCATAAAACAGGACACAACACATACACGTTACAATATGGCATTCAGAAACTGAAAAAGGAGTGGTATTAGTATATTCTATTTCCCGAAAGTAAAACAAATAATTCATACTTCCTTGACAGTTCTATCTTGATATAATCCAACATCTGCAATATCTGTGCAATTTAATTTTGCTCACTTCAAAATTTATAATGTTAACTCCCAACACAAAATTTTGTCTTTTTTGATAAAAACATAAGCATCCTATGCTATGCAACAGCACTTGATACTTGGTTTCATTAACGGGCCGATGGTTTTTCTCTGTGAAGTTTGTACTGTCTTCCCCATCTGTGAACAGGTTTCCACCACTACCTTTCTTTATTTCATTCAAAGCCATGCTATCAGATTAACTGCCATTTATTTCTAAACTGCTGTGAAGTGAATGAATGTGAAATTACATTTGCGTGAAGTATGCGGTATCTTATCTTCTTGTCCAGAGCCGTAACTCTATAGTTGTGTCTACGGAGGTGTGGACAGGAGACCACACCTGACACCCATTTTAGTTAGGTTAAAAAAAAAAACAAAGAGAAAAGATTTGAAGGATACATTTTAGAACCCTCAACTAAGAAAAGACTGGCCTGTTTTTAATGTAAAATACTCAACAACAGGGATGGGCATTTTCAAGGATTATTTGCATTAAGATTACCAACCGTACTCTATTAAAGTTTATTTGAAACTTGAAAGAAAAAATTTAAAATTTTTCTGAATGGTTGCAGTCTGCTGCTTTATTTTAGAAAGGATGGGAATGACATTTCAGTTGTCAAAGCTCTCTGGTAGTGGTCTTTGAGTCAAGCGACAAGAATGCCTCTTACATAACTAAGCGACTTTAAGGCAGCATAGAAGAGTATTTTTCATATCAGCCTAGCAGAAGCAGTTAGTTGCAATAATAAACGCAATTCTTGTTGGCCTCTGTTTTTTCTAAGGACTTACCTGTCTGCCTCACCTGAAGGCATAAAAGACACTTTCTTGTTTTTACGCATTAATTTTTTTTGCCAAACTTCCAATGACAGTACCCCTACACGCTGTTTTATAGAACCTTCCATTTGTGCTCCTCCATAAAGCAACAAAGAAAACTGTTTACTTCCATTGACTTCTTACTCCAACATTTACAAAAGGTGAAAGAAAAAATGTCCACTTTACAATACAGTTTGTTACATGGAAATTGCAAGCATTATTTAGAAATTACATGCCATAAAATTAAAAAATTAACCATGTATGTCTGACCAGTATTCTCTTGAAGCCAAGAAAACAGTACTTGTCAAAAGTACTCCAATTTAATTAACTTCCTGGGAATGCAAATGTTGCTTTAGAGATACAGTAATTACACTTGCATCTTACATCTCTTATTCCTAAAAATAGTGTGGGTGTATATCTGTACTATGACATATTTCTAGTTGCAAAAATGTTATTTCAAATATCTTGACTGCATTGTGGATTGATAAAGCCAACTGTACACCTGGTGAAATGTGGAAAAAAGAGAAACCGTCATATTCACCAGTTTAGGTATTGATTGCATGCTGCCTTGCTACCACAAAGCCTGTACACCAGAGAGTAACCTGCAAAAGGGCTGAGGATGGAATCCAAACATTGAAAGACTCTAACTAAATGGATCTGCTTTTTAAGTTGGACCTCAGATGAGGAAAAATGCATATTTAATGTACTGCGGTGGGTTGGCACCCTGCCCAGGATTGATTCCTGCCTTGTGCCCTGTGTTGGCTGGGAATGGCTCCAGCAGACCCCCGTGACCCTGTGTTTGGATTCAGTGGGTTGGAAAATGGATGGATGGATGGATGGATATTTATTTAATGTATGCAACTACAGTCTCTCCTCTACAATTATTGGCACCCCTGATAAAAAGGAGTGAAAAGGGTTGTAAACAAAACATCACTTTTGCTGAGATACCTTAATCTCACACTACAAAAAATGAGAGAAATCCAACCTTTAATTGAAACAATTATTTTTAACAAAACCACATATGCCAATATGATTATTGGCAACCCTAGAAACTCTTTTGAACAAAGTTTAACTGAAGCATTATATCTGACTTTTTACAAAGCGTGTAGAAACTTCCAAGCAGTAATTCAGACTTTCTGTTTCACTGGGGTATACATATGAGTAGTCACAGAGGCCAAATCCCCCTAGTCATTCATCAGCAAGAGAAAGGCAGGAGAACACACGGTTCAAATTAAAGAAAAATGAGCTCACCTTCATAAGTAAGGGAATGGCTATAAAAAATTGCCACAGCCCTAAAAATGCCCACATTTAGAGTTGAGGCAATAATTAAAAAGTTCAAATCAATGAACTGCTACTTGTCTGGGAGAGGACCCAAGTTTATTTTGCTTCCGCACACACACTGAGCAGGATGGCAAGCTAACATGGTTTACCTCACGATTAACTACCATCACCTGAGAAACAGGCATGTCTGGGGCCATGTAAATAATATTTTCTTGTCAAATAAAGATGTCACAAATGCTTTTATATTGTTTTTGTGGTTTCTTTTGTGTAATATGCTCTCATATGAATTAATTTGCCTGGTGTGACAGATTTAATTAAATGGGCAGTGGGATACTACAAGATTAGTTTGAATTTGGTCTTTTGGTGTCCGTCTCTTGTCATCAAATGCCTGATTTGCATTATTTTATTTTTACTATCCTTCCTGGTCATTTGACCTTATCATCGTACTTGCATTTAGGGACTTAGAAAAATTTCTATATTTAAGGACTCTACTTCGCTAAATTACATGTCTCTCTTATGTAAGTGTGCATTATTTGTTTTTTCCTTTGCTTGTAACTATTTCATTGAGACATCTTGTAAAGCAGTTTGAGCCACATCATTTGTATGACAATGTGGTACAGAAATAACCTGTTGCTGTTGTTATTGTTATGCAGTTGTGTTTGCAGCCTCATTCTTTAAAAATCAGGGTTCACTAGATTCCTTACAATCTTAATATTTAACAGAGTATGTTAATTATTTTTCATAACGATCATGAAAAAAATGGTCAATTTTCCATTCAGTTTATTTTATTTTCAAACAGAGTCTCTCTGTTCAACATGAGTAGTATTTTTTAAAAAATGTATATAATAGTGTTGGCATTCATAGTCTAATGTCTATGGTCTTAAAGATTTACTTTTGCTGGACAATTTTTTTAAAAAATGAGTATGCTGTTACTGATGCCCATCCCTGCTAATTAAGTGTGAAAACATTTTTTAGATGGTTTCACTATTAACTTAAATTAATAATCATGTGTAGAGAGCCAAATAACTTTTCCTAATACAAGAATGAAACATCTGACATAAAACTATAAAAATATTAAACTTTCTTTAAAAAAAACATCAATTTAACTACTTTTCACAATAAAACAGATGGGTGCTCCTAACTGAAGAGCTCCTGTTGAAACAAATCTCTCTACATACATTCACTTTATATAGGGTTTAGGCTGCAGTAGAAGTCAGCTACTATGCACAAATAAAACTTATTTTTAGGATAAACACACACATACAGATAGTTCTAACAAATAATGAATAATGAATACACTTTATCTGGACATGATTCAAGGTTTTCTGAAATGGATACTAGAACTGTGTAATCTCATAAATAATCGATCAGGATTTCATCTAAATAAATTGGTGCAATTTGTTACAATTTAAATTTTAAAAGGCAAAAGATTTCTTTTTTTTAATAAACAAACCCAAAGTATGTGGCCTTCAAAGCAAGAAAATAAAAGAGTTGTTTCATTGATATAGAATGTAAAACAAATGCAATATATCTCTTAGAATTACAGACAGGCTATCATGTGAAAGGGCAGTTAAAAAGGAATGTGAGCAAAGGAAATTTCTTCCATGGAATGAGGTAGTAAAAAAAGATAATGCTATGTTAGTCCTTCCTGGAACCTTGGACCTTCACAATTTCCTGTAAAAAGGGAAACACCAAATTAAAAAGTAAAACAGAGGAGTCGACAAACAGTTCACTGTCATTGTTGCTTTTGAACAGAATACAAAATGACTTATACTGCTTCATCAGAACTGAAATGCACAAATCTCACTTGGTTGCAGCATGTAATCTGGAAAAAGCTACCTTTTCACTTCCAGTATTTAACAGCAAGTACTCTGACACACTGAAAAAACTGACAATGCAGCATTTGATCTAGGTGCAATCATACTCCATTTTTAAATGTAATGTAGACTGTCCTGAACTAATACAGTCACAACTATGCTTTATCTTCTGAACATATGCATTGTCAAAAGTGGCTTAGTGTGGTCTTTTACTTTAAGTGACTTTAAGTTAATTAATTAAAATTCAACCTAAATAATTATAAATCAAACTAAAACACTGACTGAACATGTATAACATTGTCCTGTTTTATTTTGTATATTTTACTATACTTAGCCTCATGTGAATATTAATAAAAAAATATGAGGAATGAAACCAAATATTTTCATGTAAGTTCTCAATGAATTCAAATTCCAGGTAAAGAACATTACTAAAACTTACCGCAATAAGAGCACTCTTTAATTTGCTATAGGCTTCTTCCAAATCATCATTAATAATTACAGCATCAAAAAGGCCTGGTTCTTGACCTGAAATTTAGATAACAATCAAACGCATTACAGGTTTATGGGTTTTAAATAGGGTCACAACCTTGGAAAATTATGCATAATGAAATAAATTTCACAGACAAAAAAACAAAGTAGTTTTCCCCCAAAAAAATGATCAAATTGGCTACAATGTACAAAAAATAACAAACCATTTAACAATGAATATACATTATTGACACAGATAGCAACTCACACTACTGTAAAATGCTAACAAATTTTACAAGCAGGTATTGTGTTGGGATATCTGCTTTATATGCTGAGTATCCTTAACCCAAAAGTCGAAACGTTGCTAAGTGACACCACTTATATTTCCTCTTAATTTTTTTTTTCTGCTGAGTGGAGTCAGTAGTAATCCAAATGGGTTTATTCATTCCAGCTGTCCTCTATGAAGCGCCTTGAAGCTAGGACACACAATCGACAACTGGGGTTGGGGTCCTCAATGAAGCATATACAAATCATTAAAAATACTAAATTGAAGCGAAGCAAAATTAAATAGTCCAATTAACTAATTGATGGTTAAATACAACTAATCAATCAGACAGCTGCAGAGGAAAGTTTAGTAATCACTGCCTGCAATACTGTAGACATGTTTCATTTATGTCATTGCTTTTGTTGAATAGTCTCCTTAACAAATAAGACAATCAAATGTTGCAAAGGTTGAAAAAAGGTGAAAAACCTTTAAAAAAAAACAAGATGTTATGCATCCGTCCAAGTTGCACAAAGCGGTTTTTTACACCACCTTTCAGTGGTGAACGTGCCAGTTTACTTATACAAATCACCTGCAACTTCACCTGAAATTCCAGTTGAAGAATCACATTAACAACAGACATGTACCTGTGAGTTGGTACATGTCATCAACAAGCTGTTACTACAATTATCACGATTGGCAATAGTGTAAATACTGTGATTTACTGTTTCATATATAATTGTTTTTGTACTTGCATAATAAAATACAAATTTGTTTAAGACACGAGGTGAAAACACTAAAATTAGAATGGCTATAGAAATGCTGATATAACATGTGCTACTTTATTGACACACACAGCACTTAACTAAAAGCAAACTATGTGTATTAATTTCAATGAAGCTTTCACACCAAAATTAAATGTTAAATTGTCCAAAGTTTGCAAAAATGGTTTATAACAAACCCCAAAACTACATTCATTACATAGAAATGTAATTACATAAAGGGATGAGACCAAGCTGGAAAACATCTAAATCACATGGATTTTATTGGTGATCAAATGTTGCTTATGGGAAACATAACTATAATCTTCATTCACTATTGGTAATTCACTTAATTCTTATAGGTTGTCTAATTCTCTAATTTTACCAACTTAGTTAAATTCATTTTAGTTAATTTGTAGTCGCTAAAATCTGATCCCCCTCGTTCAAGTTAATTACTCTACGCCATTATAGGTTTATATTGCAACACACTGCTAACTCTCCCACATCATGGTTAAGTAATGAATATGTTTGAATATTGTTTTAGGATTAGGCATGTGGGGTTGTTGGGGAATGATGACTAATTTTGTCCTGTACTGTAAATAAATTACAGTTTCTCCCACATAAAAGAAAATTTAGCAGTGGGCCATAACCATATTTCATGCTGCGCCTAAAGCTTATCAAAAATCATGCTGAGAAAACTATGCATGTGGAATGTTACTTTTCATTGAAATAATTGCTAGAGCTTTTATACAGCTGTACTTTAAAGATAATGCCCAACTGCTTACAGGGGGTGTTTTAACCGTTCATTTAAAATCTTTTTAGTAACATACACTATTTAAATATATCTGTTATCACTATATTGTCTTATACACTATACAATTACATAGTAACTGATTTAATATCCAGATGTTCTTACAAATCTCCATCACTAACAAACTGGTCAAGCTATTCAGTTGTTATTGTTTGGACCATTAAGCCAAGTAATAATAATAATATCATGAACAAGGTCAGTGCGTTGGGTGATATAATGAGGTTGTCACTTTGGTAAAGATGACATTTTTTAATGTTACTAATACAAAGTAGAGAGTTGATAATAACCCTTAAAAACTACACACACTCTGCACCGGCGAGCTTCTGAGAATGAATATGACAGCTGCACAATTCAAAACCTGCAGGTCACTACATGAGACTGCCATTCATGACTTTCACGTTGTGTATATACTGATTTATACAGTATACTCGACTTGAAATTTTCTTGGAGGAAACAAGTGGATAGGACTGGCGAGCTTTGCTGGGCTGAATGGCCTGTTCTCGTCTAGAATGTTCTAATGTTATCATTTTGTAAACATTTGTTAATTTCTGGAATATTGTTAAGTCAGTCACACGCAGAATGTCAATTCAATGCCTCTTACATTTGCACCCTGCATATTTAGTTAAAAAGTGAAGGTGTTTTCAGCTTACAGGATGAAATTTCAAACTGTCATTATGAAAAGTGTCTGGGTTGAATGAAACATAGGAGTTTAATTTTCCATTCAATTTCGCTATCACAAAGCACAATAAATGCTTTCTTTTTGGAGAAGCGTCAAACAAAAGCAGTGAAGAATCTATACATTTTATTATGTTAAATTCTTATTTTGTGTTTGTTTTAAAGGTAATTTTTAATTTAATAATTAAAAATAATTAGAACATTAGAACAATCTAGACAAGAACAGGCCATTCAGCCCAACAAAGCTCGGCAGTCTTATCTACTTAATCCTTCTAAAATAACATTAAGTCAGGTTCTGTAAGTCCTTAAAGTCCTAGTGTCTACAAAACTACTTGGTAGCTTATTCCAAGTGTCTGTGGTTCTCTGGGTAAAGAAAAACTTTGTAATGCTTGTGTGGAATTTACCCTTAACAAGTTTCCAACTGTGTCCCTGTGTTCTTGATGAACTCATTTTAAAATAACAGTCACGATCCACTGTACTAATTCCATTCATATTTGTAACACTTCCGTTATGTCTACTCCTAATATTTTTGTATTTCTTTTTTTTTTATTGTATCAGTATACTGCTGCTGGATTATGTGAATTACTCCTTGGGATTAATAAAGTATTTATCTGTCTATCTTTTGCTTAAACTGAAAGGCTCAGCACTTTTAATCTTTCCTCATAAATTATGCCCTGTAATCATCTTAGTCACTCTTTTCTGGACTTTTTCTAGTACTAGTACTAGTACTTTCTAGTACTGCTATGTCCTTTTTGTATCCTGGAGACCAAAACTGCACACAGTACTCAATTTGAGGCATCACCAGTGCATTATAAGGGTTCCGCATAACCTCCTTGGACTTGTACGCCGCACATCATGTTATATAGCCTAACATTCTGTTAGCCTTCTTAATGGCTTCTACACACTGTCTAGCAGTTGATAGTGTTGAGTCCACTATGACTCCTAAATCCTTCTGCCTGCACTTGGGAAAGCAGATCATAACCTGGTTCTGCTTCAGCCTCAATACAAACCAAGAGTGAGGGCCTACAGACTGGGATATACTGCTGGGGTCACATAGTAAAAACATTGAAGAGGCTGTTGAATGCACAACTGATTACATCAACTTCTGTATGGACATTGTTGTTCCAGTAAGAACAGTACGCTGCTATGCTAACAACAAGCCATGGGTTACAATACAAGTGACATCAAGGGCCTTTTGAACCAGAAGAAAAGGGCTTTTAAAGGTGGTGATCAGCATGAGCTCAAGCGCGTGCAGAAGGAACTCCGAGTCCAACTCAGGGTGGCGAAAGAGCAGTACAGGAGAAAGCTGGAGCAGAGGTTGCAGAACAACAGCATGAAGGAAGTGTGGGATGGGATGAAGATTATCACTGGCTGCAGCTCGAAGCGGGATGCCGCCATCGAGACAGACGTGGAGAGAGCAAACCAAATGAACAACTTCTTTAATAGGTTTGATCACCCTAACCCACTCTCACCTCGGAGTACTGCAATCTCCAACCATCCTTCTGCTGATACCAGCATAGGTGAGACATCCCCACCCACAATTACAGCAGCCCATGTGAGCAGGGAGCTGAAAAGACTTCGTGCCAGCAAAGCAGCGGGTCCAGATGGTGTATCGCCACGACTGCTGAAGGCCTGTGCGTTGGAACTGGAGAGTCCTCTACAGCGCATCTTCAACCTGAGCCTGGAACAGGGGAGAGTCCCAAGGCTTTGGAAAACATCTTGTATCACCCCTGTCCCAAAGGTATCACGTCCTAGTGAGCTGAATGACTTCCGGCCTGTTGTTCTGACATCACATCTGATGAAGACCATGGAGCGGCTGCTGCTTCACCACCTGAGGTCACAGGTCTGCCACGCCCTCGACCCTCTGCAGTTCGCATACCAGGAGAAGGTGGGAGCGGAGGATGCCATCATCTATATGCTACACCGATCCCTCTCCCACCTGGACAGAGGCAGTGGTGCTGTAAGAATTATGTTTTTGGACTTCTCTAGTGCCTTCAACACCATCCAACCTCTGCTCCTTAGAGACAAGCTGACTGAGATGGGAGTAGACTCACACCTGGTGGCATGGATTGTGGACTATCTTACAGACAGACCTCAATATGTGCGTCTTGGGAACTGCAGGTCTGACATTGTGTTCAGCAATACAGGGGCGCCGCAGGGGACTGTACTTTCTCCGGTCCTGTTCAATCTATATACATCAGACTTCCAATATGCCTCAGAGTCCTGTCACATGCAAAAGTTCGCTGATGACACTGCTATTGTGGGCTGCATCAGGAGTGGGCAGGAGGAGGAGTACAGGAAGCTAATCAAAGACTTTGTTAAATGGTGCGACTCAAACCACTTACATCTTAACACCAGCAAAACCAAGGAGCTGGTGGTGGATTTTAGGAGGCCCAGGCCCCTCATGGACCCTGTGATCATCAGAGGTGACTGTGTGCAGAGGGTGCACACCTATAAATATCTGGGAGTGCAGCTGGATGACAAATTGGACTGGACTGCCAATACTGATGCTCTATGTAAGAAATGTCAGAGCAGACTATACTTTCTGAGAAGGTTGGCATCGTTCAACATCTGCAGTAAGATGCTGCAGATGTTCTACGAGACGGTTGTGGCGAGTGCCCTCTTCTACGCGGTGGTGTGCTGGGGTGGCAGCATAAAGATGAAAGACGCCTCACGCCTGGACAAACTTGTTAAGAAGGCAGGCTCTATTGTAGGAGTAAAGTTGGACAGTTTAACATCTGTGGCAGACCGACTGGCATTAAGCAAACTCCTGTCAATCATGAATAATCCACTGCATCCACTGAACAGTGTCATCTCCAGGCAGAGGAGTAGCTTCAGTGACAGACTTTTGTCACTGTCCTGCTCCACTGACAGACTGAGGAGATCGTTCCTCCCCCACACTATGCGACTCTTCAATTCCACCCGGGGGAGTAAATGCTAACTTTTTTCACTTTTATTACTATTTAATTTAATATTGTTTCTTTGTATCAGTATACTGCTGCTGGATTATGTGATTTTCCCCTTGGGATTAATAAAGTATCTATCTATCTATCTAAGATGTACTTTTCATTTTCAGACTCCCATTATGTATTAAAACTTGACATTCTTTCTTCCTATGTGGTACTTTGCATTACATTAAATTTCACATGCAACATATCTGCCCAAACCTATATGGTGTCCTAGTCCCTCTGTAATGATTCAATGGATTCTCAATTATCTGCCAATCCACCAAGCTTGATATCATCTGCAAATTTAACCAGCTTGTTACTTATATTCCTATCCAAATCATTTATATCTATTAAAAATAGCAGCGGCTCTAGCACTGACCTCTGTGAAACACCACTCTTAAAATTGACCAATTCTGATAAGGTTCCTCGCACCATAACACTCTGCTTCCTAGGCCTGAGCTAATTTTGCACCCATCTTCAATCAACACCCTGAACTCCCAATTCTTTTAGTTTGATGTCCAACCTCTCATGTAGCATCAAATCAAATGCTTACGGAAAATGGTGATAAATAATATGCTCCATTTTGATCATATGATCGTATCCTTTGGTTGCTTCTCCACAGAATTCCAGCATGTTGATAAAATATGACCCCCCTCTTCTGAACCCATGCAGGCTGTTCAGTAAAGCTCCTTTACTTGCCATGTGTTGCTCTGTCTTTCCCTTAATAATTCCTTCCATTAATTTACCTGTGATGCATGTTAAGTTTACTGGCTTATAGTTGGTTGGATCTGCCTGGTCACCCTTTTTAATATAATAGGATAATGCTTGCCATTTTACACTCCTTTGGAATTTGCCCAGTGCGTAATGACTTTCTAAAAATATGTACTTGCTAACTTAATTAAGAACTTAAGGATGAATATTATCTGGGCCTGATGATTTGTTTGATTTCAGCCTATTTAATCTAAGCGGTACTTCTCCCTCTACAATTTCCAAATCACTCAGTACCTCCTTAGTAGTCCCTCTTACCGTTGGGAGGTTATCTACTTCCTCACATGTGAAGACTTCAGAAATATATGAGTTTAGAGCATCTGCTATTTCATTGTCTGTATCTTTTAATTCCCCTTTACTATTCCTGGTATACTTCACCTCATCCATGACTGTTCTTTTACTACTAAAACACTGAAAGAATCTCTTTGGGTCATCTTTCGCTTTATCTGCTAAATACCTCTCCTGCCTTTTAACCACCCCAACATCCTTCTTAACTGGTGCACTCATGTTCTCATACAACATACAATTCACATTGGAGTTATTATTTTTACAGCTGTTTTTTTTCTTTTGCAGTTTCTTTTTCAATTCAACCCACTGCTGATTTTTTTTTTTAATTTTAAGTTTTGCAAATGTGTCAATCGGCACAAGCCGCCTGCTATCCCATCTCCCACTGACTCAGCTGAAGTCTGTTTATCTGGTAGTGGGGAGTCTTGAATTGTACAGGGTAAATAATTTATCGTTATTTGGAATACATACATTTCATGTGGTGCGACACGGTGGTGCAGTGGTAGCGCTGCTGCCTCGCAGTTAGGAGACCCGGGAAGCGAACCCGGGTCCACCCTGCGTGGAGTTTGCATGTTCTCCCCGTGTCTGTGTGGGTTTTCTCCAGTTTCCTCCCACAGTCCAAACACATACAGGTGTCCCTAGTGTGTGTGTGTGTGTGTGTGTGTGTGTGTGTGTGTGTGCGCGCGCTCTGTGGTTGGCTGGCGCCCTGCCCGGGATTTGTTCCTGCCTTGTGCCCTGTGCCGGCTGGGATTGCCTTCAGCAGACCCCCCATGACCCTGTGTTAGGATATAGCGGGTTGGAAAATGACTGACTGATATTTCATGTGTGTTCCGTGTCTACAAGGATCTAGGTAAATTGTAGGATGACAGAAAATGCAAGGCAAGAAATGCTGAACACATAACTAAAACAGAAACTTTTTTCATGTTCTATTAATAATTGACAAAACACTGATGTGAAGTGTATAATGTGTGAAGACTGAATCCCAAATATCAAACACTTTCTAAAAAGGTATAAAAAAATAAGTGCACTCTTATTCAAGAATATAACCAAAGAAAAATAAATTATTCAATTTACACATTGCTGTCAATGAGTAAAAACTGAAGCCCAAATATCAATTGACAGAAAGTCAACTGTCTGCTTGGCTGGTGTAGAGGTAAGAGCTGCTGCCATGTAAGCAAAAGGTTGTGGTTTCAAGCCTGGGCTATCATCGTTTTGAGTAATGAGCTGTTATTATTATTACTACTACGTTCTTATATAATACGGTACCATGGTTGTCTGTTGGTCTGTCCAGGATTTTAATTCACCTGTAGCTCGCAAACCGTTACTAACGTGAAATTTGGTACACATATACCACATGACCTCAACGGTCTGCTATCGGGGTGAGAATTGACCTCCAAGGTGAAAGATCAACCCAGGAAGGTCAAGGTCAAAAATCAAATAACCTGTAGTCTAAAATTTGTTACACATATACTATATTGAAACTCTGCAATAAAGCTTTATATTAATACTAGCAGAATACCCGCGCTTCGCAGCGGAGAAGTACTGTGTTAAAGAAGTTATGAAAAAGAAAAGGAAAAATTTAAAAAATAACGTAACTTGATTGTTAATGTAATTGTTTTGTCATTGATATGAGTGTTGTTGTCATATCTATCTATCTATTATATATATATATATATATATATATATATATTTATAATATATATAGCAAAATACCCGCGTTTGGCAGCAGAGAAGTAAAAAGAAAAGGAAACATTTTAATAATAACGTAATATGATTGACAATGTAATTGTTTTGTCATTGTCATGAGTGTTGCTTGCATATATATATATATATATATATACATATATACATACATACATATATACATATACAAATATAAAAATATAGACATATATATACAGTATATACTTATATACACATATATATATATATATATACAGTTATATATATATATACATACATATATATATATATATCTATACTAATAAAAGGCAAAGCCCTCACTCACTCACTCACTCACTCACTCACTGACTCATCACTAATTCTCCAACTTCCCGTGTGGGTGCAAGGCTGAAATTTGGCAGGTTCATTCCTTACAGCTTCCTTACAAAAGTTGGGCAGGTTTCATTTCGAAATTCTACGCGTAATGGTCATAACTGGAAGCTGTTTTTCTCCATTTACTGTAATGGAGATGAGCTTGAAAGCCGTGGGGGCGGAGTTTCGTGTGACATCATCACGCCTCCTACGTAATCACGCAGTACAGTAATCCCTCGCTATATCGCGCTTCGACTTTCGTGGCTTCACTCTATCGCGGATTTTAAATGTAAGCATATCTAAATATATATCACGGATTTTTCGCTGGTTCGCGGATTTCTGCGGACAATGGGTCTTTTAATTTATGGTACATACTTCCTCAGTTTGTTTGCCCAGTTGATTTCATACAAGGGACGCTATTGGCGGATGGCTTAGAAGCTACCCAATCAGAGCATGTATTACATATTAACTAAAACTCCTCAATGCTATAAGATATGCTTCCCGCGCGGTGCTTGATTGTTTGCTTGTCTCTGCCTCTATCTCACCCTCTCTGACATTCTCTGCGCCTGACGGAGGGGGTGTGAGCAGAGGTGCTGTTTGCACAGAAGCTGTTTGCCTAGTTAATACGGACGCACCTCTAAGAAATGCCGCTTTATCGCAGTGCTTCCAAAAGCACACTTATTGATTTTTTGATTGTTTGCTTTAATCTCGCTGGCTCTCTCTCTAACGTTCTCTGCGCCTGACGGAGGAGATGTGAGCAGAGGGGCTGTTTGCACAGAGGCTGTTTGCTTAGAAGATAAAGATATGGAAGCTCCTCTAAAAAATGCCGCTTTAGCGTGGTGGGGCATACTTAAAAGCACAGAAGCACGTATTGATTTTTTGATTGTTTGCTTTTCTTTGCGAGCGCTCTCTCTCTCTGAAATTCTCTGCTCCTGAAGAGAAGATATGCTTGCATTCTTTTAATTGTGAGAAAGAACTGTCATCTCTGTCTTGTCATGGAGCACAGTTTAAACTTTTGACTAAAGGGTGTTATTACATGTCTAGAGGGCTCTAATAATGTTAACAGTGTGGGAGAGTTTATAAGGGCTTAAAATATATAAAAATAACTATACAAACATATGGTTTCTACTTTGCGGATTTTCATCTATCGCGGGGGGTTCTGGAACGCAACCCCCACGATCGAGGAGGGATTACTGTACGTAGAAAACCAGGAAGAGCCCCAAAAAGCGCTGATGAAAACATGCATTATATAATTGAGAAGGCAGCGAAACAATAAGAAGCGAGCGAGTGACATATACAACCATATTTATGAGTTCTGCTACTTCAGAAACAAAGCACGATGTAAACCTAAACTTTAAATTAAGTTCATAGACAGGCTGCCGCTGGCGTTTGTAATTTAGTGCCTGCCCATATAAGGCCGTCCGTCAGCGGCAATCCAATAGCAAACTGCCACTAAATATTCACGGGTGAAGGACTGTGCTTATGCAGAGGAAGATGAGATGGTCAGGGTGGTGTTTGGCACAAACTCAGCAAAACTGCGAGAGAAAGTTTTAAGTGCCAGGACTTCGGTAACTTTAGATACAGCCATGGACATAGCACGACATGGCACCGGCACAGCTGGGAAACTTCGATGCATGTACACCGAGCGGCTCACGTGAACTGCTGCAGTGCACAGACAAAAAGCAACAGTTCCAAAGAGTGCTGAACAAAAACCGAATTACACAATTGAAAAGGCAGCAAAAAAATATGAAGCGTCTGATACATACAAGAATATTCATAAGTGCAGCTGCTGCGGAAACAAAGCACACGGTGGAAAAAGTCAATGTCCCGCTAAAGGAAGACAGTGTAAAAAAAAACCCGTGCATGCAGTGTGTCAGGTCTCAGATAAAGAAGAAGACGAGCTGTTTATTGATGCAGTAAGAAACGAATCGATGAATGAAACCTGTCATCTTTACAACGATTGACAAACACGGAATGTAACTTGAACACAACACATCCTACAAATACGAACCTGATTGAAAGAAATAATGATAATTAAATCCTTGATGACAGCAACACTCAGTAACACTCACAAAACAATTACTGTATATTGACAGTCATGTTACGTTATTTTTAAAATGTTCCCTTTTCTTTTTCATAGCTTCTTTAACACACTACTTCTCCGCTGCGATACGCAGGTATATATATATCTCGATCTACATACTCGAATAATGGATACTTAATTCGCCATCAATGATTGTTTTGGTAAAGCCATACTCAGTGTATTCATTAGATGAACGGTAAAAAAGTAAGAGCGAGGGGAGGATGACTTATTGAGGCACGCAGGCAAAACCACAATAGCACGCGGGCTCGATGTACTGTAGTGCGTGTCAACTCTATCTGAATTGCGCGATCACATTTGAAAAAATATATCTTTTCAAGTTCTATTTAGTCCATATGTGTCAAACTCAAGGGCCGCAGGCCACATCCGGCCCGGCGTGTAATTATATCCGGCCCGCGAGATCATTTTATATACTGTATTATTGTTATTAATGGCCCGGGTATATGAAGCGCTGGTAACACAATAAACTACAGATCCCATAATGCAGCGCTTCAGCTGCCTTGCCGAACACTTACCGCGTTAATCAAGTCTAGCTTATGATGTTGCAAGTTATTGCGAAGCTAGCCCACACGATGCCGAAGAGAAAAGTTGATTCTGAACATAGAGCCTTTAAAAACCGATGGGAGGCTGAGTATATGTTTACTGACATTGCCGGTAAACCCGTGTGTCTCATTTCTGGAGCAAATGTGGGTGTAATTATAGAATTTAATCTAAAACGGCACTATGAGACAAAACATCAAGATAACCTGAAAGACCTGAATGCAATGCACAAGATACAGAAAGCAGAAGAGTTAAAGAAGAATCTGACACTTCAGCAGACGTTTTTACCCGTGCAAAATCACAAAGTGATTTCAAGTGAAGCTAATTTTATGGGAGACACAAATGCACCAGTGCAACTTGCCCCACTTTCCCTGTAGCCAAGTAATGTTGAACCAAGTCGACACTACGGTGTTCCCAAATACGCACTTTGTTCATAAACTGAATGATTTGATTTGTTATTGCTGAAAAGAACAAATTTTATTTATGTTTCCAGGTTTTGTTATGCACCATGTTCATATTTGAATTTGTATAATTTTGACAGGATATATTTTTATGGAGAGCAAAATCTTTTGGGATATTTAAAATTTAAGTTTATTTTTTATATAAAATTACATAAGAGTAAAGAAATTTGAATGTTTGTTCTTTTAACATTTACTTTATTTCTAACTTGTATAATTTAGACAGGATATATTTTTTATGGAGAGCAAAATATTATTATTTATTTATATTATTTAAGGTTTGAGTTGATTTATTCCGGAATAATATTCTGTCGACTAAATAAAAATTCCTTCTATTTAAAATTTAAATAGAACTTCAACATATACGATAGTTGTGTGTGTGTGTGTGTGTGTATGTATATATGTAGATATGTACAGTATGTATATATATGTTTATATATATGTGTGTGTATGTATATGTATGTGTGTATATGTAGATATATATATATGTGGATGTATGTGTATATATGTATGTATATATGTGTGTGTATATATATATATATATATAAATATATATATATATATATGACAGCAACACTCATCACTCATAACAGCGACAAAACAATTACATTGACAATCATGTTACGTTATTTTCAAAATGTTTCCTTTTCTTTTTCATTGCTTCTTTAACACACTACTTCTCCGCTGCGAAGCGCAGGTATTTTGCTATATATATATATATATATATATATGTATGTGTGTGTATATATGTATATACTGTATATATATGTCTATATTTGTATATGTGTATATGTATATATGTATGTATATGTGT
>JANRMT010062818.1:45254172-45306504 GCA_026402145.1 Polypterus bichir lapradei | reverse complement strand
AAAGTGCAGTTTTTCTTCTTAAAAAAATAAGTCAGAAACATAAAAGGTAATTTGACCAACTTAATCTTTAAACTCTGAGTAACCTTAGCCAAAATTATTTTGTACATTAGGCTAAAACAGTGTGATCATTGAACATTTTGTAATTAGATGTAATTAGAATTACTAACGGTCACGGAAGTCCAATGATCCCCAGTAAGAGCCACAAAGTCCGCTTTCTGTAATGCATCTAATTTTGCTTGCTTTTCACTGTGCACAAAACCATGCTTTTATCAAGGCTTCGCTCGGGTAGTTTTTTGAAATTAAATTTTCCTCCGATCAGTCGTAGGAACGCGCTTCATTCAGAGTGTAACATTTTTGTAGCTGTGATGTGTGCATCAGTGTAATCGATGTACCAGGAAATCATGCATTGACAAAAGTTCCCCTTTGCTTGGAACTGAAAGTGTAATTAAATGCGTTATTTTTTGTTATGGAGTACATGCATCGAAGCTTCTCAGCTGTGCTTGTGCTAAGAATAGGAAAGATTTTAAAAATAACGTAACATGATTCTGCGTTAACCGCATATTTTTTCATACGTCTCAAACCAAGGAGATGCGAGGTTAAAATGAACCGAGAAGCACGCGTACATACTCAGTACATCCCCTCTCGGGAATCGAACCTCGGATGTAGGCGATAGAGGCTTCACAATTGCGCCACAGTGTATGGCTTATTTATTTGAGAGTATGTAGATCGGGGTATATATATATATTCGCAGCGGAGATGTAGTGTGTTAAAGAAGCTATGAAAAAGAAAAGGGAACATTTTAAAAATAACGTAACATGACTGTCAATATACAGTAATTGTTTTGTGAGTGTTATTGAGTGTTGCTGTGATCAAGGATTCGATTATCATTATTTGTTTCAATCAGGTTCGTATTTGTACGATGTGTTGTGTTCAAGTTACATTCCGTGTTTGTCAATCGTTGTAAAGATAACAGGTTTCATTCATCGATTGGTTTCTTACTGCATCAATAAACAGCTCGTCTTCCTCTTTATCTGAGATGTGACACACTGCATGCACGGTTTTTTTTTTTACACTGTCTTCCTTCAGCGGGACATTGACTTTTTCCACCGTGTGCTTTGTTTCCGCAGTAGCTGCACTTATGAATATGCGTGTATGTATCAGACGCTTCATATTTTTTTGCTGCCTTTTCAATTGTGTAATTCGTTTTTTGTTCAGCGCTCTTTGGAACTGCTGCTTTTTGTCTGTGCACTGCATCAGTTCACGTGAGCCGCTCGGTGTACATGCATCGAAGTTTCCCAGCTGTGTTGGTGCCATGTCGTGCTATGTCCATTGCTGTATCTAATGTTACCTAAGTCCCGGCACTTAAAACTTTCTCTCGCAGTTTCGCTGAGTTTGTGCCAAACACCACCCTGACCATCTCATCTTTCTCTGCATAAGCACAGTCCTTCACCCATGAATATTTAGTGGCTGTGTTTCTATTGGATTGCCACTGACGACGGCCTTATATGGGCAGGCACTAAATTACAAACGCCAGCGGCAGCGTGTCTATGAACTTAATTTAAAGTTTAGGCTTACACTGTGCTTTGTTTCCGAAGTAGCAGAACTCATGAATATGGTTGTATATGTCACTCGCTCGCTTCTTATTGTTTCGCTGCCTTCTCAATTATATAATGCATGTTTTCTTGAGCGCTTTTTGGGGCTCTTCCTGGTTTTCTACGTACTGCGTGATTACGTGGGAGGCGTGATGATGTCACACGAAACTCCGCCCCCACGGCTTTCAAGCTCATCTTCATTACAGTAAATGGAGAAAAACAGCTTCCACTTATGACCATTACGCGTAGAATTTCGAAATGAAACCTGCCCAACTTTTGTAAGGAAGCTGTAAGGAATGAACCTGCCAAATTTCAGCCTTTCACCCACACGGGAAGTTGGAGAATTAGTGATGAGTGAGTGAGTGAGTGAGTGAGTGAGTGAGTGAGTGAGTGAGTCAGTGAGGGCTTTGCCTTTTATTAGTATAGATTAAAGGTGAGGAGTTTTGTAATTATTACTCTTTTTATTGTTATTTTACTTTATTGTAGAATCAACTTTTGGCAGCGGGCAGTAGAGCGGCTGTGCGGCGTATGTATATGGGCGCGGAGTATGGTCAAGTCAAGTGTATTCACTGCACATTATCATGCAGTACGCCATTACTACATCTTCTAACCTGTTCAATCCAGTTCAATATATAAAAACTGCTTAACACAATTCTACATCCAACTAAGAAAAGGTATTTTACAAACTCATAATTGGGGCAATAAAAATAGGAATCAATGTACAGCAACAATGATTTCCCATTGACCTTTTAAACATACAAAACTAAACATTGTCATAGAATTTAATAACTGTATAATTAAATGCCATTTTTCATTTCTCATTAAACCCCACAATTTCCTAATTTGATAATACTGGGTATGTCCACCACCACCACCACTCATGGAACAAATGTATAATAAAACTGTTAGTTTTAAAGTATGAATCTGGGCTCAGTCACAATTTGTATGGAGTTTACACACTGATTCCATGTTTGTGCCAATGTTTCTCCAGCTTTCTTCACACATGCCAAAGATGTGTAACAGGTTACCTGCTAAACTGCTCAGATGAGACTAACATTACATTAGACTATTAGAAAAATTGTGACTATTTGGCCCAACAAAATCATACATCCTAGTCACCAAAATAACATCAAAGTCCTACTTGTCCACTAAACTAGTTATTTATATATTCCACGTGCCTATAGAAAAACTAAATTTTTTTCAAAATTTACCATTAACAAGTTTACAATCAAGTACCTATGATCTTGTTGCAGAATTGATTTCAAAGTAACAACTGGGATCTACAGTACAAATTCCTTTAATAATTTTAAACGTCAATCTTGTCTATCCCTCTTAATCTTAATTTGCCCAAACTGAAAAGCCAACTCCTTTATTCATTCATCATAGTTCATACCTCACAGTCCTGGAATCAGCCTAATTGCTCTCCTCCAGACTTTTCTCTAGTGCAGCCATATCTTTTTTGTAATATGAAGACCAAAATTGAACTGAAATGCAGATGGGGTCTTACTAGTGCATTATATGTTTAAGCATTACCTCTCTTGACTTATACTCCACATATCAGAATACATAATCCAACATCCTATAAATTGTCTTGAGCACTTCTATATACTGTCTGAATGTAGAGAGTGGTGAGTCTACTGTGATTCCTTGGCTTTTCTTATAAATTGTACTTTCAAATTCGAGACAACCCACTGCATATACAAATCTAACATTTGCACTTCTTACATATAATTTCATGTAACTAAATGTAAAATATTACATTTGCCACAAATCTGCCCAAGCCTGTATGGTAAGACCTCTGCAACAATTTAGATGATTCAAGTTTGGTATTCCATTCAGATCATTTATATATATTAAAAAGGGAAGTGGCCTCATCATTTCCCATAGGGAAATACTTCAAACTTTACCTAATTATGAAAACGTACCCTTCACCATTACCTTTTGCTTCCCATGTTTGAGCCAATTTTGTACCAACCTATAGACTTTGCCCTGAATTCATACTTCTTTCAGTTAGCTCACTAACTTTAAATGTTATACTTTATCAAAAGCCTTCTGAAAATCATGATAAATATTATCATATGCACATCTCGTATATGCATTTGTTGCTGCCTCATAGAATTCTAGCATTTTAGTGAAACATAACCATCCTTGACTGAACCCATGTTGAGTATTTGCTAGAAATGTGCTCCTCAATTTTTTCCTTAATAATTTTTTCCACTAATTTCCTTGGGATGCCTGTTAAGCTTGCTGACCTATAGTTAACTAGATCAGCCCGATAATTTTATATATATAGGGGGCTGCTTGCTTCGCTCGCCAACCCCCATGTTTGGTTTTTCAGATACACACTTTTAAGATTTTTTTTTTCTTTGAATTGTTGCACGTTTATTTCAGAACTTCTGTAAAAACAATATTTAGAATCTTTCGAGTCCCAATATGCTGAATCTTTTTAATGAGGTTAGTGAGACGTGTTTAATGACTTTGTACCATAATTCAGGATAGGTTTCTCTTGTTTGGAATTTCAGCACAGACAAAATGATCTACATCATCAGCAGTTAATAATTTTTTTTGCAAAGTAACCAATAAATGCATGTGAGGTAAACCACATTTTTGAAATTCTCTGATTTAAACTTCAAAGCCTTATAATATTTACATATCAACTATGTCCATATATTCGATCTCTATTCGCCTTTTCGTTATTTCTCCGAGTAATAATTTCTCTTTGTTTGCGCTAATGCGATGTTTACTTTCTTTTTTTGACACTGTCGTTTTTTTCTGCTTACATATTCTATATCTTGCTCTGCATGTGTTTTGCCCCTACGTTTTTTTTGAGTCTTTTGAATTCCAGTTTTCATTATCTCTAACCTGCTCTGCATGTGTTTGGCCACCTTTTATTATACCCACTTTATGACGTTTTACTTTGTTTTCTACTCTGTCTTTTATTTCTGACCTTGCTTTGTCCTGCTTTTTTTTTCCAGTGACACCTGGTCCGTGGTGATTATTTTTCCTTTTTCGAGTAATAATTTCCATTTGTTTGCACTACTGCGATCTTTACTTTCTTTTTTTTTTATACTTTCTAATTTTCCTACTTTCATATTCTTTAACTTTCTTCACATGTGTATTGCTCCAACGTTTTTTTTTTATTTGAGCCTTTCGAATTCCACTGCTTTCATAATCTCTAACCTGCTCTGCATGTGTATAGCGCCGTTTGTGAACGTCTTTATGAAGTTCTGCTTTGTCTTTCACTCTGTCTTTTAATTCTGAGCCCGATTGGACGTGCTTTGTTTCAATTCCACTTGTTACAGGCTGGTAATTACTTTCCTTATTTTCTGAATTTGCACCTAGATTTTTTTCTTTTTTGCTCTTTTTTCTCTCCAACGCTTTTGAGTCTCTTTTCTCCACGCTGCTTTCTTCTTTATTTAGTCATCAACATTTTATTTATAACGTATTGTCCTTATACACTTTATATGCGCTGAGACCCTGGATCCGTGTGTGCTCAAATCCTTCACACGACTGAATGTTTTGCTGCCTGTTGTCTTATTTGATATTGATTGTAAGTAGGGCGTGTCTTGCAAGAATCTTATGTTCTACGTCATCACGAGACAGTCCTGGGTCAATCTCTTGGCACAATGTCTCATGTTTCAGGTCCCCGCGAGACGCTACGTGGCCATTCTCTTTCTTCACGCGGGTCTTTTAAGTGTCTTCCGTGATCCTAACGTGAAGATCATGTCTCGACGCCCTAGTGTTTCTCTCCAGGATATTTGCTAGTCTACAGAAAAGCACTCAAGGATGAATATTATCTTCTGGTAACTTGTTAGATTTTATCTTATTTAATCCAAGCAGTACTGCTCAATCTACAATTTCCAAGTCACTAAGTACCCCCTTAGTAGTCACTGCTGTTTTTGTTATTTTCACATGTATAAACTTTAATAAAGTGTAAATTCAAAGCTTTGTGAAGGATGATGCCTAAGGTGCAATGAAGTAATTGGCAAAACAATTCTGACCTTCAAAAAACAGTTTTACTTTTCTACAGCAGCACAAACATTTATAGTACATCAGCCTATTAGAAATCATTTCTTTTAAACACAACTGAAACTAAAAAAGAAAAGAGTATACAATTGTTTACCAGGATTTGATACACTGGGCCTCAAGCTGTGATACTAAGGTTTTTTTTTTAGTAGAGATTCATGCCCACTTTAAATTTTCAATAAAACAACATTAAATATGCACTCTGACCTCCAAAGTCACGCGAGGTCATACGGAATAACAAAGTAACTTAATTTCCACAAATTATTTGAAAGACTTAATTAATCATTTGACCTGAGTTAACTGTTTGGTCATCAAGCCCTTAACTTTTTTATCAGCAGAAAGCTTTAGTTGCAAGGCTGTCAAACATTCATCAACATAAAAAAAACGTTAAGAGTACAAATACAGTGCATCTGCTGTTCTGCAAATAAGTAAACATATATTGATGCCTAAAAGATCTATTTATAATACTGCAAAAACCTGGGACAAAGGCCCTTAGTCCCACAGTTGAATGTTTACAGTGGAAAAAAGTTTTGTTCAAAGCACTGCTATTCCTATTTACATCAATCCACTGATGTTTTGGTAGAATATGCTTTGTTAGTGGGTGTGAAATTGGTTTATGAATTTTTTTTAAAGACAGTAAATAAAATAATTACTTATTTTGTCCCTGTGACACAATCAACTGTCCCAAAATTAAGACTAAACCTTAAATATCACTAGGCAGACTTAACAGTAGTTCACTGATGCTCCTTATCCAATTTACAAAAGTATGACCAAATCATCTAAGAGGAACTAGCAAAACCTTACTAAATACAATCATTTATGGCTCAAACAAACATACCCAAGAAGAATTACAACAAGCAGATTATTTAAGTAAACCACTTTAATTTTCCAATATTAAAATTTTCGTATCATAGTTAATATAATTAAAGCACAAGTTCCTTCACATTGTTGAGTATGTAGTTTAAATAAGACAGATCATACAAACTAAAATAAAAAATTAAATCTTTTAAAATATCACAAGATGGTCGTATGTTACCTTAAAAACAAAAAAATTGTTCTTATAGTGTTCGTAGAAAAATTATCCTTTATAGCATAATAAATTGTTTGGCTCCTAAAAGAAACATCATTCAAAAAGCATCATCAATTTATATTGTTTTCTGCTATAAACAAGAGTGCAAACAAGAAATAACTCACTAATTTCCATGTCAATCCTAGCAGCAGAAAGACGTTTTTGTAAACTTTCTTCTGTCTCAGTCTTTCTGTCGCGCAGCCTTTTCTCCTGCCAAAAATAAATGCATTTTAGTATACTTCCTAAAGAGCTACATGGTAACAAAGGAAAAATCAGAAAGGACAAGTATATATTCTCATTGTGAATTTTAAATCTAAAAGGTATGTATGCTGTACCTAAAATAATTACCTTCATCAACAGCTGTTGTCTAAAAGCCCCATCACACTCCATGCCAACTTTCCTTGTATAATCTTAGCAAGTTGGGAGGAAGTTTTGGGATGTTCCTGTGACTCCAGTCATGTAGTTTGACATCTACAGTGACACAGACTGGTCTTCTACTCAACCCAATTAAATCAAACAGATTACATTCTGTCGTACGTCATAGGTGCAGGCTGTGCGTGTGCAAGAATAAACGAGAAAGTCATCTTGGAGTTGTATCGTTTGTCATCCCCAATGACTTCTAGTTAAGTATACTGACATCCTCAAAAAAATAAGATTCAATAATTGCAGTTGTCAAGATTCTGATTTGAAGTTGTTTATTGTGATACCAACTTTAAGCAAGTTTTGAATACCACTGGATGAGTTAAGTATTTTTATTCATAATGAATGATAGTTTTGTGAGTAGTACTGTTCCCTCCTGTTTTAGACATTAAGTGATTTGACCTCTCATCAAAAACTATTCCTATAATTTAAAATAATTCTCAGCTAATCTCTAAATCAAGACATATGGCTCATGAATAAAACCCTAGCTTAGAATCCATGCTAAAACATTTCTTACACTCAAAATATATGCATAAATAGTAGCAGACAAGATATAAAAATATTAACCAACCACACGTACACACTGTACTAAAGTTCCTTTATTAATCTCAAATTCAAAACTATGGACACATGCAAACGCTTTTAACTACTCCCCATCACCTTCTGGCAGTATGGCTTAAAAAAAAAAAAAAAAAAGTATTTTTTGAACATTCATGACCCAATTACCATATAAAATTAGCCACATTTTTACTTTCAAACCATGGGGAAAATAACGGAAAAAAACAGAAAAAACAAAAACTTCAATGAATGTGAACTTGAGGTATTACTGACATTTGGCAGAGTTTAAGGTAATGTCAGGGGGTCTACTCTCCATCTCCACCCCAATTAGTCCAACAGTGATACAGCGGTAGAGCTGCTGCCTCATAGTGAAGAATCTAGGGTTCGCGTCCTGGGTGCTACCTGCATGGATTTTGCACGTGAGTCCAAATGGGTTTGCTCCAGTTACCTCTTACAGTCCAAACATAATCCATTCAGTGTAGGAGTCTGTATGATTTTTACATGATCTTTCTGTGCATTCATGGACTAATCGGTATTAGTGTCAGTGAGCTTACTCAATCAAACATGTTCTTCTAAGTTCTCTTATTACTGTATCCTCAGCAAGAGCAGCATATCATGTATTTTTTTGCTCATGACACAAAGTCTCCCTTTCTTAGCTTCTCTGAGACTCAGTCCATAACAACTGTCAGATCGGGGAAGTCCCCCTTCAAGAATTGCCAGAGACAGTAATAGCTGGGGGGTCAAACGAATAACTGCCACCATCATTCACTGTGGCCCTTGTAGAATAATCGCAGACAGTCATAGCAGATTAAACAATTGATTGATTAAACAACCCACACCAACCCATTGCAAGAAACATCACAAACCGTATGCAATCAACTACCATTAAAGACAACAGTGAGTCATGATCCTACGTGAAACAAAGGCAACAAAACGTGACCCAAACCCATAGTTTAAGAAACTGTGCCCTAAAACGTTTTTGGCATTATTGTGCCTAAAATGAAAATCAAAAAAATGAACAGCTATTAATCTGTTTATGTAATAAAAGGGCTTCAAATGGCTGAAGAATCAGGAGTATAATACTTCAAATTCTTAAAATCTTCATACGAATAAAAACTCTTGTTTCAAACCAGTAACAAATAAATATAAACACAAAAAATTAGGCAATTTCGAAATTTCTCTGTACAAAACTAGATTTTATAGTACATAACCAAGACATTTTATGATTCACAACCCTGGAATCAGTTTTCGTTTGTGCCCCATTAAGCTCAGGCTGCTTCCGCAGGAGACTGCAGCACAAAACACTGCACTGGCTGCTATGGAATGATAGAACACTTCCAGCAGCTTGCTGCACACATCAAAAGACCAGAGTCTCCTTAGCATGTATACAAATATACATAAACACAAAAACTTTACATTATCACTCTGAAGCCACAAGTAAACAATTTTTAACTATGCATGTATACATACAATTGTGGACTAGTCCACATCTTTACTTTCAAAATTGTTTTTCATACCAGTCATTGAAATACTTTCTGTTTACTACTAGACACAGAGGAACCTTACATTTTGAACAATACATTGGGGTTTTTGTGCTGCAATTCACACATCATCTTCTGTCTTCTTTTGCAGATGCCCCACAGAAGTTTAATGTGTTTTTAATTATTTGCTTGTTTTTTTGTGTTTTGTATTGCTTTTATCTTGCATTTCTGGAATAAACTAAGTACATATATATTTTTTCATACCAGCTTTCTCCGGTGCTGGGGGCAACACCTTTCCAGGCAGCCCTGGGCACGGACAGCTGCACACACATACATTTCATCCCAAGAGCTATAATTGCTCTCAATCCGTCCATCAGGAGCTCCCAGTAGAACTGTTTGTGCCTATAATTAAAATTACCTCACTGTAAACTTTCACTACAACTGTAATATTGAACATCCTGAGCCACTTTATGAACCATTTGCACTATTTGCGCTACATGTACATGTATATTGTACTTATGCTTTCATATTGTACATTTTTCATTGTTTATCATTTTTTTTATAATTGTATAGAAAAATAAGTTTATGAAGGAGTTGCACATTGAATCTCATTCTAACATACAATGGCAATAAAGACATTCAATTCAGTTCAAGAGAAGAGAATGCGTATTTACAAATGATTATGACTGGCTTCTAAGTCAATTTAGATTTCCAAGAGCTATCAGCTATCCTCTTGGAGCAGTGTGCTGATTAAATAATGTATACTGTTAATAATTAAACATGTGGGGACACGGTGGCACAGCGGTAATGATGAGCTGGGACCCATCCAGGGGTGTTTCCTGCCTTTCACTATATGGTTGCTGGGACTGGCACGGCCCTGGATGGATAGTTGGATGGAATTATTAAACATGTATAATGAAGATTGTTCAATGTTTCTTAAAAAAGTTTTGAAGAATCAAGAGTTCTAAGCGTACAGCTGATTTTACATTTATTTCAGACGCTTAATGTGAGGTGATTGGTTACGTGGAGAAAAAAGAAGGACAGGAACTGGGGGTTGGTACATTTGACAGACACAGTACTGCCGCCTTAAATTTTTCCATGCGCCCCAGCAAACATCTTGTGAGAGGCTGGAACAATCCCTGGACAGGGCGCCAGCTAATTGCCACCCCTTGCGCCACCATGTCCCTACATGTTTAATGCATGCTTTAATGCATTTCATCAAGAAAATGATATCAAGTATACAGCTTAGTATTCTAAATTGTTGAGATAGCTGTAATATCTCTCTATTAAAATAAAAAAATCCTGGGCCGAGACATGACTTTTTCAGAGAGACACTTTCACGTCCCGTGAGATAAGATTTTGTGCTAAGAGATTTAACAACGCCCGGGGCTGGAAATAAAAGAGTAGATGACAAAGTAGAACAAATTCAAAAACGTTGACACGATAAATGTGCAGAGCAAGTTAGAGATAATGAAAGTAATAAAATTCGAAAGTCTCAAAAAAAATAATAGTAACGATCACATTAGCACAACCACACGGAAATTATTACTCTGTGAAATAATGGAACAGCGAAAAGACAGCGAATATATTGTTCGGATTTAAACTTCAAGTCAGAGACTTGTAGATCGTCTAATTTTTGTTGCCATCAGGGTAAAGTAGTGTTTCTTCCCATTGAAGAGGCGTATCCTCAAGAATTAAAAGATTTGTTGTTTGGTAAAAATGAAATCCACATACGTGAGCGGCAGAGACATGAAGTGGCTGACGCGTAGCACAGGCTTGGGGGGTTGGCGAGTGAAGCGAGCAGGGGGCAAAGCCCCCTAGTCATGAATATAATGTATTCTGTGCGGCAATCACTGCCTGCACGCTCCTATCGGTGTAAGAGAAATCCCTTTTAAGAAACACTTAGCAATTAACAATTGGGTCGGGGAACCCTTAGAATACAAAGCATTTAATGTGCTACTTTACTTGCGATGAGATTTAAGAATCTCTATTAAATTAAACTTTGATTATAAAATGAAGTTTACAACGTTCTACTTTAATGACAAAATAAACTATGGGATTAAAGTGGAAATTTCAAGATTGACTTTAATCTCAACATAGACCTTTTTTTCTTCTTCATTGTGTCCCTAGTTTTTCTTCTTCTTCTTCTCTTTGGCCCTAATACCATTCCCTATGATACTCAAGACACTCGCCTTTTCACGTCGACTTTGAAAAATTCTGGGAGGAGTTAGGGTGGGGCTGTAGGTGAGTGCATGTGCTTTAAAATTCATGTTGATTGGGATTTATAAAGGGAAAGTGGTTGAAACTTTGCTTACACAGTGCATCTGGATTTTTTTGTGCATACACACATTTCTGTTTTTTTCCCTACGCCATGTTGTAGTGTGAATTCTATGCTGTGCATTATACATGAGGTCCCTGATGTTTTTTGGCAAGGGAAAAGTTATTACTCATTTTTTTAAATTAATTCATGCCCTTCACATACAATAGTTACAAGTCAGTTCCCAGAATATTGAAATAAAGCATCACTACATCTAATGTTTCATTAAGAATCTTAACCAAATCTGAACTTAAAGAAATGGAATACGTGTTTCATAACTGGGGACATAACATGGATAACTGCATTGAAACAGAGTGTAAGCAGCAATTAAAACAATGGAAGAAGCGGTGGACGGTTGAAATTTGTTAATTAGTAGCAAATTTCACGTATTATTTCTATCGTGGTTTAGCACATAAGGAAGCCACCTTTGTGACTTGTCCTTCTGACACAGTACAGCATATGCTGGAACAACTGTACCGAAAAAAATCACTTTGGTTTGGTTTACTTGTGTTTCTCTAACTGTGTCAAACTCAAAGCTTTTAGATCAACTCATGTAATTCAAAGTTCATTTTGGCTAACTGTTCTGGTTTGGAAATACAACATGTGTCAAAGGATTATTGTGAAGGACTGAAAAAAGACCAATTGATGATTGGCCAAAAACTAAATAAGGTCAGGTAAAGCAAGGGAGCAAAACAAAATCAAAGCCAGTGGAGAAAAAATTGCATTAGGGTCTACATGAATTACAAATTAATACTGAAAAATTTTTTGACAATATTTTTGTCCATCAAGGGACAGTGCATGAAGAGTTCATCATCTTCATATATTGTCACTTGCTTAAAGAATATTTGACACCTCCAAGTGGTGCCACGTAAACAAAGAAAACAAGTTGCAAGAAAGTATAAACGTTGGTTAAATTAAGTTTAATAAAAACACAGAAATGGAATCCTGATGTGAATAAAACATATACACAAATTAAACTTATACTGTGTAAATATGACATCTGGTATCTCTGTATTTTATGTATTGCATATTACAACTGTATTAGGGTTATTGTATTAAGTTAAAATACATAGTTCTTGGTTGCAATGCTTCCCTGTGACCCTACCCTGGATAATTCGGTTAAGAAGATGAATGGATAGATATTATTCTGCTGCACAGCACATTTAGAATTGGTATGTATTGGATTTTGTTTATTACAGAAACTAAAGTAAAATAAAACTTTAATTCATATGAACAGAACATTGACAAACTGAACAGTTATCAAAATAATATATAAAATGATCTTTAATTCAATTAATACTTACAAGGATTTCCATAGAAGGTGCCTGGATGGATATGTAAATGGGGTTAAGGTCTGTCCTTTTGATATTCTTCACACCTTGCATGTCAATATCAAGAATGCAAATCAGGTTCTTGGCTTGCACATCATGTACTGCGGCTTTACTGTAAAACATTAAAAAATGGTAAAAGCTTCTTCTCAAAATATTTGATCTGCTTCAGTAGATTTCCTAGAGGTTCCTTACTAGCTAGTGATTACTTCAAACTGTACTCCAACTTAACAAATACGGTTTAGCTGAATTAGTTTACACAAGTGTTACTGAGTAACAGAAATAAAGCATTTGAAGCAAGTCTTTAAATATGAAATATAGGCCATTTGTTTTTTTTTACAACTCTTGCTCAAATGTGCACTGATAAAAATAGTGCCTGCATTGTGTCATATGTAAGACAGGATAGGATCTGAAATCTAGAACAACACTTAGATTTTTTTTTTTTTTTTTTTTGGGACAGGTGAATGATTTCTGTGATCTTTTAAAAGATTAAAATACTGTAATATTGCTTCCTTACTAATGTGGTAAATATAGTGGGTTCTTTATTAGCCAGCAATCTGTCTCCGTATACTTCCAGATTACCTCATTCAACCTGATGTGTTAGTTTTCCTACATACAAAAAGCTGAAATTTAAAATGCACTTTCAAAGTATGACAATGCATTTTAATTTCTCAAGTTGCACTACAATTTGATGAATTTAAAAAAAACATTTATGTATATTAGTCATGAAATTGATTAACATTTTAACATTATTAAATGTTTACATAAAGTAATCAGTATTTGGTGATTCCAAAGTCTCTTAATTCAAAGATTTTTTAGCTAATGGCCTAAATAATTCTTGACAAAAACTACAAAAATAATCGGATAGCTGTCTAACTGAAAGCATGCATACTAAATCTTTTCCAACTTCATCTCTGAATAATCTTGATAGATAAAACATTAACTGAGGATTTGATGTCTGTAACTATTTTGCTATGCTTCTTTTAATCATGGGGATTTCTGTGGATCACACACGTTTAATAACATAAACAGAACTTCAGGTGTACTGCATTTACAAAATGACACTCTGTTCAATTTTATTATGATGTCTTGAACCCTCAACAGTTTTCTTGTAAGGGTTGTATCACACCACACTGAACAGTAGCAATGATAAAGCTTTAGGCGTATCTACTCAGAAGCCTAGCCCTCCCACTCATGAAGGATTATTTTGCATCTGCTTATTTTGCTAGAGATTGTTTTCCCTTCTAAAATAAACCTGAAAATTCATATCTGTCTATTCTACCAAACTTGCCAGCCTACCTCGACACTAGTGTTTTTTTTCTTGGGTGCAGCCCCAGCATCACTATTTTTTAAAAAAGGCAGTTTTTACTCCTGTACAGGTATGGGCAAAGAATAATAAGTTACTATGAAGTAGTGGGTTAATCAAAAAAGAAAAGCAGAAAACAACCACAAAAATGAACAAATAACACTACTTATACAACTAGAAAAAAAAAACTAACTATGCCATTTACACATATATCTATTGTTACTCTTTTGCACAGAGCAAAACTTGTGGATTTTGTTATTATAATTTTATTTTTTAATTTACTGTTTTTTGTTGGCTGTATTGAGGATGATTAAATATAGTGAGATTATTGAATGTTTTCAGATTGAGATTATGCAATGTATTTTAATTGTGTGACATGGAGGCCAATATAGCTGGTGCCAACTGTTCTACATAAATTCAGGAAATTCAGGCTGAAGACAAAAAAACAGTACTTTCTCCTTTAGTACTGAGGAAATCATCTTTCATTAAACATACATATTTTACATAAACATCTTAGCAGATCATCATAGAAGAAAGGTTTAACCAAGGATAGTTTAAGACTTGCTATTTTTATATATATATATATATAAATATATATATATATATATATATATATATATATATATATATATATATATAAAAATATATATATATATATATATATGTTCATTTTAATCAATACAGTGTATTAAAAAAAACAAAAAAAAAACAGAATTGAGTGACAGAAAAGATTCCACTGTTGCACATATTGGGGGTTGCACAATTTTTTGTATGTACTTCCTATGTAACATAATTTTCTTATTTGTCAAAAGAATTAATGAAAGCGAGGACCCTAAATTTATGTTCTCAATTGTTCACAAAGTAAAGAATTAAATCATAGTATGATAACAATTAGCGATTCATATAATAAAAGACTACCAATAAATGTTATGGTTTATTGAGACTGGAGTGTTCACATGCATATGCTAATTGCACACTAACTATGAACATTTTCTCATGGTGTACACTCATGAAGCAAGCTGGAAGCTCTCTTAGTCATCTGAGGAAATATAATTATAGCCCTCTTCATATTACCTGGTCAAGTACTGAGTGAACCTTACAGAGTTTGCTTCACTGTGAGTTCAGTGAAATTGCTAAAAACGTTTGGGAACTTCACAGAAAATACGAAAATGCATTGATAAATCAAAGTGGAAGGGGGAACTGAAGTTTTTTTATTTGATTATAATGGTGCAATGATCTTTTAAGTGTTCCTAAGAGCTAAGGAAGCATTGGCGAACAACTTTATGCATTTTTGTGGCCAGAAATGTGACCCAAGGTGTGAGGCAGCAGTGTTAACCACTACACCAGTATGCTTCAGGCCAAAAAAAAACATATAGATGAAATGATAGTCACAAATAAAATACAACAAACTATCTCACGGCTCCAAATTGCGACAAAAATGGTCGCCAATGCGACTTGATTTTCTATTTTACGACTAGTTTTTTCATTCCAGTCGCCGGTGGCGACTCTCTCTCAATCTAAGAAAAGTTTAAAATTTAAAGCAGCAGAAACAGCTTTTAATTATGTTCAAACACTCTCAGCCCGCGTCTGCCTTTCCTATTACACTATCAAAGTGATTAAAGCCAAACCGAAGTGAGGCATCATCTGACACGGCCACTCTGCTTCAAACGTCATCTCGTTAACTGCTGCGGATAGGGATCTGAAATAGATGAGAATCGGGCCACGACTACTCCTTGAATTCCGTCCTAACTTAACACGCAAAATGGCCAAACGAAAAATTTCCGACTTTCTCTCAATGCCCACTCGTCCAAATCCTGCCTTGTCTACTTCTGAACGAACCGAAGATAATTCAGTCAGTGGGTTATCTGAAGTACAGCCACCGACGTCCGGAACACTTCAAAAAAATTCTCATAAACTTCCTCAGGCAGTTGCTGCAATTGTGGGCTGTGTGGTAACAATTAAAGGATTGAAGGAAAATGCTTTGAGAGAAGGGAAGCTGCAGGAATTCTTACAGCACATAGGTTCTCAGCCTGAAGGTTCAGTGCAACAGGAAGGGCCATCAACAAGCAGGAGTGAGAGGGCTGCAAGTAGCCACACAGTCATAACCTTCCAAAATGTTAAATTGAAAGGCCCCCAAAATCAGGCCACATTCAGAAGTGATCTAAAGGCCGTAATTGAAAAAACAGTTGACATTACTGTTAAAGAATTGGAGATCAGGTTTGCAAACATGATGTCAAGTGTTACACAGCACAGACATTCAAAGGGATCAGAAATCATCAAGTCATTTTCAGTGTTTTGTCATGATGCATGGCCAGAGGACATTGATAGCTATGGCAATTGTGAGATAGACACACTTGTTAAATGGTATAGGGAGCTCTTATCAAACAATGGCTGTGATGTCACAGCTGTGCAGAAGGAATGGCTAATGTTGAAAATATTAGTGAAGGGTCAGTTTATGGATAAGACTTACGGTGACCTATGGACAGTGATGCTGAGCAAGGAGCCGTTCTGTACAGATTTTAAAAATCTGCTTCACTTAGACGAAATAATGCTGGTGCTTCCGATATCTGCAGCTCAGTGCGAGCGAGGATTTTCAGCACAAAACAGAATAAAATCAAAAGTACGCGACTCCCTAAGTGTAGAAACAGTGGAAGACTTGGTAAGGATCAGTACAGAGGGCCCTACATTTGAACTTTTTGACCCAGAGCCCAGTGTAAAGCGCTGGTTGTCAGCCAGCAAAAAAAAAAGCGCAGACCAAAGTATACTGGCTGGCCTAATGATGCTGACATTGTAATGGTTAGTGACAGTGAACTTGAAGAGTAATTAATTTCTTTATATTTGTACACTCATTGCAAAATGATTATTTCAGAAATGATTGTTTATAATGTTTGTTATTGTGTTAATTCCTGTGTTATTATGTGTAAGATAGATAGATAGATAGATAGATAGATAGATAGATAGATAGATAGATAGATAGATACTTTATTAAGTCATTTTCAGTGTTTTTGTATTTGTAGTGTTCCTTACACATGTTGTGTATAAGATTCTGGACTTGAAATATTGCTTATTAGTAAACATTTGCACTGTTCACATTTATGTGTCATTTATTCTTCTGTTATTATTATCTATAAGACCTTGCAGAGGACACTAGTAGGCAGGTCAAATAGCTCAGACAGGAGAAAGGAAAGGCAGTGTGAGGTAGACCGAAGAAACAAACAATACAAGTAAATATTATTTGTATTATTTGTTTATTTCACATTTGGCATGCGGTAGAGATTATGGCTCCCAAAAGAAGCAATTGGCTCCTAAATATTTTGGGTTTAGGAGCCAATGGCTCCCAATTTTTTTTTCTGTCTGGAGCCCTGTATCTATAAGTAAAAGAAAAAAAAAAGTAACACCAAGCAGCATTTTTTGAATTTGCACTTCAGCCAGTACAGCACTGTCCATACAGCTAGCATGTCTTTTTTGCTTCTAATCTATCTATGCAGATGCTTGACACATTTTTTTCCATCAGGAAGACAGACATACCTTGCAAATAATAATACAACTTGCAATAGTAATAAATCTTCCATTATCATCATTACTTTACAGTGTCTCCTGTGTTTTCTGACTAGTGAAGTGACAAGGGGAAGATTTTGCCGGCTGCATGGCTAATTGTGTTTGCATTCAGTAAGCAAACCAAAATAGGCACATGATTCATATAATTGTTGGTGGTAACCATAATATTGTCATCATAGTAAGCTAATGTATTCCCCTCAAATGAAAATACTCCAAGTTTTTTGTTTGCCTTTTTTTTTTCTTAATGCATGCAGGGTGCAAATCTGGTTAGAGTAGAACGTGGGAAGTGACACTACATATGAGCAAAGCAGATCAGTGATGTAAATTTGTTTAGAGGTGGAATACACTTACAGTTGGCATGTGTGAAAGTTCTGTGCATCATTGTTACACCAATTCAATGTCACATTGGGCTCGCAAAACATCATGGTGCAGTGGGGTCGTGGGGTAAACGTTTGTCTAATCTGGCCATAAGAACGATTTCCAGGAAAATAAGCGTATTTGTTGTGAAAAACACTTTGGCAAATTTCGATCATCAATACTACTAGTTATCCAACACTTGTCACATTTTGTTATCTGGAGATAAATTATTTTATTCAATTTGAATATGAATATTCAAATTGTGAGAAGATTAAACTCAGATCTACACGTTTTAGATATTCTGATTTCCCTTTGTACTTGACTTCAGTGTTCATGCAGGGCTTTTTCAAACATGCATGCAAGCTTGTAAGGAGGAACATTCAGCACTACCAACAGGACCATTATTACTTCTACTTTATACCAAGAAGCAAAGTTGCATCTTGCCATCTGTGCTTTCCTTCGACCAATCAGTACTCTTCTTTGCTTTTGTATTTGTACCTAACCTATGAATACACATAGATTTATTGTCAGGGACTGCTTAATGTCATCAGTGTGTTTTAAAACCAATTTCCTCATTTTCTAAATTTATACCTTGCATCTCTAGGCAGAGTACTCAGATGTGAGAAATTAATATAATCAAGAAGTACTTTGGTTGTGCTATTGGCCAAATATGAGCATCATCATCATTTATCTGAATGCATGATTGACTTTATCTTTTTATGTGAAAGTGAATCAACTGAAAGGTTGATGCAAAGATCAGTTTAATTATGGATTGATGAGAAAAGAACTAAGGACAAAGTGGCCTAGAAGGAGTTTATTGCATACTTTGCAAAACTGAACTGACAGATACTAAGTAGATTACATGTGATGCAGCTATTCTCAAGTGGATTTGAACGCACCAAAATAGCAATACAGCACTTGTATTTAAAGAGGGAAAGAAAACTTTTTTTTTTTTTTATGTAAACACAGTAGTAGTTAATATTTTTTGGCATTTACTTGTGTATACACACACTAAAAATGCATCTTTAACCTTTATAAAAAGTTTCTTTGCAATTCATGCAGATCATGAAAAACCCGTTTACAAGTCACTACTAATATTTTCACTGCAATAAAAGTCAGAAGAAAGCTGAGAAAAAATTCTATACATATAATACATTTATGTTTGTAATGCATCATGACACTAAATTAACTAAAACTGTTAAAAGTCAACTTATTTGTGCTCTTAATGCTTTTTGTATTTTATGTCAATTAGTCTGTAGATTAAGCATATAAATAATACAATACTTAAGTGTATTCCACCATGATCACCACATTTTTAATGTTATATAAATGATGCAGTTTTGTTTAGAAATTTTAAACTGCAGTTAATGTTTTTAAAAAGAACATAGAAATTTTACCAAAGTGATTGTAAACTATCTATAAAATAGGCCAAGCAGCAAAAGAGAATATGTAGACTGTAGGTCCTTTGTTATTGCATATCTGTAAACCTACTTTTCCCTGTCTACACAAATTCCTTACCATTTAACCTCTGCGCAGTCAACAGGTCACCCTGCAAATTGCACCCTGCCAAGACTGCTTGCATTTCCGTCTAATTGAAATATACTATGACCATATTTCATAGTACGGAAACACATGACATAGAAATCCACTGTGTGATCAAAAGGTTATTAAGCATGGTATAGACAAAGTTTCCTCATTACAGAAAAAAATGTCTGAATGTATAATTTTTATCTTTATTTATATAGTTTAATACTCTACAATTTGCTTATAAGTAATTTCTTTATTATATATTCATCATTTATATTATTACTAAATATCTAATATTAATATTTGCTAATGTTTTTAGCTGGGTATCGTAACTTTGGCAGCCATGATTTCAAAGAATTAAGCAGCACATCTTGGATATAAGTGAATACCTCCACACTAACCTGTTCTATGATTTAATGAATGATATAACTGAAACTAAATTCTTTGAAATGACAAATATGAAACTCTGTATATTTAAGCATGGTGTAAAATATACACATTGATTACAGACAGCCTACCTTGTTCCATACATGTTCCCTGAAAACTCTGCATTTTCAATGAATTCCCCAGAAGATATACCTTTCTGCATCACATCCCGTGTTACAAAGTGATAATCTGAACATACAGAAAAAATAAGTCACATAAGACATAATACCATTTGCAAATAAATCTGAACATTAATGTAATCCTATAAATATATTGGTTGCACTAAACTGACATCAAGCAATTATAATGTCCAGATACACAAAAATGGCAAAGCCTACATATTTTAATAAAATCCTTTGTTTACACATTGTGTTTTTTCCATTCTATGACCCTTGTTAATAAGCTTTTCTGAAATATAAAGGACTATAGTACATTTATACTGTAATAAACAGACACACTCTTCGTCAAGAAACAACTTTTACTCATTTTCTTTAAATTGGTAGCATTGTTCATACAGCAAATGCAGAGAATCACTACAAGCGGCAATATTCAAATTAAGCTTCCCTCTTTAGTCCTGACACCAGGACGCATACACCAGGCAGCATCAGTTGGTGGTGGGAGGAGAACCTGAAACAAACTTCAACGGAACACTTTTATTAGTAGAAATCACAAAACAACACAATAAACTGTTCAAACAGAACAAAAACATTATAAACACAAGCCTTATACTTAGATGCAGTGCTGCAGAGCATCCTGGGATGTCATATCCTTCACTTGTTCCCCCCCATCTTCTGCACTGGCAGCAGGATTTTAATATGGACTGCGGGGATGACGTCTTAGTTGCTGGGGTCTACATGAAGGTTCAGCAGCTAAGGCCATTGGCTCTGGTGTTGCCCAGAGAATAGGTGGAACGTCTGGGTCTTCTGGTACTATTCTCTGTTTCAGGGGAGCCAGCCGGTCATGAGGGGACACCATTAATTTGTTCTTTCACTGCATTCTAATCCCATATACCACTTCAGACAATCTGTCTAAGACCATACCTTGGCCTTCCCAGTGAATTCCAAACTTTAGGCACAACCCCTTTTGTGCCAGGTGTTAAACACCCAAACTTGTTCTCCCGGAGCAAAAGGCTGCCCCTCTCATTGGTGGTCACAAGCTCTATTACGGGAGGCCCCAGCTCCAATCGGGTGGCACCTAGAAAATGTGTTGGCTGTCTGCTTACAGAGGAATCGAAGCATTATGCACATCCGAATCTGTTCCTTGGAGAGTCGCAGTCAGAACGGCTAATGGAATGGTCCTTACGGATGACACTGCAGTTGTGACCCGTTGGGCTGGCAACTTTGAACAGTTGTTAAAAGCTGATCCTCCGGCTAGGATGTTAAATATCTCTGGGTCCACGGTCTTTGAGGCTGATCCTCCAATTAGCTGTGAACCACGCAATCTCACTGTTGATTGCACAGGTGGTGAACCAGCTGTGGGGATCTGTGGTATCCGGGGTGAAGTTCTCCAGGCTGGTGGTAATGCTGTCCTCCTGGCATTGCAAGCAATCTTTGCTTCCATTTGGGTGACTGGCATCATCCCAACTGACTGGAAAACAGGACTTGTCGTCCCTATCTGGAAAGGGAAAGGTGATCGCCTGGACTGCAGCAACTACAGGGGGATAACACTGCTCTCTGTGCTGGATAAGGTCCTTGCTAGGGTCGTCCTCAATAGGATCCGTGCTCACTTGCTCACCTACGGGTGGCCGGAACAATCTGGTTTTATGCTTAAAAAGTCCACAATCAACCGCATCCTTGCACTGAGGGTTCTCATGGAGCATAAATGCGAATATAGGCAGAGCTTCTTTGCAGCCTTTGTCGATATTCGTAAAGCATTCGACTCAGTTGATCAAGCTGCTCTGTGGGACATAATGAGGGTTCGCGGGATCCCCTCGAGGTTGCTAGATATCATGGCCGTCCTGTACACTGGTACTGTGAGTGCTTTGCAGAGTGGAGGAAGAACTTCTGTGTTTTTCCCAGTTGATTCTGGGGTTCGTCAGGGGTGTATTCCTGCTCCTACTCTATTCAATGCTTGCATGGACTGGGTGTTGGGCAAAGTCGTGGGGTCCAGCGGCTGTGGGGCATCTGTTGGTGAAGATTCATGGATCTTGACTTTGCAGACGATGCTGTGATCTTCGCGGAGTCAATGGAGGCTCTGATCCGGGCGCTCGATCGGGAACGCCCTTTTAAAATCAGCTCCTCTTTACAGGCAGTTAAGCAGGCTTCCATTTAGAAAATCCAGTTTTAGTATGTATTCCCTTGAATGTCAGGAAGGCAAAACTTGTGCTCTACTCTTATCCTTGGTCAGCATTAAGAATGGACTCGCTTCCCTTTCATTTTTGTCAGTGAACCAGTGACAGTACAAATGCTGACATTTGTTGGCCAACACCCACCAGGTTGAATTTATTCTGTGTGAGGCAGAGAATTGGTTGAACTAGTATCCACAAGTTCACAGAATATTTTACCTTCCAGGCAGCAGCATGTTAGATAGACTCCTAGTTATGTCTCCAAGGCTCCCCACCTGCTATATAGTGTGGTGACTAGCTAACAGAGATAGCATTCCCCTCATTATGGCATCTGCTGGAAGTTTCCCAGTGTTACGGTACTCATCTCTGTAGTGTTCAAGCAGTCACTGGACTTATCATGTCTTCATGCACAGTGACATCATCTGATAGCCTTTGTCACTTTGGCTGCTGCCATTTGAACAGAGCTCTTTGATGTGTCAGGCACTTTCTCAACCCCACACTCATCGCACTATGATGTAACATCAACTTGGTGGGTCTCTAACACCCGTTCACAGAACCAGATCTGCTTCAGAAATAGTCCAGAGATGTTGTTGGTGGACTTCAGAACTAAAGTCTACCAGCACTTCACTAGTGTAACCATCCAGTGCCAAAGTGAGGTGTACTGCCGCCTATTTGGGTTCCCAATTGTTGGGCTGCCAGGCGAAACTGAACAAGGTAGGGTTCTCAGGAAGCTGTGGCATCATAGTGGCCCATATTCAGTTTCGGTGGTGGTGGTGGTGTGCCACCACTCACCTGATACAGTCCCAAGAAGGAAGATGTCAGGCACAACTTAACAACCTCTCTTAATGGATTATACTCCCCAGTCTGGTACTTCCAATTCAGCCTTTTTTTCGCCTCGCAATCTCTTAATCGTACCTTTCTTGAGTCACCCATTTTGATATTACTTTTTTTGAAAATAGTCCTGCTTCTGACACCAGTGTGACAAATGGACACACTATGTTGTCAAACACATTTCCTCGTTTTCTTTATATTGGTAGCATTGTACACACAACAAATGCAAACAATCACTGCAAGTGGCAATATCCAAATTAAGCCTCACTCTTTAGTCCTGATATCAGGGCGCAAACCCCAGGTAGTTCAATTAGTGGTAGTAGATAAAACAGCACCACACCCCATTCCCATCTTCAATAGAACACTCTCATTAGCAGAAATCACTAAACAACACAATAAATGGTTTCAAACTGAACATCAATGAAATAATTCAAAGTCAGATTTTTAGATGCAGTACCATAGAGCATCCCGGGAAGTCAAATCCTTCTGTCGCTACAATATTAAACCAGAAAAATATTAAAAAAAAAAAAAAAATAGAAAAGCAAAAGAAAAAATAACCAAAATAGGTAAAATTATGACTTCCTTTCAAAGGGCCTCATGGGGTTGACAAATTGGCAGTTCAGACACAGGGGACTACCAGTTTTTAATTCTGAGCAACCAGATTTTTGACCCATGCAATATTTTCCTTATCAAAAACAGTTTGATAAAGACAAAAGACACAATTCTTCATGTACAATCTTAACTTTGGTATCATTTTTTAAGACAGGTGCTTGCAGCATGCCAGACTGCCATAAACCCTGTCTAATAAAGCCTAGTTTATAGAATATGTGTCTGCGCTGGTTGTGAGGGAACCACAGCAAAAATGATGTCAGATGTGGCAATACGCACTGGGCTTTAGCTATGTGCTGTGCATGGATTTTTTTCTAACAATTCAGTAATGTAGTTGTGGTGACACGTGTCCTAAATTGTGAATTTAGTGGAGAGGATGGTTAAGTGAGAATGACTAATGGCCGAATATGATGCAACAGGTCACTAAAGTGCATGAAAGACATGGAAAAATACTGAGCTACCCACACACGAGAATATTGCTCTCACCTTCCTTTCGTTGTTTTTGTTTAGTGGGTCTGCAGGCATGCACGCACACACGCACACGCACACACACACACACACACACACAAGTAAGCAAAATAGCAACACTGTGCAGAAAGTCAAGCAAGAGAAACAAAAGCATTCGCTATAAAGCAACTGGGGCAGTGAGGGCAAGAATGCCAAAAGTTATTTAAAATCTCTTATTATTTATCGTGATATAAAGTAATAATTTATACTTTTTTATGGATTAAAAAATTAATAAATACAATAAGAGGTGAGGACAAGGTAAACTGTTCCACTACTGCTTCAATACTGGTTTCAAGTGAAAATAATCATAATTACAAGAAGTATTATGGCGCATTAAATATGGAGGATAAACTGCAAAGTAGAGAGGACTGCAGGAAGGGAACAGCATCACAACCAAGTCAGAGAATGTCAAAGTGAACTTTATTGTCATCTCAACCATATACAAGTATGCAGATAGACGAAATTGCGAAGCTTAGGGACAACAGTGTAACAACATGAAGTGCAAATTAAAACACAAACAAGACAAGACATTGTGCAAAAACAAGACAAAGAAGTAGCAGCAAAACTGATGTGTAGTTAGCAATATGAACATTGATGCAATGTATGGTATTTGCAATCTAGATACATAAATATAGTCAATAGATATGTAATATAATAAATAAATAATAGATATAGATAATACAGTAATACAGAAATTATCAGTGTATGATAATAGTTGTTTAAGACATTTGTGAACAATGACAGGTCAGAGTGTTTCACAGCAGAAGAATATAGTGTCAAAATACTTAAAGGTCAGTATGAGATTTTCAGTTCTTTTCTACATGCACACTAGTCTTCGCAGGAAAATGTTTTTAGAGGTGGTAGAGGCAGTGTGGAAGATCCCAGGTGGCAGCATGGTGTTAAGGTGTCTGACAGCTTGGGGGTAAAAACTATCCTGCAGCCTGGCAGATCTGGCTCAGATGCTGCAGTATCTTCTCTTGGATGGCAGAAGTGTGAAAAGTCCATGTGAGGGGTGTAAGGGGTCCTGCACAATGCTTCAGGCCTTGCGGACACTGTGTTTGTAGAATATATCCTGTAGTGAAGGGAGAGGCACCCCAATAATGTTCTCTACTGTCTTCACTATCCTTTGCAGGCACTTGTGGTAGGATATGTTGCAGTTCCCATACCAGACAGTGAGGCAGCTGGTCAGAACACTCTCAATAGTGCCTCTGTACAACATGGTGAGGATGGAAGGGGGAAGACTTGCTTGCTTCAGCCGCCTCAGGAAGTGTAGTCTCTGCTGGGTTTTCTTGATTAGTGATGAGGTGTTATGCGTCCATGTAAGTTCCTCAGTTATGTGCACACCGAGTAACTTGGTACTCCTAACAGTCTCCACATCTAAACCGTTGATGCTGAGTGGGATGTGGGCAGGATGTGATTTTCTGAAGTCCACGATTATCTCTTTTGTCTTGTCGACATTGAGAGACGGATTGTTGTCTTCACACCATGCAGACAACCATTCCACCTCATCTCTGTATGCTGTTTCATCATCCCTGCTTATCAGTCCCAGCACCATTGTATCATCCGCAAACTTGATGATGTGGTTGGTGTTGTGCGTGGCTGAGCAGTCATAAATCAGCAGGGTGAAGAGCAGTGGACTAAGCACGCAGCCCTGTGGCGCTCCAGTGCTCAGTGTGATGAAGATGGGAGTGTTGTGGCCCATCCAAACTGACTGGGACCTCTCGGTCAAGAAGTCCAGGATCCAATTGCAGAGGGTGGTGTTCAGGCCCAACCTGCTCAGTTTTGCAACCAGCTTTTGACAGATGATTATGTTGAAGGCAGAGCTAAAATCTATGAATAGCATCCTGACATATGTGTCTTTTTTAATCCAGATGTGTCGGGGAGAGGTGAAGGGCAGAGCATATGGCATCCTCAGTTGACCTGTTTGAGCGATATGCAAACTGAAGAGGGTCAAGGGAGGCAGGGAGATTAGTCTTTATGTGTGACATGACTAACCTTTCAAAATACTTCAGGATGACTGGCATGAGTGCAACTGGTCAGCAGTCATTCAAGCATGTCACTGATGACTTGTTCGCCACTGGTATGATGGTGGTCGACTTGAAGCAAACTGGGACTGACAACTGGCTCAGAGATGTGTTGAAGATGTCTGTGAGGACACCAGCCAGTTGACTAGCACATTCTTTGAGCACACGACAAGGTATGTTGTCAGGTCCTGCAGCCTAGCATGGATTGACTCTGGATAGAGTCCTCTTCACATCAATTATGCAGAGACAGAGTACCTGGTCAGTGGAGGGAGGTGTTGCTTTTCTTGCAGGCTCTTTGTTCTGCGCCTCAAACCATGTGAAGAAGTTGTTCAGCTCATCCGATAGGGAGGCATCACCATTGCTGCTAAGGTTGGGCTTGTAGTTTGTACTGTAATTGTCTGAATGCCCTGCCACATACGACGTGTGTTTCTGGTGCTGCTGAAGTGTTTGTTAATCCTCTGCACGTATGCCCACATAGCTCTCCTTATAGCACGAGACAGGTTGCCTCTGGCCACCCTGAAGGCGGCCTTGTCTCCAGATCTGAAGGCTGCATTTCTGATCTTGAGCAGCTTGTGCACTTCTCTCATTACCCAGGGCTTTTGGTTGGCTCTTGTGGTAACATCCTTGGTAACAATAACATCCTCTGTGCATTTGGAGATGCAGCCAGTCACAGAGTCTGTGTACTCCTCCAGATTAATGGAGTCACCATCCATAGCAGCCTCACTGAAAATGTTCCAGTCTGTCAATACGAAGCAGTCTTGGAGAGCTGAAACAGCACTAACTTGCCACACTCTGATGTTCTTGTGGGCTGGTTTAGTGAGCTTCAGCAGGGTCTTGCATGCAGGAACCATAAACACGCTGATATGGTCTGAACAGCCGAGGTGGGGCGTCAGGAGCGCTCGTATAAACATTGTCCAGACAGCTTCCCCTCTAGTAGCAAAGTTCTGGAAGAATTTTGGGAGAAATGACTTCAAGTTGGCATGACTGAAATCTCCAGCAATAATGAAAAATGCCTCCGGGTGTGTGGTTTGCAGTTTGCTGATGATTTCGTAGAGTTCTGCTAGCGCCTGGTTAGCATTTTGTGCTAGGTAGGAGGTAGACAGCAACCACCACACAATTGTATTCCCTCAGCAGGTAAAAAGGCTGGCACCTTACCGATCCTCTATCAGCAGGGAACAGTCTTGCGCAACTGAGGCAGCATTCGTACACCACTCTCTGTTCACATACACACACAGTCAGTCCCCACCCCTTAACCTAGAAACAGTGGGTCTTACTGGACAGCTTCTCAGGCTGCAGAAGTAAGCAAAGGCAGCGGAGCGTCTCTGTCACCTCGCTGGATATTTCGGCACAGTTTCTTCAGAAATCAAGCAGGATTTGCCGCTCATAAATATATGTCTGTGTACCACTATCACTTAAATCTACTTCTTTTCTTATACTAGTTGACAAAGACGAACAAAGATTAACACTTAACACCGCAGACTCAGAAGCTCTGTAAGCCGCAGCCTGCACGGATGCCGCCATCTTTGTGATGTTCCATACTGTACTATACTACATGCAGAAAGCATCCAGAAACCACACATAGAAACAGTCCTAATTTTAGGACTGAAAAGGCAAGAAAGCACATTAACATTAGATTGTTTACTGTACTCATTAGGTAGCAGTTTCTAACAAATGGGGATATACTGTAGTGCATATTCATTTTATGAAATATACAACTTGAAAACAGAAATATATACTGATGCAACAGGTAACTATTTCAATTGACAGGGCTTATTACAAAAAAAATGCCTAAATATTAAGCAGCTTTTTGATTACATGTGATGGCCTGAGTGTTCCAACAATCCTCTAGTCACAAATTTTCAAGTGTTCAGCTTTAGGAAATGAACATTAACCTTTGGATATCAGAACAAACAGATCTTGCCTTATGCAGTCACATAAAGGGCATAAGAGGAATCTTACATAAAAATAAGATTCTCACACTCTGTGCTCCTAACAAGCATTTGGAGATTGTAATTTACTATTAGCCCAAAAACTGTATGGTGTGAACATTTTTTTAGGCCTAAACCTCATCTTTAATAACATAAGGAGCCTTGTAATGTCCAAGCATAACAAATTTTGATTGATAGATAGATAGATGGTGGTTTGAGTCGCACCATTTAACAAAGTCCTTGATTAGGTTCCTATACTCCTCCTCCTGCCCACTCCTGATGCAGCCCACGATAGCAGTGTCGTCAGCAAACTTTTGCACGTGGCAGGACTCCGAGTTGTATTGGAAGTCCGATGTATATAGATTGAACAGGACTGGAGAAAGTACAGTCTCCTGCTGCACTCCTATGTTGCTGACCACAATGTCAGACCTGCAGTTCCCGAGACGCACATACTGAGGTCTGTCTTTAAGATAGTCCACGATCCATGCTACCAGGTATGAATCTACTCCCATCTCTGTCAGCTTGTCCCTAGGGAGCAGAGGTTGAATGGTGCTGAAGGCATTAGAGAAGTCCAGAAACATAATTCTTACAGCACCACTGCCTCTGTCCAAGTGGGAGAGGGATTGGTGTAGCAAATAGATGATGGCATCCTCTGCTCACACCTTCTTCTGGTATGCGAACTGCACAGTGTCTTAGGGCATGGCGGACCTGTGGCCTCAAGTGGTGAAGCAGCAGCCGCACCATGGTCTTCATCACATGTGACGCCACAGCGACAGGCCGGAAGTCGTTCAGCTCACTAGGACGTGATACCTTTGGGAATGGGGTGATGCAACCCTCTGGACTCTCCCCTGTTTCAGGCTCAGGTTGAAGATGCACTGTAGAGGACTCCCCAGCTCCAACACACAGGCCTTCAGCAGTCATGGCGATACTCCATCTGGCCCCACTGCTTTGCTGGCACGAAGTCTCCTCAGCTCTCTGCTTACCTGGGCTGCTGTAATTGTGAGATGAGGGAAACTCTCTCCTATGCTGGTATCAGCAGAAGGATAGGTGGAGGGTGCAGTACTCCAAGGTGAGAGTGGGTTAGGGTGCTCAAAGCTGTTGAAGTTCTTCATCTGGTTTGCTCTCTCCATGTCTCTCTCGATGGTGGCACCCCGCTTTGAGCTGCAGCCAGTGATGATCTTCATCCCATCGCATACTTCCTTCATGCTGCTATTCTGCAACTTCTGCTCCAGCTTTCTCCTGTACTGCTCCTTCGCCCTGAGCTGGACTCAGAGTTCCTTCTGCACACGCTTGAGCTCATGCTGATCACTGCCTTTAAAAGCCCTTTTCTTCTGGTGCAAAAGGCCCTTGATGTCACTTGTAATCCATGGCTTGTTGTTAGCATAGCAGCGTACTGTTCTTACTGGAACTACAATATCCATACAGAAGTCGATGTAGTCAGTAGTGTAGTCAACAACCTCCTCAATGTTCTCACTATATGATCCCTGCAGAATATCCCAGTCCGTAGTTCCAAAGCAGTCTCTCAGAACCTGCTCTGCCTCAGGGGACCACTTCCTGAATAAGTGTGTGGTTGTAGGTAGCTCCCTCAATCTTGGTTTGTAGTGAGGATGAAGCAAAACTAGGTTATGATCTGCTTTCCCAAGCGCAGGCAGCGGGGTGGCGCTGTATGAGTCTTTAACGTTTGCATACAGTAGGTCAATAGTCCTATTTCTCTGGGTAATGCAGGTAATGTTTTGTCCAGTGTCACATGGTTAAAGTCTTTTTGCCCATGGTTAAATTAGCACAAGCGCCTTGGGGTGCTGCGTTTGTACTTTAGCAACAGCGGATGATGTCACCCGCTATCTTATCTCCACGTCCGCCGAGGAGAGATGTAAACAATAACAACGACGACGTGTCCAAACTCTCTGGGCAAGTAATAGGGATGCAAACTTATGGCCAACAGTTCGATGTCCCTGCAGCAGGTGGAGATTTTAACGTTTACATGTCCAGAGTTGCACCACCTTGTATTGACATAGAGAGCGACTCCTCCTCTTTTCTGCTTCCCGCAGGTACTTGCGTCTCTGTCCGCTCTAACTGTGCTAAACCCGGGTAGCTCCACGTTAGCATCTGGGATGTTAGTTACTAGCCACGTTTTACTAAAACACAACAAACTGCATTCTCTGTAGGTCCTGACATTTTTCATCAACGCAGCCAGTTCGTCGATCTTATTTGGTAGTGAGTTCACATTTCCCAGGATCACAGAAGGCATCGAAGGTTTGTAGTGCCACTTTCTCGCTAGACGCTTGGCTTTTAGCTTAGCTCCGGCTCTGCTGCCACGATACCGCCTTCTTACCTCGTCAGGTAAATAAGGAACCACACCGGCACGGGTATTTGTTCTCAGCACTTGAAGTTGACTAGTTGAATAGAAGAGTCTCGGCGTGTAAAAATTCATGTCCAAGTAGTAAAAAGTGTCCAGGGAACGAGTCCACATAAAAGAAAGTGGCAGGAGTTAACAGTGAAATAGAGAAAAATAGAGAAAAAAGGCAGAAAGATAAAGTCATACACTGCTGGATCTGCTGGAAAGGCTGCCACTCGTGGCAGCGCCTGAGTCAATAATCAATAATGCAGCTGTATACAAAGATCACTGGCTATGTTCAAGTAAAGGTGCACCTCAGAAATAACCCTGAAAGTCAAACTGATGATGTTTTTGACAGAGAAACTAATTGGTGGAGTTTAAATTAGGTCTGAAAACAAAATTTGAGAATACAATATTAATGTAATATTTCAGTTCATTTTTGATAAAATACTTTTTGTGTACATTGAAAAAAATACCACGCACCAGCATGACATAATGGTTTAAAAATTATCTATTTGGTAAAATATTGTTTTCCAAGATGACAATTGTGTTTAAATTGTGAAGGAAGACTGCTATGCACTCATGTACAACAAAACTTTACATATAAAAAGCTTAGCTACCAGAAAGCATACCTAGGCTACCAGTTTTGCAAAGATGGTAGCCCAGTGGACTACCATATGTATTTACAATTTGTCCACCCCATCTCAGCTTAGGTAATAGCTGACAGCAAAGTCAAAAATTATATTATCTGTGAATGTATGTTAGTATTTAAAATAAATCATATTAAAGCATAACTGGGAGAACACTTCTAGAACAATTGTAATCATACCTTTGCCATTTTCTTCTCCAGGACGAGGATTTCTTGTTGTATCTGTAATAAAGAAAATAATTCGTACAACCTTTATCAGCATATTACAGAAAAACATGTTTTCTGAAAATATTCATGCAAATGTGCCATATCACCTAAAGATAAAAATTACAGTCAAATGCCAACAGGGTAATTTTCATTACAGCTGAAGCAATGCAGTAGTTGACATCAGCTGTTGTTTCATGCAATAAAGTAATTGAAATTTATGGAAGACACTTCATTTCATCAATGTAATTACTAGGAAAACAACAACAATTTATTTCTTGCATAGCCCAAAACCAAGCAAGGCATGCATTGATGGGGTTCAACAGGACCTGTTTTTTGACAGCCCCCAGCCTTGACTCCCTAAGAAGAAAGAAAAAACTATAAAAAAAAAAAAAACCCTTGTAGGGAAAAAATGGAAGAAATTGTGGGAAAGGCAATTCAGAGAGAGACCCACTTCCTGGTAGGTTGGGTGTGCAATGGGTGTCAAAAATGATGTAAATACAATATACAATACAGAATACAAGTAATCCTGTTTACAGAGCTAAATGGCCAATCTATCATTGCCACCTCGGAAATTCAATACAAAATTGTCTGTAATGTAATTATTTAGAATAACATATAGGCTGATTTAAAGAATATTGCTTAATTTACAGCACAAATTCTAGTATAGCACAGTTTATACTGTAGTGTAAATGACCTGTGATTCAAGATCTAGTGGTTTGCTTTGTTTTTTTTTATCCAGAACATAAATATTTTTTGCAAAAAAAAAAAAAAAGATATATATAGATATATATCCCTTACCACGGTGCCTCGATCACGAAAGAACCGGGAGTGAGAGCTTATTCTGGACACCATCTCCCTGTAACACTAGAGGACAGCCCCTCCTGGCTTACAGCAGGACCATGGGTTTGGATCATGGAAGCTCAACCCAGCTGGGGCACATGGCCACCACAAGGGGGCGCCTGGACCTTTCTCGAGCCCTATTTAACAGTGCTTCCACCACACCCAGAAGTGTTGCCGGAAGAAGTTCGTCGGACACCTGGAGTCTTTTCGGGTGTCCTATACAGGGAGCAAGCCACCACTACTCAGGGAGTCAGAGTCAGGAGGACGTGGATGAAGCATGCCAGAAGAGGAGTGGTGGCAAAGAAAGAAGAAGGATGTAAGGCTTTTTTGTTGGACTGTGCATTTGGTGCTTTCTGTACTATGCTTTGCAGAGCAAAGAAAAAGCTCTTCCCCATGTGAATAAATGTGTGCTGTGTGGCAAACTCATATCTAACCTGTCTGTCTACGCCCGAGGTCCACAGTGTTTATATATATATATATATATATATATATATATATATATATATATATATATATATATATATATATATACACACACACACACACACACACACACACATACATAGAAACATACACACACATACATTCATACAAAGATCTATGACCAACCGAGCTGAAGCAATCCATACTTCTGGCTAAGGACAATAGGAAAGCAAATCATAATATTTAGTCGCAGTAGCTTTCATTATTATTAATAATAATAAACTAAGGGGCTCCATCCCCTGCTCGCTTTGCTCGCCCACCCCCTTGTTTGGTTTACCGGATATACAATACAATACAATTTGTTTTTTGTATAGCTCAAAATCACACAAGAAGTGCCACAATGGGCTTTAACAGGCCCTGCCTCCTGACAGCCCCCCAGCCTTGACCCTCTAAGAAGACCAGAAAAAACTCCCAAAAAAAAACCCTTGTAGGGAAAAAAATCGAAGAAACATTGGGAAAGGCAGTTCGAAGAGAGACCCCTTTCCAGGTAGGTTGGGCGTGCAGTGGGTATCAAAAAGAAGGGGGTCAATACAATACAGTACAATACATAGTACAGTACAAAAATTCTAGAAGTAGGGAGTAGAATTTCACATGAGATGATATCACATAATATGATTTGGATTTGTTTTAAGTCCTGGAGACCTCATTCATCAAGCTGCCTCCCCTATTTTGCCATTCTACATCTGAAATAGCGCTAATCCGATCAATATAACCCGATGTTATATATTAATATAACATTAATATATTATTAATGTTCTAATAATGAAAAGACCCTTCTTTCCCACAATTCCTGCAATTCTCCATCAGGAATGACTTTACATTAGGAAGGCAATATACAATTTAAAGAGATTGTTATTTTCTTGGGAATTGTTACATATGCATTATTTTCACTTTTACTTTAAAAACTTTTGTAAAAACAATACTTGCCCTTTATTTCCGGCCCCGTGCATGGTTACATCACTTTCTTGCCAGACGTATAATGTTGCTCGTGTTGTGAACCGGCGGCTGAATGCACGCTAAAGATATGCCTTTGGATCATTTGCTGTCTTTTTGCTGCTTGCGAGCTGCCTGTTCTGCTTGTTGCATCTCGTTGTTTTAAGAGGTGGGAGCACATGATACTTGTCTGGCAAAAGCAATCCAACAACTGCTAGGTTAGATGTCTGTGGACTTGTTTTAAATGATGGCTCACTGCCTGGTCTCGTGTGATGTTGTAAAAACAATACTTCTCCTTTATTTCCGGCCCCAGGCATGGTTAAATTCTTTCTTGCAGGACGTATAACGCTGTGCGCATTCCTATGGGGGGCTGTTGTCACGCTGCCCTTCGATCTTTTTAAAGCCTGTCCTGCCGCTGTCCTTTTTGATACTTTGTGTCTCTGCTGCTCACGTTGTGATTGCTTCTCCGTGATCAAAAATATACACCTGACCGAATTGTGTTTTCTTTGAAATTAAACTTGTCATTGCTTTAACTGTTGCGGGTCCACAGATTGTCATAGCGTACATTCCATTATTGTGTAAATCTACGTTTTGTGCATTGAATAACGCAAATGTGAAAAGACTTTGTTTTCTGCTCTTTTCCTTTTATTTCTGACCTTGCCTTGTCCTGCTATTTTTTCCAATTACACCTGGTCCTGATGATGAATTTCTTTTTTATTGCGCTAATGCGATCTTTTATTCGTCGACATTTCATTTATAACGTATTGTTATCATTTATACGCTTTATATGCACTGAGACACCTGTATCTGTGTGTGCTGCTTCCCTTTACACTACTGATTTTCTTTTTGCCCATTCTCTTTCGTCTTGCATTTCTTTTACTTGTCTTTCGTGATCTTAACGTGAAGATCGCGTATTGTCTCCTAGTCATTCATTCCACAGGATTTTTTTTATAATAGAGAGAAATATTTTTTCAGAGTGTCTCAAATGTTTTCTGACTCTTGGAGTGCCCATTAAAGTTTGTTTTGATCAGTACAGTTCCACATGGGCAAAAGCATGATTCAGCCTGCATGCTTTCCTTACACTAGCATTTCTCAACATGATTTTGTCTTTTTTTTTTTTTTTTTGATTTTTACCGATGACTCACTAGCAGCAATTGCAACCCTTGGTAAAATGTGCTAGCTTGGCAATTCAAATCACTTTGCCAGAATAGCAACAAGTTAATATTTGAAGGTCCCCATAACACTAAATGATAATTTATTCCTTTCCCTTTCAAGCAATTCAGTTATGTCAGCTTTTAATCTCTATTTGCTAACACTGAAAAGGATAAACTCCTTCTGGACAGATTAAGTGGGTTTAACCTTTTCAGTGTCCTCAGTGTCATAATGTCCTCAATACCTTAAGCCTTGTTGTCCTCGAATCAAACTAGTCGCTCTTCACTGAGCTTTCTCTAGAACTATGTATTATGTTTGTATTATGGAAACAAAAACTCAACACAGTACTCCAGATTTTGTATCACTAGTAAGTTACACAGCTTAAGCATAACCTCCATGGACTTCTTTTCTAGGTATAATATTATATAACCTAATATTCTACTACTAGGCTTAATTGGTTCTATTCACCACCTGGATGTAGGTAGTGACAAGTTTACTATTACTCATAGGTCCTTCTCATGAGGTATATTTTCAAGTTTCAGACCTCCCATTTTGTATTCAGATTTCAATTCCTATATGCAATACATTACATTTACTTACATTCAGTTTTACCTGCTGAAAATATCCCAAGCTAGTACAGTTAAACAGCTTGTTTATATCCTATCTAGTTTATGTAAATGCATTGTTCATGTATGGAGGGTGTTCAATAATTTATCTAGAGGAGTATAATGCATTTGTATTAAAAATCTAAACTTTTCACAGAGAGCATGACATGTCTTGGCATGCCACAAGTGCATTTTGAAAACATTTCAAGTCAAACATTCAGAAAAGGAAGATGTTAAATACAACTACCTGCAATTTCTATGAAGAAACTGACAGATTGGGAGTATTGTTCTGGCATTACATTTCACACAAAGTCATGTAGGAGGCCAGTAGATGCCATGATTATGGAAGGTCAACACGTTAAGGTTAATATTAAAGCCCATTTATAGGTATTTCAGCTAGCAGTTTCCACAATCATTCATACTCATTCGATGAACATTAGAACAATCTAAATGAGAACAGGCCATTCAGCCCAACCAAGCTCGCCAGTCCTATCCACTTATTTCTTCCAAAAAAAATCAAGTCGAGTTTTGAAAGTGCCTAAAGTCTTACTGTCTACCACACGACTTGGTAGCTTATTCCAAGTGTCTATCATTCTTTATGTAAAGAAAAACTTCCTGATGTTTGTGTGAAATTTACCCTTAAAAATTTCCAACTATGTCCACGTGCTCCCGATGAACTAATTTTAAAATAACAGTCTCGATCCACTGTACTAATTCCCTCCATAATTTTAAACACTTCAATCATGTCACTTCATAATCATCTTCTGCTTAAACTTTATAGGCTCTGCTCTTTTAATCTTTCCTCATAATTCAACCCCTGTAACCCTGGAATCAGCCTAGTCACTCTTCTCTGGACCTTTTCTAGTTCTGCTATATCCTTTTTGTAGCCTGGAGACCAAAACTGCACACAGTACTCCAGTTGAGGCCTCACCAGTGCATTATATAGCTTGAGCATGACCTCCTTGGACTTTTACTCCACACATCGTTCTATATATAACCTAACATTCTGTTTGCTTTCTTAATGGCTTCTGAACACTGTCTGGAAGTCAAGAGCTTAGAGTCCACTACGACTCCCAAATCCTTCTCATAAGGCGTACTCTCGATTTTCCAACCACCCATTGTGTATCCAAACCTAACAATTTTACTTCCTTTGTATAATATTTTACATTTACTGACATTAAATTTTATCTGCCACAAATCTGCCCAAGCCTGTATGCTATCCAAGTCCTTCTGTAATGAAGCACATAGAAACTCTCCCTAGTTTAATGAAAACACTCAAGCTTTTAAATTAGAGTGTCAAAAACTAGAACGCAGATGGAGAACAACAAAGCTACATGTCTTTCAAATTGCATGGACAGAGAGTGTTAAAAAATATAAAAAAGCTCTCTTTAAAGCTCACTCAGAATACTATTCTACAATAATAGATAGCAATGATAAAAATCCTCGGGGAACTGTTTAGAACAGTTGCTAAATTAACAAATGGGAATTCAGATCTACAGTGCAATATACCAACAGATATTAGCAGTACAGACTTTATGAACTTCTTCAATGAGAAAATTAAAAATATAACATCCCAGATCTCAGCATCACAGTACAAACTGCATACTAGCTTAGCAGACCCTGCCTCACATTGCATTCATCACTTTAGTAATTTTAATCCTGTCACTGAGCAGGAAGTTTTAACTTGAATTTCTAAAATGAAGCCTGCTACTTGTTCCCCAGATCCAGTGCCAACAAAACTAGTAAAAAGTGCAGTGCCTATTCTAAACATTATCAACAGTTCATTATGGCATGGCACAGTACCTGATTCCCTAAAAGTGTCAGTCATTAAACCATTACTTAAAAAGTCAGACCTAGACCCACACATACTAAATAATTATAGGCCTATTTCAAATTTACCCTTTCTCTCTAAAATGCTAGAAAAAGTAGTCGCCAATCAGCTTCTGTCACGCCTTACGCATTACAATTTATTTGAGAAATTCCAGTCTGGTTTCTGCAATGGTCGTAGTACAGAAACAGCACTAGCGTGGGTTGTAAACGACATTCTGATATCCTCTGATGAATTAAACTCCACTGTAATTATGTTGTTAGACTTAAGTGCAGCATTTGACACCATTGACCATTCTATTTTACTGCACAGGCTAGAAAATGATGTTGGCCTTACAGGCACTGTGCTCGCTTGGTTTAGTTCTTATTTATCAAATCAATTCCAATATGGACAGAAATGTGCTGACAGTACTCCATCATTATACACAGAAGTGAGATATGGTGTCCCACAGGGCTCAGTACTGGGACCTTTACTGTTTTCACTTTACATGCTTCCACTGGGATCTATCATTAGGAAAAATAATGTTAATTTTCACTCATATGCAGATGACACCCAGTTATACCTTTCATTTAGATCAAATTAAGTTTCTCCAATGTTGTGTTTAATTAGTTGTGTTAGTGAATTAAAGGAGTGGATGGATGAGAACTACTTGTCTTTAAATACAGATAAAGCAGGGATGTTAATTGGTGGAGGGAATGACGCTTATCACAATATTTTCTCATCATTTAACTCAGTTGGAATCACCATTAATTTTACTGAATCAGCCCACAATCTAGGAGTTATCTTTGACTCTAGCATGTCATTTAAAGCGCATATTACAAAGTTGTCCAAATCATGTTTCTTCCAACTTAAAAATGTTGGGAAATTAAGGTGCTTTCTAAAAAACAAGATTCTGAGAAATTAATTCATGCATTTATCTCTAGTAGGATTGACTACTGTAATGCGGTGTTCACTAGATGTTCAAACTGTTCTTTATACAGCCTACAGTTAATCCAAAATGCTGCTGCAAGAATTATTACATGAACAAGAAAATACGAACACATAACTCCAGCTCTTAAATCCTTACACTGGCTCCCAGTTAAGTTTAGGGCAGATTTCAAAATCCTCCTTTTAACATATACGAGTAAAGCATTAAATGGCCAAGGTCCGGTTTACTTGTCTGAAAATCATGACTTACAAACCAGAGCGCACATTAAGATCTCAAGATGCCGGTCTGCTTATGATTCCAAGGATTAATAAAATAACAGTGGGAGGTCAAGCTTTTAGTTACAGGGGCCCTAAACTGTGGAATGGTCGGCCTGCTACTATAAGAGATGCCACTTCTGTCTCAGCTTTTAAATCCCGGCTGAAGACTCACTACTTCAGTTTAACATATCCTGCCTAGAGCTCCAGATTTACTGTACAGACTGCATCTCTGTTGTTCGTCATTAGCACTAAAACATAAGTAACATGATAGTTATAACTGGATACTAACCCTCACCTATTCTGTTTCTCTTCTCAGTACTCAAATGTGGCACTTGGTGCCATGGCCCACCTGCCAAGTTGTTTTGCCTGCCTAAGGTAAAGTCATCCCTGATGGAGGATCACAGGAATCATGGGGTAGAGGGGTCCTTTCATTGGATTGGCTGGCCCAGCGCTGTTCAGCTGTGGAATGGCCAAATGGGGGAGGCAGCTTGATGGCTGAGGTCTCCAGGACTCTAAACAAATCCAAATCATATTATGTTATATCATTTACTGTTAAATTCTGCTCTGTACTTGTAAAACTTTTATTTTTATACTGTATTGAGGATTTGTTCTGTTTTGTGTATTGTATTGTATTGACCCCCTTCTTTTTGACACCGACTGCACACCCAACCTACCTGGAAAGGGGTCTCTCTTTGAACTGCCTTTCCCAAGGTTTCTTCCATTTTTTCCCTACAAGGGTTTTTTTGGGAGTTTTTCCATGTCTTCTTAGAGTGTCAAGACTGGGGTGTTATCAAGAGGCAGGGCCTGTTAAAGCCCATTATGGCACTTCTTGTGTGATTTTGGGCTATACAAAAATAAACTGTATTGTATATAACGGATTCCAAATTATCTGCTAATCCACCTATCTTGGTACCATCTGCAAACTTAACCAGCCCGTTACTTATATTCCTATCTAAATCATTAATATATATTAAAAATAGCAGCAGCCATAACACTGACCCCTATGGAACACCACTCTCAACATCAGCCAATTCTGATGAGGTTCCTCAAGGCATCACCCTCTGCTTTATGTGTCTGAGCCAATTCTGCACCCATCTAAAAATATCACCCTGAACTCCCACTTTTTAGTTTGATGCCCAATCTCTCATATGGCACCTTATCAAATGATTTTTGAAAAATGAAGGTAAATAATATCATATGCTCCATTTTGATCATATCCTTTTGTAGCCTCCTCATAGAATTCCATCATGTTAGTAAAACACAACCTCCCTCTTCTGAACCCATGCTGACTGTTCAGAATATTTCCTGTCCTTGCCATGTGTTGCTCAATCTTATCCTTAATAATTCATCCATCCATTATCCAACCCGCTGAATCCGAACACAGGGTCACGGGGGTCTGCTGGAGCCAATCCCAGCCAACACAGGGCACAAGACAGGAACTAATCCCGGGAAGGGTGCCAACCCACCGCAGTCCTTAGTACGAGGGACATCCAGAAAAAAAGGTTACAAGTGCCCTGGAGGGTGCAGGGAATTTTTTTTTTCGAAGGCTGGCATACCTATGTGTAGGGGGGTCCCAACGGTCATAATAAGCCTGGGACTGTGTCAGTCTGTTGTGAAATGTCATCACAGCAAGCGAGTTCGTCAACCTCTGCTGAGGCCGTTTGCTCCACCTACCACCGATGCGAGATTCGTTCGGTCATCAAGTTCCTCACTTTGCGTCGCGAATCCGCAGCCGAGATCCATCGTCAGCTTGTGGAAACTTATGGACCTGAGATAATGTCACGTCAGCATGTTTATAAGTGGGTTAGGTCGTTCAAAGAAGGTCGCACTGACACTCATGACGAAGAAAGGAGTGGGAGGCCGTCTCTTGTTTCGGAAGAGCTTCTGCAGCAAGTTGATGAAAAAATTCGCAGTGATCGTCGTGTGACAATTGACACTCTTCATGAAATGTTCCCACACATCTCACGAAGTCTCATGGGTGAAATTGTCTCAGAAAAACTTGATTACAGGAAGCTGAGTGCAAGATGGGTGCCAAAAATGTTGACTCCAGAACATCGCCAAAATTGCGTTTTGGCTGCACGTGAATTTCTTCAGCGTTATGAAATCGAGGGTGAGGCGTTCCTTGACTCTATTGTGACTGGAGACGAAACTTGGGTATGTCACTATACTCCTGAGTCCAAAAGGCAGTCCCAACAATGGCGCCATACCCATTCCCCATCAGCCAAAAAATTCAAAGTTCAGTTTTCAGAGCGGAAGATTATGGCATCTGTCTTTTGGGACAGAAAAGGGGTTTTGTTGGTGGATTTCATGGCCAAAGGGACCACCATCAATGCTGAAACATATTGCGAGACCCTAAAAAAATTGAAAAAAAAAGATTAAAGACAAAAGGAGGGGAATGCTGACTCGTGGTGTGTCCCTCCTTCACAACGCTAGACCCCATACCGCTAGTGTGACTCAGGACCTGCTTGTGTCCTTTGGATGGGATATTGTTACCCACCCACCCTATTCCCCGGACCTTGCGCCCTCAGATTTTCACCTTTTCACCAAACTGAAAGAATTCTTGGGTGGGAAACGTTTTTCCAACGATGAGGAGGTGAAGGAGACAGTGGAGAAGTGGCTTTCGGAGGTGGAGCGGAGCGTATTCGATGAGGGTATAAAAAAGCTGGTGCCCAGGCTGAAGAAGTGCATCGAAGATGACGGCGATTATGTTGAGAAATAAACACATATTTTGGAACATACCCTGTAAATTTGGTTGAAATATGTTCATTTTTTGATTTTTAACAGCTGTTGTAACCTTTTTTTCTGGATATCCCTCGTAATTCCTTCTATTAATTTTCCTGTAATGCATGTTAAGCTTATTGGCCTATAGTTGCTTGGATCTGCCCTGTCACCCTTTTTATATAATGGGGTGATATTTGCCATTTTCCAGTCCTTTGGAATCTCTCCAGTGCACAGTGACTTCCTAAAAATATGTGCCAAGGGTTTATATATGTACTCACAAGCCTCCTTAAGAACTTGAAGGTAAATATTATCTGGTCCTGGTGATTTGTTTGATTTCAGCCTGTTTATTCGGAACAGCACTTCTCCCTCTACAATTTCCAAATCCCTCAGTGCCTCCTTAGTAGTCCCATTTACCGCTGGGAGGTTAATCCACTTGCTCATTTGTGAACACCTCAGAAAAATGTACGTTTAGCGCATCCGCTATTTCATTGTCTGTATCTTTTAATTCTCCTTTACTATTTCTGATGCACTTCACCTCCTCCTTGACTATTGTTTTACTACTAAAATACTGAAAGAATCTCTTAGGGTCTTCTTTTGACTTATCAGCTATATTCCTCTCCAACTGTCTTTTACCCTCTCTGATATCCTTCTTAATGGTTGCCCTCACGTTCTCATACGGTCTACGATTCACTTTACAGTCATTAGTCTTCTATTCCTTACAAAGCAGTTTCTTCCTTTGTAGCTTCTTTTTTAAATCTTTATTAATCCACTGTGGAGTTTTTTAAAATTTCCTATTAATTCCAAATTTAGGTATGTATCTGTCCTGCATTATATGTAAAACATTATTAAACCTGTTCCACTGCTCCTCGACTGTCTCCACACTTAAAAGCTTATCCCAGTCTATCCTCTTTATACTTCGTCGCATCAAGTCAAAATATGCCCTACCAAAGTTCAACTTAACAATTTTAGTCTTTGCATCTGCACTTTTACAAAATACTGAGAATTGTATTATATTATGGTCACTTGACCCTAGTGGTTCAATCACCTCTACACCCTCAATTTTATCTTGATTATTACAAAATACTTAAACTGACAAAGGTCAGTTCTGGATTGGTTCCCTGAATGCTGACTGGATAATAAAGTATGTCTCCAGGAATTTAGTCATGAGATCTTGGAACTTTTTTTTTTTAAGAAATTCACCCTGGCTATTTCTGACAAAATTTTACTATGGAAAAAATGTGGGTTCAACACCTTGACCCTGAAACCAAAGAACAGTTCATGCAACAAAGGCATAAGGGACGCCAGCCCCCAATAAATTTTGTATGTAGCAGTTGGCCAAAAAGTTATGGCGGCAGTTTTCTGGAAAACAATGGGTGTTCTACTGTTGCAATTCATGCCACACAAGTCAGCCAACACTACAGAAACCTGTGCTTCCTCAATTAATTCATTATGCAAGGTCCTCAAACAGAAACGTTGTGGGAAGTGGTCAATAGGCATGTTGCTGCTTCACAACAACACATTGCCCCCAATATCCCAAAAATTGAGGACCGTAATCAGGCAATTTCTCTTTCACAACCTGAAGAAATTCCTACGTGGATGGAGATTTCCCAATGATAATGACCTCAAGAAGTTGGTAATGAGTTGGTTGGAGGAACAAGGGATTAAATCAATGTAGGTAAAGTGGACTCTTGTGTAACGTTATTAAAAGCCTTCTGAAAATCAAAGAGCTAGTACACTGGAAGCAGGCAATGCGGTCTGATATTGTTGCTTGGCATAAAGCCTGAAGTGACATAAAAACAGGAAGCAAAAGCATTTAAAAAACACCAAAGGAACCCAGGGGTAACTTGAGGATATACTTGTTTATCTGATCAACTTATTAAAAAGAGAGTTGACCATACAATCCCTGAGATGAGCAAACAACATGCTACAGATATTGAAGGGGCAATGTCAAAACAACAAATGGAGGAAGAAAAGATAAAGGATTATTGATGTTTGATCTGGTTATTAATATAAATCATATTTTGCCATTGTAAACAACATGGTAATCAGTTAAATGTATTGTAAACAAGTTTGATACAGCAATTTTATTTTGTTTAAAAAGGTTGACACAGGTCCCAGATTTGTAAAGATAGTCGACTCAGCTCTGCACAGACAGAAACAGAGACAGAGATCGAAAGAAACGAGTGTAATAATCCTCCTACCATAAGTTTCCATCAAGATGGTCACCTAGAGACTTCTGGAGCAGGAGAAGTCATTTATGGTCAATGCTGCTTAGTGCTGTCTTTCTAGGATGCTGGGGCAAATTCTTAAAATATGTATACTTAAAGATATCAATGATATCAACGCAAACAGCTTGTGGCTATTCTTTTTGCTGATGAGTTTTCCAAGCTCATGAGAAATGAGCAACAACAATAATGTACTTAAGAAAAATTGCATCATAACATTTTTGAATGTGTAAGTTGTACTGACACCTTAATGTCACTGCTTCCTTAGCATGGTATAAAAACCTAAAGAAAAAAAAAGGTTATTGGTGGTGGCTAAGGATCTGTGTGGGACTTGGCTTTCTTCCATTTAGATGGGAGTTTTTGCTGCTTTTCCCAAACAGAGATAAAGCAGCCAAGACTTTTAAAATTTACTTTTATTCAAACTTGTAGCATGTGTGGGGTGAAGTGCAGGGGAGAAACAGTGATACATATCATCAGAAGCTGATATAACAGTGTGTAAATAACCAGAATCATAGTGGCTAATAGTTAAAACTAACAAGGAGTAGGTAGGCAAGAAGATTGGAGGAACTTAACTAGTTTTGAGTGTATAATAATGGTGCAATGGTCTTTCAAGTGCCACTGAGAGCTAAGGAAGCATCTGTCATCTATGCTGGACAGATTACTGTGGCCAGAAAGTGACCAGAGCAGTAAGTAAACCATGCTAACCACTGCATCAGTGTGCCTCAAGCATTGAAAGATGCAGACATAATTATAGCCACAGAAAAGTTACAACAAATGGCCACAAAGCAGCAATAAGGTTTAAAAAAAAAAAAAAAAAAAATTACATATTTGCCAATCTTCCAGGCACTGATTGGCCATGCCATGCAGCACTTTTTGATGTTGCACTGACAAGATGTATGGTGTGGCAGTGTCCACTAAGCTGGCACGTCTCTTTTGTTTGCGATCTATCTGTTGTCACATACGTGCACATGCGGGGCAGTTTCCAGGCTCAAATAGTGTTATTTGTCAGCCACAACAGGGGCTGGAGCTCTCACCTGATTCTCTCTCCTCTTGTTCCTCTGCAGTTAAGCCGAAGACCCTGCCTTCAATGAGATCACCACTGGTACACCCACTGATGACGTTAGTTCCTGGAAACCCTGATAACATTATTTCCAGTACCCAGAGTCCACCTTCCTACCACATCAGTTCCTGTTCTGGCCTCCCTGACTCCACTTCTTCCTCTTACCCACCATATTTATTGCCCAGACTCAAACTGTTATTCAGTTCAGTTGTGAACTGTGCATCTGTAAAGACTTTTTTTTTATTATTATTTTGCTTATTTTCAGTATATGGGGTACCCATCCCAAAACCTTTTTCTGTCTGCTGCCCAATTTTTACCATATTGTGTAAATCCTTTGAATTTTATTCTTCCATCAAGAAGAAGGAAAACACTTTGTAAACAGTAACAAGAGTTTCATTACTATTATTATTTCATGGTGTCTCATGTGTTCTGACTGCAGTCAAACCCCTTAAAGCATTATTTTGAGTGACACCTAATCTGACAGATTAATTGTATATGCATTTGGCCCTTTCACACTTGGGCAGCGAAAGGACAAGGGTTCTGGCTTCAAATACCCAAAGATCTGTTTGCACTACTGAGCTACTCTGTACTGGCATTTCTCTTTTTGAACCTCCAAGTACCTTCAGAGCTTGTGATGCAAGAAATCAGCATTATATGCTCAGGGTGTTCTCCCAGTCACCATGTGATCTACGGCATATAGTAAGGAGAACAACATGCTTAAAATAAACTTCAATTAAAAATACTGTGTTTTGAAAAAGAAAAAAAAAACTTGCAGAGTGCAAATTCAGCTTACAGGATGGGAACATCACACATGAATGAAGCAGAACGGTCAGCAACATTATATGTCTGGAGTAGTATGCTTACATTATGTGTGCATGAAATTTCTGTGCATGACTCTTGCAGCTCTGTGACAGCTCTGTTAGTGCTAGAAGAGAGTGAGGGCATAAGAGCTCATTCATAAAAAACAAAGAATTTAAATACAGTTTAGGTGATAGGCTGGGTCTGAAGGTAAAGGAGTAAAAGGTGTGCCTCTATATTGGGTAAACAGTCACTTAGGAGGGGAGCAGAGTAACCAGCAGTAGAACCCTTTAAGTCACTAACTGAATAACACTGAAGAGACAGACAGTGTTCAGTAAGCAGGTTTGATTAGGTAGAAGGAATTATGGTGTTAAAAAGGATTATTAGAGCAGTTTATAGGTCACATAGCAGGGAGACATAGTGCTACTAAAAAAATGAGGACACAAGTGTTCATTAATAGGAAGCAACACATCTTAAGCACGGTGTAGGCACAGCCAGCAAGCTTGAAAGAAACAAACCACTAAAAGGGGTGCACAGCTGGGAAAACAGTGAACTAGGGAAGGAAGTTAGTAAGGGAAAGCTAATGTTCATAAACATCAAATAAAAACACACAGTAGAAGGTCAAGGGGTAAGGGAATTTTTCAAACTTGAGGGAGGAAGCAGGTGGTTAAATAACTGCAATATTTAAAGGGATATTTAATTTCATTAAATAATTCAAGTTATAGAATTAAGATTTTAAAAATGCAATGCAAGTCCTGTTTGAAATTTGACTTTTTGGAGGATGGATTGGATAATTCAGGCTTCTTGAAGGCTACACCTACAGGAGATGCCAGCTGATACAGCAACTCAAGCTCAGTATCACAGAGGATGAGATGTCATTACTTAAAACCAGAGCACACATTAAGATCTCAAGATACTGGTCTGTTTATGATTCTAAGGATTAATAAAATAACAGTGGGAGGTTGTGCTTTTAGTTACATGGCCCCAAAGTTGTGGAATGGTCTGCCATCTACTGTTAGAGGTGCACCTCAAGTCTCAGCTTTTAAATCACAGCTGAAAACTCACTACTTCAGTTTAGCATACATACCCTGACTAGAGCTGCTGACTATTTGTGCATACTGCATCTCTGTCATTAGTCATTAGTACTAAAATATAAGTAATATAATACATAAATTCTATTACTAATGCTTGCCCATTCAGTTTCTCTTCTCATTACTCACATGTGGGACTTGGTTCCACTGCTCTTGTACCAAGTTGCTTGCCTGCCAATGGAAAAGTCATCTCTGATAAAGGAACACTGGAATCATTGGGTAGAAGGGTCCTTTCAGCAGATTGGCCGGCCCAGCACTGACTCAGCAGTGGAAAGGAGAGGCAGGTTGCTGGCCAAGGGCTCCAAGACTCTGAACAAATTTGTATCCTCATATGATATAATCTACTCTTATATTTTGCTTCGTACTTTGTACTAATAGTATTGTATTCCTGAGATGGCAACAACCAATTAGCCATCCTGCGCTGTGAAGAGGATTACTTGTATTGTGTTTTGTGTAATGCATTTACCCCCATTTTTTGACACCCATTGCATGCCCAACCTACCTGGAAAGGGGTCTCTCTTTGAATTGAAGGATATTTTTTGAGAGTTTATTCTTGTCTTCTTAGGGAGTCAAGGTGGGGGGGGGGGGGGGGGCAGCTGTCAAAAAGCAGAACCTGCTTAAAGCCCACTTTGGCACTCCTTACGTGATTTTGGGCTGTACAAGAAATAAATTGTTGTTGTTATTGTTGTGTCTAGCCTGCATTATAACAGAGAATTGCTGGACTAGCCCCAGTGATCTTTAAGGAGACAGACAGTGTGCAACACTCCTGTCCATATACTTAGAGGTACTGTAGGTCATTCACTGTCAGGCATAAGCACAAAGTAAAGGGTGCACACTTCCCAGAAGTATCCACCCTGAAAGTGGAAGTATCAAGATATTTGCAGGAACTCTGAGGGGGCAGGTAGGTATGTTGAGCCTCACGGTTTACTTGAAAACGTACCCAGCATGAGAGAGAGAGGTAGTGTTAGTGGGGGACTGAACCATTACAGGAGTTGAGAAACTGGTCTCTGCAGAGACAGGAAGTCTTGAACATACTGCTGTTTTCAAGGTGAAAAGCTTGATGACCACCTCCTGGCCAGAGCAGGCATGGATCCAATAGTCATTATTCATGTTGGTACAAATGACATAAGTAAGGGCAGGCTGTCAGTTTTGAGGTCCAAATTAAAAGAGTTAGGTGTAGAGAAAAGCCAAGCAAAATCTACATTCATAATGGCTAACACAGTACAACACCCTAGTACTAAAGAGTTAGGTGAAAATCTGATGATTTCCTAAATAATGTGTACCAGTTATACTTATCCCAAATTCTATTATTTAGCCAGGTTCTTGTTATTGGTATTATATGTAGTTGCACATAATTATGACATAAGTCCAAGTAATTTATTTTACTCACTGAATCAATGCAATCAATTAATAGCTTTCTTATTTTATTCTGGCTTTTTAGTAGTGGATTAGAAATTTGATGGGAATTTGAGGCATTATATCAACAACTGTATTTACAAAATGCCTTATAGTTTCACAGAGATATAATTGAAAGTGAGTCCACTATTTGTGTGGAATATTGCATATTCCAGTCAGATTTTCTCTTGAGGCCTTAAAAGCACCTCAGAAACATCCTGTTTTTTCATACACTTAATTAAGACAACTCTTGGTTGTGCAAATTAGCTAAGATTTACTTCTGCCTCTTGTGACAATTACATCATTTTGAAAGTTTAACCAAAACAACAAATGATCTCTCCATTGATTTGTAGATGTATCATAAAGCAACAGCAGTAGTAGTTCCATTATCACAATGACAAAATGATTTTCTCTAAAGACATATCATCAAAAGCTCTACCAAAATTGTGATTCTATAAAGTATAGACTTGCTTTACTGTTGACCACTGGTGAATTACATTGCAAACCAACTGGCTTCATAAAAATTAAATTCTTGTTAAAACCTTTATAGTACCTTATTGTTAATTCAAGTCTGTCAGTGGTGCATTAGCTATTAGTGCTTTTTTTACTGTCAATAGAATAGAATGTGAACCTTGAATGGAGCTAATATAGATGGTACATCATAGCTCTTCTGAAAATGTGTTCTGTAAAAAGCTCCTGTAATTTTAAGCAATGTTTATTATTTAGGGTTTTATATAAAAATGCACAAATTTTAAACATACCATATGAAAAAATATTTATATTGAAATTTTAAATCTAGAATTATAGAGGTTTCCTCTTTGATTTTGAAGAATTTTAACAAGAAAACTAAATTCTTCCACTTGCTTTATGAGCTAGCCACAACTGAATAATGGACAGTAAAATACTACTGTAGATTTGATAACTCTTGCTTGCAAAAAAAAATCATAATTTCAAATTTGTAAATAAAAACAAAGACCCATGATCCTCTGAAGGAATAAGTGTTTGGTAGGAAAAACATTTCAGATACGACAGAAAATCAAACAAGTCTTCAGTAATGCCTGACAGTGCTCATAAACACTGAAGAATAGAGCAAGACCATCTATCAAAATATTTCCACAGTGGCAATGGATTATTTCCAAAAATACATATTTTTAATTATCAGGAGAACTTTATAATCACAAAAAACAAAAATGTAAACACAGACAAAGTAATCAATGTTTATAGTCCTCTTAGATATGGGAAAATAAATAAGTCTAGTAATCAACATTTCTGATGCCCTTCATAGAAATCCTTTTTTTGTTTTTTTTAACAATCGTGCACTTACGTGAAACACTGAATCCAAACACACCCTCAAACTCCTTGATAAGTCTCTTGAGAAGAGTGCTTTTGCCTGCCCCTGAGGGCCCAGTTAGCACTACTGGTCTTGGTCCAACCATTGCTTGGGAACAACAAAAAAAAAAAGAAAATCACACATGTTAATTGCATTAAATAAGAAGCCCAAAGAGGTGGAATCGGAAGAAAACAATTTACAAAACCAATATATCAAAAAGCAGATATAACTTATCCAAGATGGACTACACTATTCCTAGTTAGCCTTCAAATGTTGATAACTGTCAAATAGCAAAGCCAAAGTAAGTAAAACTTTGCATTTCAAATAACTGTAAAAAATAAAATACGGAGAAGAGGATTATCTGACGTTTGTGTTAAACTTGCCCACTACATAATTTGTTCTACATTCTTTTTATTTTTTTAAATAAAAGTATATTAAATACTAATTAATAATCTTTCATCCTGGAGACTAGTATGAGAAACTGAAGAAAGAAAAAAAATGTTATTCAAGAAAAGTAACTCCTGGGAGACATTGGCTTACCCCAGTTTTGTTAATTAAAAAAAGATTAGCCAAGACATAGAAAAATATTTTTTACTAATCAGTGAAAGCAGCAATGCTGAAATAGTCAGCCAAGTACAGTACTTAAATTTGACCAGTTGTTCCAAAAAAAAAAAAATATGAACAATCTTTTAAATGCATTATGTTAATAATATTATCATAATTTATTTTTTAATTATATATTCATGACTACATCCATCAGGAAATTACATATAAGATATTAAACTGCAAAAGTGTTAAAGAGGAAATTTTTTAAATGATTTATACTACATTTCTATGTTATACTCTATTCTTATGTTGTTTATTTCTTTCCGCAAAAACACTTGAGATCTGAATTAATATCTAAAATATCTAGTATAAAAAAAAAACACAATCAAGGAAAGCAAGCAACTAACTTGGGGCACTAACAAGCAAATAATTCTAGCCACAACTGAGGACAGTAAAGAAGCAAACAAACCTGACATCACCTGACACTTCTAGTGCAGTATTAATGCTTCAAAATGGTTTTTCTAGTTTTCTGGAGTGTTCCATTTCTTACAGTGGTCATAAAATGCACATATAATGTATACTATATCATAAAATAACTACTTTTAAGTTCATATAGAGCTGACGTTAAACTTATGCAATAGTAAATCTATTTACATTTGTGGTTTAAAGTTTTTTTTTTCGTTATTTTAAAAGCTTAAACCATGAAAATGAATAAATACACTATATGATATAATATGATGGAATGTTAGGCCACCCAATATTTATTCATGAGTAAGTGTTACACAAAAAGAGCCAAATGAAAACAATGGAGAAATTAGAACCCTGAATAGACATGACTGAATTTATTTTGAATTATCAGCAGCATAGTCTGAAAAGTAAGCTGAAAACAGGTGTTAAAAGCTGAACATTCAAATTATGATCAGAAACAGATTTTATAGAATATAATGATAAAATAAAAATTCATATAAAAATACTTTATATGTGGGTTAAATACCCTAAATAATTAGATTTCAGCATCCTTATATTTGGTAAAATATGTCAAAATATTATTTGTTGACTGCAAAAGAATACAATTTAATGAGATTTTTTTTCTTAGAAAACAAGAATTCTGCTATTTTTTGCAAATATATAAATTACCCTGTATTGTGCTGTATCCTTCGGTGAGATGATGATACAAAACAAAAGTATTATTTTTAAATGATAACTTTTTCTTGATAGTTTCAAAGCATCCACCTTAGCAAGTGTCAGACACTATGTACATTCAATTAATTGGAAGATCACAAAATATGCTGAAAAGTCTTCCCGCTATGCCTATTATGACAAGTACCACTTTAAGCCTATTCTGTAAAAATGATTTAGTTCCAACATTTAAATTAAGGCTAGGGAGATTTTCTTTTAGACACCTACTTTTGCATCAATATGTAACTTATTTTCCCATTACAATTTTAATACATATTCTGTCATTAGAATTTCACAGAATGTATCTGTATTTTCCATGAAATACTTATCTTGTGCTGCATTATGCCTTTTGAAAAAAAGATAGTGTGCACAGAAAAAGTGTCACATAAAATCAAAATTAACACAAATGTATGTGTGGGTACAACAGTATGTGTGAGTACAACATGATGAAGCCATGTAGGTCATTCTGCTTAGCTATAATAACAATAATATATTATTATTATTATTATTTATTCTATTATAATAGATGTATGTAGCACTTTTCTGACTACTTTAGGTGCATTGGCGATCCTAAATTGTCCCTAGTGTGTGCTTGGTGTGTGGGGGTGTGTGTGTGTGTGTGTGTGTGTGTGCGCACTGCGGTGGGCTGGTGCCCTGCCCAGGGTCTGTTCCTGCCTTGCTCCCTGTGTTGGCTGGGATTGGCTACAGCAGACCTCCGTGACCCTGTGATAGGATATAGCGGGTTGGACAATGACTGACTAAAAGCACTTTACATAGCAGGGAGCCACATCAACCATTAAAAACATGTAGAATCTACCTGGATGATGCAATGGCAGCCATTATTACGTCAGTAGGCTCACCACACATTAGCTAATAGGTGTTAATAGGAATAGTCAATTAACACAGTGTCAGATCAGGGCAAACGTGAACATGTCTGAGAGAAAAAAACTGAATAAAAAAACGCTAACCTTTACAAGCACCATACATTTACACCGGCTGTTACAGACTCAATTCAAATGTATGTTTTTATTGTATAATAGTAACAATAACAGCAGCTCACTACTCAAAACTTTTATTTTTTAACATGGCAAGGCTTAAAGCCGCGACCTTTTGATTATGACTCAGCAGTTCTTTCTGCTGTACTACCAATGCAGTCGTGACAACGAAGTACACTAACCCAATTTCTTTTTCTTCGGTTATAGTCTTGAATAAAAGTGCAATGTTACTACTTTTATCTTTTGTGAAAGTGCTTATTTGATATATGGACTAAAAACTTTTTATCGTTAGTACTAATATATTAAAAAAGTTTGTCTTTCAGGTATGTGTTCAACATTTCTGTCATGCTACACTTACAAAGATCTTTGTAGACACGGAATACACATGAAATGCATGTGTTCCAAATAACAATATATTATTTACCCTATAGAGCTCCAGGTGCCTCACTCCCAGATAAACAAGGCTGGAGATGGGAGAGCTTTTTGCCGTTTCTGTGGTGGTGGGGGGGATGGAATAGCAGACTACATTCACGACCCAAAAGATGCTGACAGAGATGTGCGACCGGATTTAAGGTGGGCCAGGTTTACGATATATATATATATATATACACACATATATATATATAC
>JANRMT010062818.1:45236564-45249172 GCA_026402145.1 Polypterus bichir lapradei | reverse complement strand
TTTTTGTCTGTGCACTGCGTCAGTTCACGTGAGCCGCTCGGTGTACATGCATCGAAGGTTCCCAGCTGTGCTGGTGCCATCTCGTGCGATGTCCATGGCTGTATTTAATGTTACCGAAGTCCTGGCACTTAAAACTTTCTCTCGCAGTTTCGCTGAGTTTGTGCCAAACACCACCCTGACCATCTCATCTTCCTCTGCATAAGCACAGTCCTTCACCCGTGAAGATTTAGTGGCAGTTTGCTATTGGAGTGCCGCTGACGGACGGCCTTATATGGGCAGGCACTAAATTACAAACGCCAGCGGCAGCCTGTCTATGAACTTAATTTAAAGTTTAGGTTTACATCGTGCTTTGTTTCCGAAGTAGCAGAATTCATGAATATGGTTGTATATGTCACTCGCTCGCTTCTTATTGTTTCGCTGCCTTCTCAATTATATAATGCATGTTTTCTTCAGCGCTTTTTGGAGGTCTTCCTGGTTTTCTATGTACTGCGTGATTACGTGAGAGGCGTGATGATGTCACACGAAACTCCGCCCCCACGGCTTTCAAGCTCATCTCCATTACAGTAAATGGAGAAAAACAGCTTCCAGTTATGACCATTACGCGTAGAATTTCGAAATGAAACCTGCCCAACTTTTGTAAGGAAGCTGTAAGGAATGAACCTGCCAAATTTCAGCCTTCCACCCACACGGGAAGTTGGAGAATTAGTGATGAGTCAGTCAGTGAGTAAATGAGTGAGTGAGTGAGTGAGTGAGTGAGTGAGTGAGTGAGTCAGTGAGGGCTTTGCCTTTTATTAGTATAGATAAGAAAAAAAACCTGGCAACACTTTACTTTAGGCATCCATAATAAGCTACTGTTAACAAGTCTGCATGTTACAAAATATATTATACACTTTTTAACACAATATTTAATAAATAAAGCAATATAAACATTTTTAAAAGTCTTAAGTTATTTTAATGATAATTTATTACTGTTATTACCAGCCATTCCATCCATTTTCCAAATGCAGAGCAGCATCACAAGGAAGCTGGAAACTATCCCAGCAAGGGTCGGGCACAAAGCAAGTACAATACCTATCCAGGGCACCAATCCTTCACAAATTGAAAACGTACGTGTGTGTGCACACACACACACACACACACACGCTAGGGACAGTTTAGTAACACCAATCATTCTAAACTGCATGTTTTGGACTTCAAGAGGAAACCTGAGCAATCAGAGGAGACCAACATTGACACAAGGAGAACACTCAAACTCCACATAAGCCCCAAGTCTCCTTGCTGCAAGGCAGAAGTGGCGCTTACTGTTAAAACCATCATTAAAAATTGTTTACACGCTTGATAATATCTGCTCTGTAGTGGATATTTAAATTAAAAAGGACCAAGAACTTTTTTTTTGAAAAGACTGTGAAAAATGTATCCTTTTATCCAATTTTTGTACTTCATTTTGTGATTTAGATAGCAAAGCTACAATGATAACCACATTAAACATTTTGTGGAAATATACTGCATGTTAATAATTTTAATAGAAGACAATAAATATACCATTTTAGTAAAGAGTGTGATGGACTCAATAGAGGTACACATAATACATAAAATGTATTGTGCAGCATAGCACACAGGTTTTATCACTTTGCAACCTTATTTACCAACTGTTTCCAAAGTATACTCGGTGAATAATCTAAAGACAGATTTCATGGCAATAGATTAAGCACCAAATAAACTATCTAGCTAACATTCACAGCAATAGTTTACTATGTAGAATAAATTTTAATAGGGTTTCATATAATTGAAAAATGCATATGGCGAGGCTAAAAAGGCATGGAATATATTAAACTAAATGTAAGTTATAAAAGGGAAAAAAAACTAGAGAGGGGTTCAACATAGAAGTATGCAGCGCTCAACAATGATAAAACTATTATAAAACACATAATCTTGTATTTTATGCTTGCAAGCCTAAAACAAATTCCAACAGGAAACACATCAGCTAAATAATCCTTAAGTTTAGGTTTAAGTTATTGAATCTGAACAATAACAAAAGTGTATAATAACTGCCATAAAATAAACATTTTAACCCCGAAGAACAAAATCGTTAAAAGCACTGACAATGAAAATACCTAAATGATAAAAATATATACTTCAGTGGACTATACCCACCTCCAAAATGTACACATGTGGTGTTCCATGCAAGTAATCTCTTGGAAGGTTTTGATAACAAGATGTTAATGTTTTTCCTGCGTCACTGAAGTGTTTTAATCAAATTGAAATATCTGTATAGATTATGTTAGTACATCCTAACCATATAGTAATCTCAGAGGCCCTCAGAAATACAAGATATAATTAAAGAATGAAATAATTAAGTAGCAATCTAAGTGTCAAGTGAATTAGGGTTTTGGTACTAGCATTAACATATTAACATAACAATACTATTATGTTACACTTCACTCTAGATGAACATTAAAAAAAAATACAATACTCTGGAAAACAACTAAAAATGGAACACACGTGACTTTAAAATACATTATTAAAATATTTTAGTATACAAGAAAAGCCTCAATCAAGGAACAATTAATAATCTGATCAAAACACATTATAATTAGGTTTACCAAAAAATTAAAACCACAAGCTATGTCTTAAAAATAACAGGAGATGCTTGAGGTGTATTACTTACCTAAATTTCCTGGAAATTGTTTTAATCAAAGGAATTGCCCTGTGACTGAATAAGGAAGCAAATCTGCACAAGAAGACAGTGTGTGTGTGTGTGTGTGTGTGTGTGTGTTGGTGTGGGGGGAGGGGTATCTTTGAAGGCAGAGATTGGAGGACTAATCATCACTTCTTTAATCAGTCTAGCCAATAAGAAAGACTGCATAAGGCCATATGCTATTCATTTGTTAAATGGGCATTTAATCAGCTCAATGCTAAATTTAAAAAGCGCATACACTGGTTGCACTTGCTCTTAGTTCTAGGAACTGTTTTGAAATTGTTTAGTTACATTAAAAATATGCTTTTGTATTTTAAGTAATAAGTTTAAAAAAGCTGTCTGCAGTAGTAGTAAGAACTGTTAGTATGCCAATACAATTCTATTCTCATTGAAGATTTATAGAGAACATTTTAGAATATAAATGAGTATTTCTTCAGATAAACAACTTAGCATTGGTAGTAGGCAGAAAAAACATACACACATACAATGTAGTACTAAACTATATGTACATCACCCGTCATTTGTTTTTATCTCCTTATTCAATTTTAGGGTGGTGGGATGCCTGTACCCATGCCTGCAGTACCTGTGTCAAGTCAGGAGCTACGCCTGGATGAAGCACCCGTACACAATTGAGTCTATTCATGTACAAAGGCACATCCACTCACTCTTGAACAACTTAGAGCAATTAATGAATTTAAAAGCAGATCTATTTGATGCCTTAGGAAAATAACATAGGGATAAACATAGTGCCCATGACCAGGATTTAAAGTGATGACCCTAGAGAATCATTTTATCATCTGGTCTTACAGGTTATGTCAGAAGGAAACAACCTAGGCATTATCTTTGATTCAGAGGTACATTTTATGTTGTATATTAAACATATTACTAAGACTTTGTTACTTTATTTAAAAATCATATTACAAATTTGGTCTTTTATGTTGTAACAAGATGCTGAAAAGTATTCTAAACTTATTATCATTAAACAAACTGTAACTAAAATGACAAATACATTTTGTTAAAGAAAATAAAATGAGACACACCAAAGTAAAAACATAAAAACTAAAATTAAAACCACATACTTGAAATCTAAGTGAAATGGAAGAAATGAAAATCTGTTGTTCCTATTGTTTTTTAATAAATTAGTAAATAGTAGTCTTCTATTGACTACAGTAGTTCCTTCTGCACTGCACGTGTGCAAGCTGCACAATTACCTTCCTTCTTGTCACCACTTATAAAAACTTCATATGAAGAACAGGTAAATTCTTTTAAAAATTACTTTGTCCTATTTCCATCTATCGCAAATGTTATTTGTGCACATTTTGGTGGCTACTCACTTTGAAATTAATTTAGTTTGTTAAATGCAGTGATGCAAATTTTAATGACCAAATATTTCAACCAATAACCTAGATTTGAAGAACATGAAAGCCCTAAGATTTAATATAAGGCCATGCAGTTGAATCAGACATTGGTTTAGGGAAAATGTGGCTCGCCATCAAGTTGATCTGAACTGTAAAATAATATTCTGTAACTGTAACGGTTTTGAATACAGCAGGCAGGAAAAGCTGCTTATTTTTAAAATGTCCAAACACAAATTCATCTTTTCTCTCTATTATAAAAAAAACCCTGTGGGAGGGAATGACTAGGAGACGATACGTGATCTTCATGTTAAGTTCACGGAAGACATTTAAAAGACCCGCGAGACGAAAGAGAATGGCCACGGAGCGTTTCACGGGGACCGTAAACATGAGACTTTGTGCCAAGAGATTGTCCCAGGAATGTCTCGCAGGGACGTAGAACATGAGATTCTTGCAAGACACGCCCTACTTACAAGCAATATCAAATAAGACCACCAAGAGAAAAACCATCAGTCGTGTAAATGCTTTGACCACATACAGATCCATAGTTCTCAGCACATATAAAGCGTATCAGGACAGAGCACAAACAGAGACAAATTATTACTCAGAGAAATAACGGAAAGGCGAATAGAGATCGAACATATGGACATTGGTGATATGTCAGAAGTATGTAAATATTGCAAGGCTTTGAAGTTCAAGTCAGAGACTTGTAGATTGTCTAATTCGTGTTGCCATCGGGGGAAAGTTGTGTTTATACACAATGAGGAGGCGTATCCAAGAGAAGTAAAACATTTGATGTTTTGGGAAAGTGAAATCCACAAACACTACAGGCAAAATATTCGAGTCTACAATAATCTTTTTTCATTTGCATCATTCAATGCGCAAAACGTAGGATTTACACAAGAATATACCATATGCTATGAGAATCTGTGGTCCAGCAACAATTAAAGCAACAACAAGTTTAATTTTGAAGAAAACACAATTTGGGCAGGTCAGTGGCGTAGCGTAGTGGGGGCGGCCCGCCCCGGGTGGCACTTTTAGGGGGCGGCAAAGAATTACTGTATATTTTAGTCTTTTAAATTGAAATACCTACATAAGGGGGCGGCTGACACCCATGCTACGCCACTGGGGCAGGTGTATATTTATGATCACGGAAAAGCGATGCAACATAGAATCGAAAGAGTTAAATGATCGGACGTATTAGAATTTATACCGCCAATAATGGATACAAATCCAGACGTCCAAAAGTATTGCACTTTACATGAAATCTATCTGCAAAACACGGACAAAGAAGTTTTCTTGGATTTCTATATGAATCAGAAAGATCACACACGCATATATAATAAACCAACATGTGACGAGTTATCAGCGATAATACTTTCGAAAGACGGAAATATCAAAAACAGAGTAGATATTCGTTTATCTGAAAGCAGAACATGAATCGACATTTCTGCCTAATAATTCACCACATTCCGATCCATTACTCTTTCCTTGCTTTTCCCAGATGGAGAAACAGGATGGTCATACAATATCAAACACATTAATTCAGAAAAACGAATAACACCAACGCAATATCTCGGGGCAAAATTAGCGATACGTTCCAATGTATTAAACCCACTTCTGTCATCTCAACGTCTAACGTAACATTACATTATTAATGTGTATCTAAAAGTCGAAGCTAATCGTCTTTTCTTTATTAAATTGAATCAAGCAAAACTTAGAATAGAACATATGCAAGGACTCATTGATCACGTTCAAAATTGAAATATCAATAGTTCAGACAAATTCAAAATAGGTAAAGCAGTAATATTTACCATCATCATATCAAGGAAGTCCAAGAGCATTGCAACAGTTATATCAGCAATATCCAGAACTATCAGTCGGCCAGATTTATTTATTACAATAACATGCAATCCACAAAGGCCAGAAATTCAGAGATTCTTGAAAACAATGCCACCAGTTACATCGGCTCTGGATATTCTGACTTTCATAAGTAGATTGTTTAATCAGAAATTTAATTTTCATTTTATTGAAAGAACTTGAAACGGTGTTCAGTCAAATCCGAGCATACATTTACACGATCGAATTTCAAAAACAGGGTTTACCTCACATGCATTTATTGGTTACTTTACAAAAAAAGTTATAAGCTGCTGATGATGTAGATCGTTTTGTCTGTGCTGAAATTCCAAACAGAGAAACCAATCCTGAATTATGGTACAAAGTCATTAAAACACATGCTTCACGGACCTCATTTAAAAGATTCAGTATGTTGGGACTCAAAAGAAAAAAAGTGTTTAATAAAATTTGCAAAAGCTTTTGTTCAAACAACAGATATGAATAAGGCTGGCTTTCCAGATTATCGGCAAAGTGATAATCGTCACGAACAACACACTTATCACGGTAAGAAAGATGGAAAAATTGTGATGATCGATAATTCAATGATTGTACCATATAACCTTTATTTGCTAAAAAGATTCGATTTTCATATTAATGTCGAGTATTGTGCATCAGTGATGAGTATTAAGTACATCTACAAGTACATTCATAAAGGACACGATAGAGTACGCGTAACTTTATCGAAAGAACAAGCACAGGACGAAGTTCAAGCATATTTAGATACTCGATACTTTACAGCAATGGAAAGCAGGTGGCATTTAATGGATTTACCAATGCACGGTCGAAGTCATTCTGTAGAATTATTACCGATTCATTTACCAGGACAGAATATGGTTCAATTTAAAGAACGTGAAGAAGCAGATTCTTTACAAGTAGCAAAAACAAAATTATTGGCTTATTTCAAGCTAAATAAAAACGATGTAAATGTATGCGCAAATTCCTCAACATTACAAGTGGCAAAAACAAAAAGGAATATGGCATCCATAAAAAATTAATTGCAAAAGTGTTGCATGATTAAATATTGTATCACCAAAAGATAGCGAACGCTTTCATTTAAAATTGTTACAAGAATCAAAAGGAGCAACGTCGTATAGAGATGTTCTAACTATAGATGGAAATACATACGGTACCTTTCAAGAAGCGGCTCGAGCTGCTGGATTATGTAAATCAGACGACTATATGTATGAAATGATGTCTGATGCCACATCTGTAATGATGCCTGACAAATTAAGACACTTCTTTATATACTTTATTATGACAGGTGAAGTTGATGCTTTACAATTATGGGAAGCGTTTTCTGCTTTCATATACTGTATCTTGCTCTGCATGTGTTTCGCGCCTATGTCTATTGAATTCCAGTTTTCATTATCTCTAACCTGCTCTGCATGTGTTTGGCCCCCTTGTTTAACCTCTTTATGACGTTTTTTTGTCTTTTATTTCTGACCTCACTTTATCCTGTTTTTGTTTCAATGACACCTGGTCCGTGGTGATTACTTTCCCTTTTTCGAGTAATAATTTCCGTTTGTTTGCGCTACTGCGATCTTTACTTTCTTTTTTTTATACTTTTGTAATTTTTTTCTTTCATATTTTTTAACTTTCTCCACGTGTATCTCGCCAACTTTTTTTTTTTGAGCCTTTCGAATTCCACTGCTTTCATACTCTCTAACCTGCTCTGCATGTGTATTGCGCCAATGTCCGGATTGGGTGTGCTTTTTTTTCCAATTCCACTTGTTCCGGGCTGATAATTAATTTCCTTATTTACTGAATTTGCACCTAGATTATTCTTTTTCTTTTTTGTCTCTCCAACGCTTTTGAGTCTCTTTTCTAAGCACTGCTTTCTTCTTCACTTAGTCGTCTACATTTCATTTATAACATATTGTCCTTATACGCTATACATGCGCAGAGAGCCCTGGATCTGTGTGTGCTCAAAGGGAAAACACGACTGAGTGTGTTGCTGCCCGTGCTCTTATTTGGTTGTAAGTAGGGCGTGTCTTTGCAAGAATGTCATGTTCTGCGTCATCGCGAGACGGTCCTGGGTCAATTTCTTGGCACAAAGTCTCATGTTTCAGGTCCCCGCGAGATGCTCCATGGCCAATCTCTTTAATCTCGCGGGTCTTTTAAGTGTCTTCCGTGATCTTAACGTGAAGACCACGTCTCGTCACCCTACTGTTTCTCTCCAGGATTTTTTTTTTTTTATATAATAGAGAAAGATATTGCATAGTAATAGAATGTGCTCATAGGGTAATATAACTGAGAATGTTTGCTCATGCTAAACCAGTCCTTAAAGAGAACATTACTGTTGGTGGTCCATTGTTTTACACATGACGGTTGTCAGCTGGCAAGAGAAAAAATGTTTTTGAACATGAATACAAAGCAAAGAATCTATACTAATAAAAGGCAAAGCCCTCACTGACTCACTCACTCACTCACTCACTCTCCAACTTCCCGTGTAGGTAGAAGGCTGAAATTTGGCAGGCTCATTCCTTACAGCTTACTTACAAAAGTTAAGCAAGTTTCATTTCGAAATTCTACACGTAACGGTCATAACAGTCGACAACGTCCGCCATGTTGAACTTTCTTATTTACGGCCCCATCTTCACGAAATTTGGTAGGTGGCTTCCCTGAGCTAACCGAAACCAATGTACGTACTTATTTCGGTGGTATGACGCCACTGTCAGCCGCCATATTGAACTTTCCAACGTCACTAATTCTCCAACCTCCCGTGTAGGTAGAAGGCTGAAATTTGGCAGGCTCATTCCTTACAGCTTACTTACAAAAGTTAAGCAGGTTTCATTTCGAAATTCTACGCGTAATGGTCATAATGGTCAACAACGTCCGCCATGTTGAACTTTCTTATTTATGGCCCGATCTTCTCGAAATTTTATAGGCGGCTTCCCTGCACTAACCGAAACCAATGTACGTACTTATTTCGGTGGTATGATGCCACTGTCGGCCACCATATTGAACTTTTCAACAGTCTTTGTTACTTATGGGCCCATCTTCAAGAAATTTGGTACATGGGTTCCCAACGCTAACTGAATCCTACTTACGTACATATATACGTTCATAGCCTGCAGCTCAGTCACTGTGTGAGGTGGCGTTGGGTCCCCCATCCCAACGCCTCCCACGTTGTTGGCTGCCTGCCTATATAAGACCGTCCGTCGCTCCGGTCTCTACATTCCCTTCCTTGCTTCGCCACGGGATTCACGTCTCCCTACTGATAACTACAGCCTTTTTGTTTAATCCACGGCTTCTCCGCTGTTTTATTGTTTGTTTATTACAATTATAGTTATTGTATAGGTATTTTAGACTTACTTTAAATTGCTCAGGTACCCATTTCCTTTATCATTCCAACCCCCATTACCATGTCTAACGAGGTGATCACCATCGATCAAAGAACTGTCACTTACTGAGTGGTTTCCATGCCCGGAGATGGCACCTACCTTTTCCATTCTCTTTGTTACATATTGCACGGCCATATCAGGCTCACTCTTGATATCCGGAGGAACATTGTGTCTTATGTATTGAATGACTGGGACAGGTTCAAGGTGTGGACTGATGACAGTACAGGAGATAATTATACTACACAGGAGCACTATAAGAGTGAAATGCTTAAGCCCTTCACCTATGGTTCTGCATGTGAGTTGATGGCTGCGGCTGAATTGTTCGGTTGTCGCTTTCAAGTGTACCGAAATGGCCAAATATTTTACACCTTTCGACAACCGCCAATGCCTCTTAAACATCTTAGATTCACAGGTGACGATTTCAGTAGTGGACACTTTGATGTTTATGAATATTTAAACTCTCAAAAGCTGGATGCGATTTTATCGATGAAACCGGTTGTGTGCTTACAATGCTTGACAGATGCCGAATGTCACTTCAACACAACAAATCCTGCAAATACTATCGTAATTGAAACAAACCATGAAACTCAAACCGATTATGACAGCAGCAATCCAAGCTGTGAGATTTGAGACAAGATTACTGTTCACATGGCCAACTTTAAGTTACATGCTCAAGAGTAAGCTCAGCGCACAGCTTGGTCATGTTACAACCGGAGGGCCGAACTGACAACATGGTATACAAAGAGATCCTTAACAAATAATTATTGGCATATTTTCCCTCAGTTTAAAAAGGTTAAATTTTCTTCTTAATAAAAATTTTAAGGCAGTACTTTGCCGCTGCGAAGCGCGGGTATTTTGCTAGTTAGTCATAAATGGAAAGATCATATCTGGAAGTGCTTCAAGTATGACACCAACAGTGACATTAGCAAGTGCATAATTGATGAAGAGGCAGTCAGGTATGTGAAACTCAATTAAAGGCAAAGAATGTGATGATTTTAAAAACAAAGTTAAACTTTATTCATGAAGAATTCTATAAGAAAATGTAGAGAAGTGTGAAATTCTAAAAAAAAGAAAAACACAAATCTATCAAATAAGGTGAAAAGACAGACAAATTTTGTCTCTGCAGAAAGCTGCTATAAGGCCACCTTAGTTGATCAAACATAAAAAGAGAGAATATGCACTGGCACAACTGTTTACTTTAATGTCTAGAATGTTGTATGAATTACCTGCCTAAATAAGGTAGGCTAAATAAATACTTGATCTTGAGTTTAAAATACAAACGTCATAAAACTGTGAGCTTCCTGAAGCCTGCACAATTTGTTTATTTAATTTAAAATTGCTCAGTTGTGTGTATGTATGCATGCATATACTGTATACGTGTATGTATTGTGGTCTATGGCCGGCTAGTCATCCCGGCCAATACCCCCAGGCTGCCAGATGGAGCCATCCCTGCAACGTGGAGAGGCCCCGAATTCCAGCAGGGCATCATGGACTATGGAATGTTAATACACAGCCCTGCTGGGTAACGTCGGGGCCACCAGGGGACGCTGCAGGGAGACACAGAGACGTTTGTTTTTCATACAGCCCGGAAGTACTTACAGGTCACGAGGACGGAAGAAATAAAGTGCTTCCGGGCTGACGAAGAAAAGAAGAGTTTTGATCTGACCCAGAAGTGCTAAGAAGTCACATGGACTGAGGGTTCAGAAACACTTCCGGGTCACGGACTATAAAAAGGACTGTGGGAGATCCCAGAGTGGAGCTGAGCTGGGTGGAAGGGTGGCAAAGTGTCTGGGAGAGGAGGATTGGTTATTGTATTGATTATTTATGAGTATTGTGGAGAGGAGGGTGCTTTGTGCACTGTTATTAATAATAAAGTCAACTTATTGGACTTTTATCTGGTGTCTGGAGTCAAGTCTGAGGGTTCAAGAGAGCGATAGCGCCCCCTATCTGTCACAGTATAGCCATCACAGTATAGAAAAGTCATTTGTCATTATGAATGACTGTTGATTAACCATGTAACCTGTGGATAAAAACTGTCTCTGTCCCTTTCTAAGGTTGCATTTTTTATACTGTATATGTTCTTAACAGAAGACAGCTGTGTGACTGTAATATGTTTGTCGATTTCACTTCCCTATGTAGTACTGTGCAGTCCAGAGCTAAACAGGTGCAATACTAGGATGTTACATAGCCGTAGTTATTTTGGGCCTACACCTTAATATTTTAAGTTTCATAAGAGCTTTCATGATTATAATGATACATTTAATGCTATGGTCACATGGCCATGGATAACAGGAAAAATAAAACCCTAAAGCTGGCGAGATGCAGGAGAAAATAAATCTGCAGGGGTTTCAATGCCAAAAGACTATCTAGCCCCCACTATGTATATTCCACCCAACATACTATAGATGGAAAGATGATCTGAATATAGTTATTCCACTTGTTCATTTCTATGTAACATTTTAATGTTTTAAAGGCTTTATAATGTACCTTTATAAAGATGGAAAAACTAAAAAGTACAGTAACAAAGTATTGTTGAAAAATATTCACATTTTGTGCATTGCTGTTTTCAGTTAAATTTAGCTTTTACAGATCAAAAGAGGAGAAGGTGATACTTTTACTGGTATGAGGAGAGAAGCTACTGAGAAGTATTTCTTTGACCTCATGCTCCCATTTCACTCTAAAGAGATAGAAATTTAAGGCACGTTAATTTAACAAACCGCATACCTGTAACAACACGACACCTTTCAACATCTTACTATCTGGTAGTAGAAAAGCTGTGTATTTGCAAAAAATTATTTAGAATAAGCATTTGGATTCTCAGCATTCATAAGTATAACATGCATCCATCTATCCATTATCAAACCTATTTAATGCAGTCCTGGGTTATAATGGCCCAAGCATGCCAAGGGTTGAACCAAGCTTGAAAATAGTCATACTAATGCATAATCATCATAATCATACCAGGGCAATTTGTATTTGCCACTACAACCACAACTCCTCAATATCTGTAGGCAGTTATCTAGTTCTGAACTCACATAAGGCAACAACAGGCTAACCAAAATATGTTAAAATTTCCAACATAATAAACGATGTTAAAGTAGGTCTGTAATTAATACTTGGAGGGTGCCACATCCATGATTTACAAAAAGAATTTTAAATTTTGATTTGTCAGACTATAGGACATTTTTCAACTTTGTTTCAGTCCATTGTAAATGAGCTCAGGCCCAGTGAAGGTGGCTGTGTTTCTGGATCATGTATATATACACAGTATATATACACAGTATATATATATATATATATATATATATATATATA
>JANRMT010062818.1:45197903-45236164 GCA_026402145.1 Polypterus bichir lapradei | reverse complement strand
TTGCATGGTAGAGTTTTAACTTGTTCAGAAGTGTTCCTGGGAGCATGCAGTGATTTCCTTTAGAGAATCGTGTCTGTTTTTAATACAGTGCCTCTAGAGGGCCCAAATATCATGGCCAACCAATACTTTCAGCCTTGTTCTTTGTGCACTGAGCTTTCTCTAGATTCTCTGAATATTTTAATGATATTATGAACCATAAATGATGAGATCCCCAAATACTTTACAATGTTATGCTTAAACTGTTGCAGCATTTGCCTGCGCAGTCTTTCACAGAGTGGTGAACCCCACCCCATTTGCTTCTGAGACCTTCAGCCTTTTTAGGATGCTTCTTGTGTACCCAACCTGTGGCTAATTAACCTAATTAGTTATGAGATGTTCCAATAGGTATTTTTTTTAGCATTACATAAACTTTCACTCTCTTAACTTTTGTGAAATATGTTGCTGGCACAAAATTCAAAATAAACATATATATTTTTTGATAAAACAATTAAAGATTTCTCAGTTTTAACATTTTATATGTTGTTTTCCCTGTGACCCTGTAGTTAGGATATGGCGAGTTGAATAATGGATGGATGGATATATGTTGTCTTTGTTCTATTTTCAGTTAAATATGAGTTTACAGAATTTGCAAATTATCACATTCTGTTATTTACATTTTACACACTGTCCCAACTTTTTTGGAAACTGTAGTAGCTGTAGTAGTATTTGCAGAAATAGCACTACAATGTACAGAGAGAAAGTGTAGTATCTTTAGTAGCATTTATATTAGGAACTTTCTTGATATGGTGTTATCATTTTTGAATGGTTTTGCACATTTTTCTCAGTTGTATCCTTAGTACTAAGATTATAAAGATCTGTCCAAAATGATTTCCTGCTATAATAAGGCAAAATATTACTACAAAGAAAATAATAATAATCATTTTAGTTAGAATAATTAGGTCTAAAAGTATAAATTTTATTCACGTATACACTGCAATGTTTGTTACAATTATACAGGGTGGTCCAGATCTAATTATGCAATAATGAAAAGGCGAATACATCGTACCCGCTGTTCGTCTGACAACCGTCTCCCCGCCATTTTGGAATGCAGGGCAGGTGCTGCCATCTATCGGCAACAAAAATAATTTTTTATGAATTCTCTATGTAATAATATTAATAACTTATAGTGTAATGAAAGTTGCATAATTAGATCTGGACCACCCTATATTAAAGATGGTTTTTGGTGTTTACATTTACAAAAGCTGAGGTTTCACACAGTGCAGTCAAATTCTATTGCCATTTGTTTATCCCAAACAGTTGTAGGAGGCATATAGGATAGACAGGCATCCCGGCAGGAAGTCAGGAAGATCCCTTACCCAGAAGGAAGACCACGAGAATACAGAAAGGCATCCTGGCCAAGAGAAGAAAGGAGGTCACACCCGGACAAGGCTGCCCTCAGGGATGGATGGACATCTCAGCCGGACATGGTTTCATTACTTTCCCTGGATGGGAGAAAAGGAAAAGACAGGAAAAGACTGTCTCTGGGGGGTTTTTATTCCCCCCAGGCACTAGATAACAGCAGCCCTCCATATCGGCACCCATTTCGGAACCAGCAGGGAGTGCCAGGAGTTGAAGTCCGGCAACACACTCCTGCTGGAGTCTGTGGGTGCCACAAGTGGGCGGTACAGAGAGATGCGCTCCCCAGAATATGTGACTTCCGCATGACCTGGAAGTACTTCCATTGGGCCGTAGCCCTGGCACCAGAAGTACTCCTGGGTCCTCAATAAAAGGGACTGCACTCCATTAGCCAGGTAAGTCACAGCCCTCGACTGGAGAAGGGCAGTGCAGTAGTGAGAGGAGTGATATTGAGGAGAGATTACTTGTGTTTTCTGCTTGCGTTTCATGATTGTTACTTTTTTTGTAATAAAACACACCTTTATTTGAACCTGGGACTCTTTGTGTGATTATAATTGGGGTTTGGGGCTCACTGACACCCCGGTTTCCATCGCACAGTATAACCTTCCACCTCTATAAAAGACTCATGAATTTATGTCATGCACCCATGTTTCAGTAAATACCATAATATAAAACACAATAATAAAAACACTGCCTTATACTTATCAAAAAAATAAAATAAAAGAACTCCAGATATCTATAACTGTTCAAGCAATCATATTCCTCCACTTTGTAACCACAGTTTCAATTTTACTTTCCTATCCCTATTGTAACCACAGTTTCAATTTTACTTTCCTATCCCTATTGTAAAGTTGTTGCCAGTGAAGAGCTGGTAATTCATTTAATAAATCTTTAGAGCAGAACTACAATCCAGCTAGATGAAGGTCTCAACAAGAAGCTAATCTCTGTATCACTATACTGCCCTAATTCTACTTAAATTACTCAAAAAAATTAAATCTTACTGGGTTAATTTTGTTTTCTTAGAACACTAATATGGTATTAACTAAAAATTTATGACAATAAAAAATACTAGTTGAGTTATCAAGCTGGGCAAGAAGGCAAAAAGCCAGAAAAAGTAAAAGCTAGTTACAAATGATATGTCACCAAGCTGTTACTAGTACTGGAGTGCTTCTTGTACACAATATTTTTATTTTTTTCCTCTGATGCAAAAACACCAAATCAACTCAAAAGACAATATGGTCCCACGCAGAACACCTTGGGGCTATGACAAAAATAGTGAATGAAATGCCTGATTAAAAAAGGCAACAGTGAACGGGAATCAAAAACAAGCTATTTGTTTTAAAGACAAGCATACTAATCACTGGTTATTGGTTACTACATACTGGTTTCATACCATCAAAACCAGAATGCTGTTTATCTAGTGTAGTGTAGTGCCCCTTTTCCCCAACAAGGGCATGACCAAAATTATATATCAAAAAACCTAACTGCGTTGAGGAGTACCTGTTCACCAAATTTCTAGTCTGCAAAAAAAAAAAAAATCTGTACATAAAGAATAATCAGAGACTTTCCTTTAAAAATACTGAGATTATATAATATCAACTAAGACTATATTTTAAAGGTGTACTGCTTTACTTTCACATCAACTGCATTTTATTTTACAAATATCCCTTACACTTTTATTTCTACCACTCCAGTAACCATTACATGGTATATCAATGAAAAAAAAGTCACCAGGAGTATGAACCTAAATTAATTATGGAAATTATTTTTTAGGATTTCAAAAGACTATGTAAATCTATTGAAAATGGAGACAGACTCTTTGGAAGTTTCAGCAATTTTCAAGTGTCCCCAAGCAACATGGGTTACCCTTACTGTTACTTAAGAGTATAAAATGAACTGGATCAAATAATATGTACCATTTTTTCTTTCTTGTTCTACTGTTGCAGAATAACACCAGCCCAGCTAAACACTGCCATCCTTACTTTTTTTTTCTTACATCAAGTACATGTAACCTAGAAATGTAATTTAAAAACATTTGACGTTCATGGTCAAACAACATGACTTCTACAGAAAAAGGGGTGTAACCAAAGACATATAAAGTCTGACAACAAAAGAAAACAATTTTCACACAAACTTAAATGTAAACTACATACTTTTACAGGACCCTGTGCTAATTTTCCTTTGGTAATTTAAAATCATAAGTGAAAAAATTACTGTCAGTAATATGCCAGGTCATGAGGCTAAACATGCCTAACAAAGATGTCTGCATAGTATGCTCTTAAATACTATAATTTTTTTCCTAACCAAAATATTTTTTCTAATACAACAGATCAATGGCTAAGCTTCATTATGAATGACTTAAGGAAATATTTTTCTGCTTGAAGTAAGGCTTTTCAAAAATAAGGCAATTCAAAAATATAATAAATATACAACATAATATTAAAATGTCCATATTGCGTGCAACCAAAAGAGTGTAAACACTTTGAGGCATAAAACAATAAAATACACTGGAACTGATTGTATCATACATTAGTGCTCCCAAGTTATAGAAAAAAAAAACATTCCAACATGCTCTTGATCAAGTACGAGAATCTTGGGCAGGTCTGGATATATGTAACAAAGGCTAAAACTGTTAGGATGTCAAACAAGAGAATAATGTGTTGAAAAGAAGTTGTAGGAGAATGCTGATCACTATGATAATTGGAGAATTCTGATGACTAGTTACTCTGAGCAATTAGCCAAAGAGTGAGTGTTTAACAGTCATGAAAAGGTTGTCCTCCAGCATCAAGTTCACCAATTTGGACAAAGAAGTGGCATTCAGCAATACCACAGCACATCTGTTGAAGCTGCCACTAAGTAGTTGCTCATCACTGGCAATTCAAAAGTACTAAATGTTGCAATTTTAAACTACATAAACCAAAAGTTGCCAAGGGTGCCAAGACTCTAACATTGAGTCTAAACTGAACTCCCTGATCAATGATTAACCTTATTCCTAAATGTCAGCACTAATGACATCATTTTACAGCAACCTGAAGTGTTAAATTGCAACTTCCTATCATTGTGCACCAGTGTTCAAAGAAAATGACAGAATTTAATTACTAAGTGTTAGAGACTCCTATTTTGAATATCGTTTGCTTCTGTTGGGACATTTTATACCCTACAGTATTGATTACGTTAATTTGCTTTTGAAATATAGTTTCAATTTTGATTTGTGCTGTTATATTGCTATCATTTTGAAAGAGCTATTGCTGATTGCTGTTGCTAGGACAATCCCAGAGTGGGTGTGTCTTTAGAGGTCATAACCCTTCAATCGCAACGCAACAGGATTAAAGGGTCATCCAGGCGTATGCTTCCCCGTCTTAAGTACATGAATTCCAAAACCATTTGAAAATTTTCTTTGTTTCTCTGGTTTTTGAACTCCATGCACTATTTCTGGCTTAGGTTAGTCCTCCTGGTTCTGACCCTCTCTCTGTTTTTTTGACTACATTCTTGTCTTTCTATCATCCTCTGAAGTCTTGTGCCTGTTAAGTATAACATCAAGATTTTTTTTTTTTTTTTTTTTTTTTTCTTGGAGAGACACTTTTCACCTTAACTGGAAGGGATCTTATGTGTTATCCCAAAATACGACAGCAAAATTGTTCAACTTACTAATCACAGCACTATCCACCCTATTGTATGGTGATCTTAAATCATGGGAAGTCTTTTTTCTCACATATTATTCTTCTGTAGCTGCTGTTCAAAATCTTTGTTGTTGGGCATCTAAAAACTGATTCATGTAACAAAACATAAATTATTTCATGCACACAAAAAAGACCATAATTAGACCTATGATTAAAATCAAACCCTGCACCAGGGGTTCCTACTGTATATTGGTAACTGTTATGGTTTAGCAAGAGTTTTATCCCTGGATCAATTACTTTGTTATTTTTATGTTTGTTATATAATATTTTATCATGTTATTATTCATGATTTTGTCTTTATGTGTTATTTTTTTTTTGTTTACTTATGATGTTAATAAAATGTTTAATTATGTGCACTCTCCCCTTAGGGTATAGACTTTGGGGCAGGGACACCCTTGCCTAGATAATTCCATAACAGAGGGTCATGTCCTCTAGATCAGCATTGTTTATTTCTCTTGGAAGGATTATTGTAAGTACTTTTTGTGGATTTTTCTTGCTCAGTTTTTTGATTTTTGGATTATGCAGTGAGTTTTGTTGGTTTCTAAATAGTCTTACAGAGTAAAAAATGCATTTAAATTTAAAAAGTATAATTAAATGGCAAGAGTAACTATTAAAGTGAGTTGGTCATTTTAGATTTAAGGAACTACATACCTGGGGTGAAAAAGAATTACTAAGTGCTTCTTTGAATAAAAGTATAGTTCCACAAAAATGGAGCATAACTTTGTGAGAACAATTTGGATCAGCACTTCTTTTGTGTATGTGTGTGTAATCACAAGACATGTATCAACACTGAGGAAGACTCTCTGATATAAAATTGATGAAGTTTTATAAGATTTTCTTTCAGTTTTGGATTGGTGTCCAGTTTACTGCAGCTTTGCTGTTCTGGAAGATTCAGGTTTTAATAAAATTTTATATAAAGATTCACATTACAAACCAAATATCTTAAGGCACATCTGTGGAAAACTTTCACTTAAAAACTACTGAATTTTAGTAAACCTAGCAGAGTGTTAAAACTTTGCTGTAATCAAAAATGTACTTAGACTAACTTTCATTTTAATGTACAATGTCCTGTACCTGAAACTGATTAACTATCATTGATTAATAATAGGACCGAGCTTGGACTGGGTAGATTTTTTCCATTACATCAAAAATCCGCTAAATAGTAGTTTGTTTCCTGCTTTGCACCCAAGGTGGTCAAAACAGGCACCAGCACATTGCAACTCTGAACCGAAGAAGAGGTTTATAGATGGATAACTCAGTTTGGGGTTTATCCAGACTGAATGGTTTGGAGAAAAGTAGTGTGTTGGAGAGGCAGTAAAAAGACTAATCAGCCAACGGTAGCGGTGCTGTCAGCGGGTTTTTAGCTTAAAAAAGACAAAAAACACATGTGCAAGACTACTTTTAAAAGCAGTCTTGCTACACAGTTAATTATTTTTTGACTTATAGATATAAATTTAAGCTATGAACCAGATTAAAATAGCTCTCTGGTGCCATGTAGTGTAAATGTGTTTTAATAAGTAAGACATTCTTGGTTTTTGTTTTTACAAGAAATGAAGCGTTTTTGCTGCCAGTACCAAAAATATAGATCCAAAATGTTTTAGTAGTCATAACTAATCAGTTCAGTAAAATAATTATTCTTGCTTATTCACTCAGTAAAAAATGGCAAATCATACTGCAATCATGCAATTAACTGTATAAAACATTAAAGTGCATAAAATGAAACACTACTTGCAATAGTGTATAACAATATACAGTATCTAATAAAGTATGTTATTCAAATCTTTAGGTATTAATAAATCATATTTGGGAGTAGGGATGCTAAGGCCATTATGACAGCATTAACTGTAGGTATGTCGTTTTTCTAAACCTGACAACATCACTATGACTGTTGCTTATTTTCTTTGACTACACTAATGTGGTTTTGAGAAATGTTACTGATAAGGTGGGTGTTTCATAAGCAAGTCCAGATATTGATTCATCTATAAGTTAAAGGCTACAGTGTACTTTCAGGAAGGGCAAAGTGCTTGCAAGGCTGTGTTGGCAGCAGGCAAGAGCTCCTCTACGGAGTATAAATTTCATGAGATAATCTCTCTTCATGATAAAATGAATGAATTTTGTACCTGCCTATGTTTTCACCATTAATTAAGAGACCAGTGCATGCTTAACCTCACACTTTTTGCATGTCTTCTTTAAGGCAATTTTTTAAGAAATACACTTTATGAAATATATATATCCTGGTGTAGGTTCCCAAATCTCTCTTCTATTTATATTCCAACAATCAACAGTGTAGCAGGAGGTCTCACCAAATGATCTCATATTAAATCATCATAATTTTCCCCAAAAAATAATTAATGTGTTAATTTTTAAAAGTGAAAGAAAACAATGCAACACTATTACATGACTACAAAACATGCCTTTCACAAAATTCTGCAGCCACATTAAGAAAAATACAAATCACATGTTTTCCTTCCTTCTTATAGGCATAAAAACAAACTTCTTTGACCTTTTATACACACTTGATAGCAACATGTAATATCACACTAAACAGCTTCAGGCATGTCTTACTTACTTATTTACATGAAAACTCCACCCATATCTTTAAGTGTAAACAGACAAGTGAATAGGAATGTACCTTTCTCTCAGGAAACATAGTACCAACAATAAGTGATAAAATGTATTACTTCTAATTTTCCTTTGCTTTCATAAGCATACCTCAAAAATGCATTTGACATATTTTCTGAAATGTGGTTGTATTTAATAAGTTTTAAAGTGCTTGTTTTCACACTTTAACCAGTGTTCCATATAACTCATTTTAAAACTACATAAACAGAAGGGTTTTTTTTTGGAATTTTAAAAATTGCTTAAGAGCACAATTTCCAGTAGCAAACTAATGTATACTATGATTACGAAAAAATAACTTCAAATGAAAAATTTCAAACTTATCATTTAAATGGCTTTTTTTTAAAAAAAAAAAACAAAGTAAATATTATTATGTTAAAAGTTATGCTGTGCCTGTTTTTGAAATGTGGTCGACCACTGTCAGGCTGTTTTAAGGAAATGCGGGATCTCAGATAAGCAATTAGATATTGTGTAAACTTTCTATACACTGAAGGTGGACTTAATTTTGCCTGCTGAAGCTTTTGATTGAGCCTGTTATCAACAGAAACCCAGCAGCAGCATTAGCTTTTTGTTATCTGTATACTTTCAGCTCACACTAGACATGTTTCGTTTTCACTTACTAATTTAGCCTACGCTGCTTGCTTGACACATTTTTCAGACAAAAAAAGCAGTGCTGCAATGAGCTATTATCTTTTAGTGCTCCTTATAAAATAATTAGTTGCAATCGTATAAGTCTTTCTTGTATTAAGATTACCAATTTGAAAACTGCTGTGGAAGAATGGGTGCCCTTCACTTTGTTCCTCATTTTTCATTTACTGCAAGACAATATTTAAAAAATTCTTCTATACATTTTCAAACAGGCTTATCCAGTTTAGGATCACAGGGAGTCTGTGCCATTAACAGTGTAAAAATGAAGTTAATCTTGTAACCCAAGTATAAGAGTGAGGTGTTTTTGGGTGGTGTCGCTGTAAGGAGCTGCACCATGGCAATAAAAACTTGTTTTGCAATGTAAAGCTATGGGGAAAAAAAGCCTAAAAGTATTATTGCATAATTTAAATATTTTAATATTGCAATACTTTAACAATTTTTTAAATTGAAACATATGAAGGTTAGGTAGGTGATGGGTGGGGTTAACATTAATATTTCAAGTCACAAGATTTAGCCACTACACTAATACACTATATAATGCCTTCCTGTGTGTCTTGTTGGCCAGTGGTTCTCAACCTGTGGTCAAGTAAAGAATTACTGGGTGGTACGTGGAGAAGCACACAAATAAAAAAAAAAAAAGAGAGACAGAGAAGCAGTCTCAATTTCAGTTAACCTGAAGTAGTATTAATTGAATGATACAGAAGTATATACAAACTCATCTCTGTTGTGGTCTAGGTGTCCTAAAACATGCAAGTCACAAATCGTACTTCCAATAATGCCCAATGAAGGTGTAAAACTGTGAAAACCCAGCCAGTAATAGGGGAAATACATATTTTATTCATAAAGATCCTGTATTGTCCAAATTTGTTTTTTAACAAGAATAAAGCTCAGTGGAGCACAAAGGCAAAAAGGAATTGCCTATAACAAGAAGTGCAATCCTAGGCAAAAGAGTCCCAAAAACAGAAATTCAAAGAATGGTCAAAACCAGAGCAAAAGGTTGAAATATCCAATAAATCCAAACCTCCAAAAAAAAACTCACCAAACTCCCAGAGTGCACATACAATGAACTTTCAGGAACTAGGGGCCTGAGTTGCCTCGAAAGCTTGCATATTGTAATCTTTTTAGTTAGCCAATAAAAGGTGTCATTTTGCTTGGCTCTTCTCTAGGAACTATGAGGAAACCCTCAGGATTTATAGGACAGAGGGCAGTTCATGGCAGTGACTGGTAGGTGGCCCTTCCTCTTAAAGGATCACCCACAAAACACATGGAACATCACCAAGGCAAAGTACACAAATCACATAATATGTGAAAGTTACATTAACATAAAACAATGACCCAAAAGTGAACAAAAAATACATAAAACAAGAATATGAACACGAGCCAGGAGATCAACCCTGGCTGAAACATAACGGTCCCCTGATTTAGAAAGTTAAAGCATTAGGAGCCTCATGTATAAAACCCTGCTTAGATTCAAAGGTAAAATTTTGCTTATGCGCCTCAGGCAAAAACAGGATGGATGGATGAATGTATAGATAGATTCATAAAACTATCTGTATGACACATCAGGTTCCTTTAAAAATCTCAAATCAACTTAAAACTATGGTTTTGTACACACTTTTAGCCATTCCCTTTAACATTCAACACCTTCAATAAAGAAAAGGCTGAGTTAAGGAAAGATAGCTTACAAAGCTAAAATAGAAAACAAACCCAATCAGAATAACATGTGGCTGCTGCTTCACCACATGAGGCCTCGACCCTCTGCAGTTCGTATACCAGGAGAAGGTGGGAGCGGAGGATGCCATCATCTATATGCTACATCGATCCCTCTCCCACTTGGACAGAGGCAGTGATGCTGTAAGAATTATGTTTCTGGACTTCTCTAGCGCCTTCAACACCATCCAACCTCTGCTCCTTAGGGATAAGCTGAGAGATGGGAGTATATTCATACCTGGTGGCATGGATCATAGACTATCTTAAAGACAGACCTCAGTATGTGCGTCTCGGGAACTGCAGGTCTGACACTGTGGTCAGCAACACAGGAGTGCCGCAGGGGACTGTACTTTCTCCGGTCCTGTTCAGCCTATATGCATCAGACTTCCAATACAACTCGGAGTCCTGCCACGTGGAAAAGTTTGCTGACAACACTGCTATCATGGGCTGCATCAGGAGTGGGCAGGAGGAGGAGTATAGGAACCTAATCAAGGACTTTGTTAAATGGTGTGAATCAAACCACCTACAACTGAACACCAGCAAAACCAAGGAGCTGGTGGTGGATTTTAGGAGGACCAGGCCCCTCATGGACCCCGTGATCTTCATAGGTGACTGTGTGCAGAAGGTGCTGACCTATAAATACCTGGGAGTGCAGCTGGATGATAAATTGGACTGGACTGCCAATACTGATGCTCTGTGCAAGAGAGGACAGAGCCGACTATACTTCCTTAGATGGCTGGCATCTTTCAACATCTGCAATAAGATGCTGCAGATGTTCTATCAGATGGTTGTGACAAGCACCCTCTTCTACGTGGTGGTGTGCTGGGGAGGCAATATATAGAAGAGGGACGCCTCACGCCTTGACAAACTGGTGAGGAAGGTAGGCTCTATTGTAGGCACAGAGCTGGACAGTTTGACATCCGTGGAAGAGCGACGGATGCTGAGCAGGCTCCTGTCAATCATGGAGAATCCACTGCATCCACTAAACAGTATCATCTCCAGACAGAGGAGCAGCTTAAGCAACAGTCTGTTGTCACTGTCCTGCTCCACTGACAGACTGAGGAGATTGTTCATCCCCCACACTATGTGACTCTTCAGTTCCACCCTGGGGGGGGGGGATGGGGGTAAATGTTAACATTATACAAAGTTATTGTCTGTTGTTATACCTGCATTTTTATCACTCTTTAATTTAATAGTTTTTTATCAGTATGCTGCTGCTGGATTATGTGAAATTCCCCTTGGGATTAATAAAGTATTTATCTATCTATCTATCTGAAAAATGTCTGGAATGGACTAGGAACAATTACTGGAGTCAAGCAATCCAGGGTTCAGGTGCTAGAAGGGCAAAGCTATTTCTCTGACACAATTTCTAATAGATTTTCCCTTCCACTGCCACATTCTTCCTATAACCAGTCTTAACACACCATCCCTACTACATCAACAATTCCTACTATGTCAACTGAAATGGCCTCTGACGAGTCTACCACTGACCATCAGTTTGAGCTGTCCATAACTGAAAACCAAGTACGGAGACAACTAAGAAAGCTACACACAGGAAAAGCTGTGGGACCAGATGGAGTCAGTCCTGAAGTACTTAAGGCATGTGCTGACCAACCTTGTGATGTCCTATGTCACCTCTTCAGTCTGTCCCTAAGGCTCCAGAAAGTTCAGCTTCTGTAGAAAACACCCTGCATTGTTCCTGTTCCAATGAAGGCAGGCAGCTATTCACGTAATGACTACAGGGCAGTGGCATTTACATCTCACATCATGAAGACTTTCAAAAGACTGGTCTTGGACTATATGAGTCCTTTTGTGGTAGATGACCTGGATTAACTACAGTTGCATTTAGGACAAGGACTGGAGAGGAAGATGCAATTACAGTGGAACCTCGGTTCACGACCATAATTCGTTCCAGAACTTTGGTCGTAAACCGAGTTGTTCGTGAACCGGGACGTTCGTGAACCGAGGTTCCACTGTATTCATCTGCTCCACAAGACTTATTCTTACACGGACACCTGGAAAAAGCCAACAACACTGTGAGGATTACGATTATGTTTTTTGATTTCTCCAGTGCCTTCAATACCATCCAGCTGTCCCATTTAAGGGGTAAGTTTGGAGATATGAAGGTTGATGACACTATGGTGTTCTGGATAATGGACTGTCTGTCCAGCAGGTCAGTTTGTGAGATTTAAGGACTGACTAACACAAGGAACAGTCTCCTGTCTCCTTTTCTCTTCACTTTGTACATCTCCAACTATAAATATAACACCAGCTCATGTTGCTTGCAGAAATGTTCAGATGCTTCTGCATTTATGGGGTGTATTCATAAGAGAGACATAGAAAGACTACATGAGTGAAGAGAACTTTGTTTCTTGGTGCAAACAGAATTGTCTGCATTATCTTAACATCATCAAAACCAAGGAACTGGTTATTGACTTTCTTAATACCACAGAGCCTCTATGTCCAGTCACTATTCAGGGAGTGGAATTAGAGATGGTGCACTCCTACAAGTACTTGGAGGTCCATATCAATGACATAAAGGGCACAGCAGGTTTGTTTTTTTTTTTTGTTTTTTTTTAGGAGACTGCATTCCTTTAATTTGGGAAGTGACATCCTTCACATTTTCTATAAGTGTGTGAAGGCCAGTGCAATTTACTATGCTGTGGTGTGCCAGTGTATAAATTTGATGATTAATTATCAATAACATAGACACCCAGGAGGACGCCATAATAATGTGGGATTTAAAAAAGAAATTGGTTAATTTATTATCAGTTTTGCCTTGGGCAATAAGGGTAATTAATCCAATGATTTGGCAAGGCTCCTGCATTATTTACCTTACCTTTCTCTGTTATAGGAGGCGGGTCTCTGGCCTCTAGACTTAGATCAAGGTAACTGAAGCACAATTGTTTTAAAAATCAGAACAGTACAATTTATTGTTAAACACAAGGATTATAGAAGTATGATAAATGCATATATATATATATTGATATATAAGACTGGATGCAGACACATTAGACAGACAAATATTTAACGTTTACACTGGCTGTGTACTGGTGGTTTGGAGTTCAGCTTTATCTTGGCACAGTTTCATGATACAAGATCTTTATAGATGATGTCCGATGTTATGTGGAGTTGTTGCTTTGGTGTTGCTCCAGGTTCAAGATTCTTCAAGCATTGGAGTGCACTATTTCTTTTTGCTGCATGATCCTTATCTGTGTTGTGCTGCTGCTTCCACAGCTTGCTTTCTGGCATCTTTTGCCACTTCACAGGGAAAAGGCATTAGTCTTTCTGGCACAAGACTTTAGATGCTGAAGTTTCCTTCCTGAAGTATTAGCTGTTCCGAAGCAGACATGGCTCAATGCATAGCATAGCAGCCTAGATCTTAGCTTTCAGGCTCACAGTAGAGTTTGTCAGCTTCGGCTCTCCAACAAAGAGCGGCTCATAGCTTTTAGGTTCAGACTTCAGGATGTAGAGGTTTTCAGTCATTTTGGAAAGTTTCCCCTCCCTGAGATATTCCCAGAGAGGGAGCCCAGAGAGAATTCCCAAGAAATTCAATGAGCATCACTACGACAGTGACTCCCAAATCAGACATTTTCTTTTTTCTCTTTCCTTTTAGTCGTTCTGGTGTATGTGTTCAGACCATAGTAGGCATGTGTGTATATTGTAAGGTTTCAAAAATCTTTTGGGACTCTCCCCAACAGGATGGCATGCCGAAAAGTGTCCCGAAGTGCAATCGCTGAATCTGTGGAAGACAGCTTCTGCATTGCTGGGGCAACTGAAGGCTCCCAGCGCTGCAGTGGCTCGCCGCAAAACCAAATCCGATCTAACCATGGTTGCACTATGATTGCCTGTCATCAAGGGGTGATCCAAGGAACATTATAAATGCAAAGAAAAGTATTACGTGGCAACAACCCTGCCTGCCCAATTGCTGTGTCTCTGCATAGGAAAAGTGGTAGATCCTACTACAATAAATAACCATACTGTTCCTGTATCAAGATGAATAAAGCTGGTTTTGCTAAAGTACTGAGGCTCAGCTTATGTTCTGGGGTGCAAGACAAGGACTCACACATCACATGGTACCAGAAGTGGGGTCCTTGCACTGATGGATCCCCAAGAAGAACAGCAAACCCCAGAGCAAGACGAGGATCTGGCAGCCACCCTGCCTTGTCGCGGCCACGAGATGTGCTGCCGAAGATGGCTCCCTCAGATGACCCTGAGTGTTTCCTATTCTGCTTTGAACGTATGGCAACATTGATGCGATTGGGACAGGGGAGTCTGGGCAGCTATTTTGGCTCCGTTTTTAACTGGAGAAGCCCTCCAAGCTGTACAGAATCTCCCTCCTGAAAGGCTCAATGATTATGACTACCTGAAGCAACAGATCCTCCTCTGTACAACTGTGAGCCCAGTGGTAAAGGGTGCCAGTTTTGGCTGTGGTATATTGAACCAAATCCCCTGTACAAGGACAGATCCAGGGCTTAGTGGACCTGATTCAAAGCTGGATCCGCAGAGACCCTTTTGAGCGCATTGTGGAGAAGCTCGCTACTGATGCAGTCCTATCAGGAATGAGAGCCTTCATGATGAAATGCCATGGAACGACATTCACTTGTTGCTGGATCTGACCTGCAGACTAGAGGGTGCACAAGCCACCTGGAAACAATGGGGTTACCCAGGCTTGACCCCGATTTATATCCAGCCAGCAGAGACCTTCAGGGTTGCCAGTGCCACGGGTAGAAGACGCTAGAGTGTGAACACCAACATAGTACGGACTGAACACAGCTGCTTTCACTGTGATCAACTGGGACAACAGGCTCGGGAGTGTCACCTCCCACCTGCACAAATAAATATCTATTGGTCTGGCCCAGGTATGTGGCTCCCAAATTTCCCCCAAGATGTTAAGAGAGGACAATTTTAAGATCTCTATTACATTGGCTGAACAGGAATTCTCAACACTGTTGGACTCTGGTAGCAACTCCTGCGTAGTCCACTGTGACTTGCTCCGGCAGACCCATTTTAATATGACAAAGTAAAAGTCATAAAGACAAAGTAAACATCCGCTGTGTCCATGAGGACATTAAACATAGGGACATATTAGATTCTATTAAATTCTCTGAAATTTAATGGGAAGAACTTTAATGTTTGGACTGCCATACCAGACACCTCACCCTAGCCACTCCTAATAGGAAAAAGGAATGCCCTCTTCCCGCAGGTCTTGGCCAACTGCAGAGCGCCTACCCCCGTAGAGGATAGAGTGGGGCTCGCCGCAGACAATATCAGTCAAGGAAATGGGTCTGAAATTGAACCGGAGTTCTCCATTAAGCTGGGGGATGAATCCTCAAGTGAAGACCTGGGACACCTGGCAAACTTTTCCACGCCGTCTGACACACCAACAGCCTCCACAGACCGGACAATCAATACGAACCCAGACCAGGACGTAAGCAAATTAGCAGTGGGAGTTGAGTGCGATGCTGCATCGGACATGGTAGCAGTGGGAGACGAGTGCGATTCTGCATCAAACATGGAGGAACCAGAGACTGCCATCCAGGTGGAGTTTGCTCACCTACAACGAGCCAATAACTTAGATTTTGCATTCAGGCAAGCCCACATCGCAAATGACTCCTACTATCTGGGGAGAAAGGACACAAATTTTAAAACACCACATTTTTTACTTAACGGTGGTTTTCTATATTGGGTGATTTCTGATTGCATGGGTGATGGGAATATTGAGCTGTTGGTAGTACCAAGTGAGCATAGGGAGAAAATTTTAACAATTGCTCACAGTCACATTTTGGGGGTCACCTTGACACGGAAATGATGAGGGAACGCACTTCGAAACGCTTTTTTTGGGTGAATATGGGCCGGTATGTAGAACAGTTTTGTAAGGCCTGTCCTGACTGTCAAATAGTTTTCGCTCACAGACCTGCCAGGGCACCCCTTGTACCAATGCCTATTTTAGATGTCCCCTTTGAGAGGGCAGGATTAGATATTGTTGGCCCGCTTCCCAGGAGTAAAAGTGGCTTTCAGTATATGCTCATGTTAATCGATTACGCCACAAGATACCCAAAAGTAGGAGTGCTGCGACAAGCGGACACCCGAACTATTGCAAAAGCACTCTCGGATATGTTCACACGTATTGCTATCCCTCACGTGATTCTCAGGGCACACCCTTTATGTTTCTATGCGAAAGTTTCAGCATTAAGCAGCTACACTCCATCTATCTTCTGCAGACGAATGGCCTGACTGAACGATTTAATAAAACCCTAAAACAGATGATTCTATGGGTAGTCCATGACGATCCAACTTCTTGGGATACAGTTGTACCTTTCCTCCTGTTTGCTGTCCAGGATGCCCTGCAAGCGTCCATTGGGATGAGCCCTTTCGAATTATTATTTGTCTGGCGACCGTGAGGGATGTTGGACATTTTTTGGGAAGAACGGATAGGGACTCACGAGACACCCTGTGGCGGGAGGTTTGTCGAACTGAGTCGTTTCGCTGCAAGACCAGATTGCCAGATTGTCCTCTATTGCAGGGAAGCATCAGTAGTGCAAGTAGGAGGCACAAAAACGTAATTATGACAAGTAAACTCTGCGAAATTAAGAAGCAGGATCGCGTGCTGGTGTTGATCCTGTCGAATCCACATACATTTTTGGGGCAAACGGCAAGGGCAAGCAGTGATTGAAGAGTGCATGTCCCCAGTGAATAATAAAGTCAGAATTCCCAGGTGGTGTAAACCCATACAAATTTTGCATATTAATCTTTTAAAGGAGTACAATGAGTGTCACGAAATCCTGGTCACGGCCACAGCGGTCTCCCTGACTAAGGTCGCTATTGGGGACAATTTAACTGGCATCCAGAAAGCAGAATTGCTATCGCTGATCGAAGGGAACTCGGACGTTATTTTGACAAGACCTGGCTGGATGACAAGTGCAGAACACAAGATTGGCACTCCACCCAATGTTACTATACAGGTGGCAACAAGGAAAGTGATACATGAGGAAGTCCAACAGATGCACGAATCAGGTGTTATTTGGCCAAGGAAAAGCGAATGGCGAAGTCCAATTGTACTTGTCTCAAAGTCCAACGGTTCGGTTCTGTATTGATTTTAGGTGACTGAATAAGATTTCCAAGTTTGATGCATACCTGATGCTGCGTGTGGACAAGCTGTTGGAAAAGCTTGGGCAGGCTTCATATATCTCCACCTTTGACCTCACAAAGGGTTATTTGGCAGGTCCCCTTGGAGGAGTCTAGTTGTGAGAAGACCGTGTTCGCCACTCCAGATGGGTTGTTTGAATTTACCAAAATCCCTTTTAGTCTCCATGGTGCACCACTGACCTTTCAGCGAATGATGGACCAGATCCTGAGTCCCCATTCTGCATATACGGGTGCCTATCTTGACAATGTGGTCATTTTCAGTAATGACTGGGAAACTCATCTCATTCGCCTTTGGGCGGTGCTTTACAGTTTACAGCTGGTGGGGTTGATGGCCAAGCTAGGTATGTCAGAAACCCACTATCTGGGATATTCCATGGAGAAGGGTTTGCTCAAGCCCCAAATGGACATGGGGGAGGTGCTTTCATATCCCCATCCTGAAACACAGAACAAGGTTCGTGTCTTCCTCGGGCTCGCTGGGTATTACAGGCAGTTCATTCCCAATTTTGGAATATATTATGCAAACAGATGCTAAAGCTTTCGGATTAGGAGCAGTGCTCTCACAGTATTTTGAGGGTGAAGAACACCCCGTCACATTTCTCAGCAGAAAGCTGCTACCCAGGGAGCGTAGTTATTCAACTATTGAAAACGAGTGCTTTTGTTGATTAAGTGGGTGGTGGAGGCCATCCATTACTATCTCTGGGGACGATGGTTTACCCTGGTGACTGACCATGCCCCACTACAATGGCTGTACAAACAGAACCGACTCATTCGGTGGTCTATTAGTTTGCAGGCTTTTGCTTTTGATGTTCGCCACCGTACTGGGGCTGCACACACCAATGCTGACATTCTCTCCTGCCTAGCCGCGTCCGGCTTGAACGGTCGCTTTGCCCACACCAGTGTGGACAAAGCTGAGCGGGGAGATGTAAAGTGGTGGAAAGACACACCGAAGAACATCCCAAAGCGTGGTCGTCGCATCTGTGGAAGACAGTTTCTCTGTTGCCAGGGAAACTGCAAGCTCCCAGCAGTGATATTTTCATAACGAAAACGAGAATTAGAAATAAAAATATTGTTTTTCGTTTTACAAGAACAAGAACTGAAATTAAGGAAAACAGAGAACCTAAAACTAAATAAAAATAAAAATTGATATGTGAACAAACTAAAACGAGAACGAAAATTGAGTAAAAACAAAAAAAAAACAGCAATAGCATTTTTATTCAATCCAGTCCAGTCATGCAGAGGGGTTGTTTGTAGGTCACCCTAAGCATTCAGTTACGTTGCGCTGTTCACTATGCGGTCATCTTGTAACTTGGGATTACTATAGTCAAGTGGCATAACTTCCGTAAAGGACCGTTGTTTGTTTGTCGAGTACATTCGGTTCATCTGGTTGAAGCAGTAAGCACGTGTGGTTGACAATGGTGAGTTTTACACAGATGTTTGCAGGTAGAACGCGAGAAACTAACGTGGAATGTGGAAATACTTTAATTACAGCGCAAATGATAATAAAAGCAAATGTAGCACGCAAGAAGAAGAAAAGAGTCTCGGAGTTTCAGTGCAAGACCAGCTGGATCAGTACTTAGTGGAAGTCCAGCACTTCTCCGGCACCAGGACTGCACTTCATGCACGTGCGGTCTCACCTGTCATCATGAAAAGTAAAACACCTAATAACAACAACATAAAATAAATTTGTCCACTGGTTTGTGATATAAATTTGTTTTCAATATGATTCCAATAATTGTGATCATTGTTATAGTCAAAATTGCTGAATTTGCACATTTCCTGATCAAATATAGTGGAGAAACGCGAGGTGCAGTCACCTCGGACTGCACTCTCCCTCACACACTGGGTTGATGGATGCAATTGGAGTGTGCCTGTTCCTGTCTCTCTATGTGTCGCCAATATAATGTTTGCACACGCTTTCATTTTACACCCTGACTTTCCATAGTTACGACTGACTACCAAAGTGGTTGATTAAGATTTTTAAAACTAAAGGAAATTAAGGAGTACTTTTACAAGAAAGTGACGGAGATATTCGTGGGGAGAGATAGGTGCATGAACTTCATTTACAAAAAAAGGTAAGACCATAAATGTTTTTCAACTTTATAAAAAAAATGGGATCAGACTAAAAAAAAAAAAAAGATCCAATATTTAAAAACTACATTTTGACCTTAAATAAAAATTCTTTTTGTTTTTGGATTTTGTTGAATTATCTGTAGTAAAATTGATTAAAGCATCAGAATTAAAAGCTTTTAAAAACAACAAAATATTTCAACTAAGGTCAAAATTGAAATTTGTTTTTTTTTGTACACCACTCAACACTTTCATTTGTATTGAATGAGTATGAATTGTGAAATTGCAACGCCAAATTTAGAAGACATGGAGGGTGCAGAGATAATGTGCTCTCTCTCTCCACTATAAATGTAACATTCTTCCTTAGCCAAATATGTGCCTTACCTATGTGTGTGTACAGAATGCTGATGAGATATGAAAAATAATCAGTAGTCAGTGTACATGCTGCCAATTGAATGATGAATAAGCTACTCTTTTGGGTTCACATATTTGTAAATTTGACTCACATCACTGTTTCAGTACTGACAGCAGAAATCATCAAGATACCGTCTGCTGGTGCCAGTGGCAGAGGACCTTATCTGTGCACTTGCTTTACAGGTACTTGTCAAGCGAATGTTTTCACAGTGTCGCTATCTGTGCAATGGACGTCGTTGCAACATGAACAAATCTCTCGAAATGCGTGCTTGTTTAAAGCTAATCAGCAACGTGCTTGCAAAGACTGGTTTCTTGGGTTGAAACATTTGATCTTGTTGACTACACTCATTAGGCTACTTAATCTGTTTGATCATTGATAGTCAAGCTGTGTTTAATGGTATTATGAACTGTGAGTATATTTTGTTGACTGAAACATAACTTGCATTGAAATATGTGTAGGCCAGCATTTGTGGTCTTACAACAGGAAAAAAAAAAAAATAATAAAACTGTACTAATATTATGTAAAAAGGCCAACTAAAAAAAAATAAAATTTGTTAACTCCACTGCAAACTAGAACGAAATTAAAAAAAAAAAAAAAATTTTATAAAATAAAATAAAAACTAAAACTACAATTAATATCAGAACTGAAATATTGCTGGCTCCCAGCGTTGCAGCAGGTTGCCGCAAAAGCAAATCCGAGCAGACTGCGGTCTCGCTATAAGCGCCTGTCATCAATAAGTGATGCAAGAAACATTATAAATGCAGGGAACAGTATTACTTTGCCACAACCCTTCCTGATTGCTGTGTCTCTATATACTGTAGGAGAGTGGTAAATCCCACTACAATAAATAACCTTGCTGTTCCTGTTTCAAGCTGAATAAAGCTGGTTTTGCTAAAGTACTGGGACTTCAGCCTCCTGTTTTAGAGTGCAAGACAGGGACTCACATGTCACAAATATACTATATTTATTTATGTATTGATTTATTTATTTTAAAAGCCACTTTAAAAAGCTCTCTATCAGTCTATCTATTTCTGGTATTATGGACTGAAGTGGAGAATCACAAAAACATTTTTTTTGATGGACTCTCTGTTGGAGTCACAAATCAAAGAAAAAACTAAGAGTGGGAGCAACTGGCAGCAGTTCAGTGGAGAGAGAAATAGCAATGTACCACTTTGCAGTGCCCAGTCCACCACCACTACGCAACGTGCATTGATGCAGGCTGTATACAGAGAACTGAGAGGTATTAAGAACAGTCTTACTGAACTTATAAAAAAAAATAAATAATTTTGCCAAGTAAATGTTAATGTTGCAGTACATGCAAGTCTCTTGATTATTGCATTGATGACCTGAGGGACTGGGTCTGGGTTATCCATGCACAATTCATGTGGGAGAGGCAGTCCATATTTCTGTGCTATGTTATGCAGTACTGCACAAGCCATCAAAATGAGGCAAACCTTCGTGGGGCTGTACAGCAGTGCACCAAACATCGGTATCAAACTTCTAATGAACCTTCGGTCCAATCTATCACCTATCATGCACATAAGTGTCTTTCACTATATCTCCTCTCTTATGGTGTACCCACTATCAAGAAGAAAGATTATAAAAGTTGTGTGTACTATATTAAACTTAATTGCAATTCAGTCAATTAGGCTTACTTACCAAGAAGCCAACCATCAAACACAGCAAGACCATGAAGACAGCTTCCCACACAACTATTGCTAAAATAAAAAAAATCATAGGCTGAGCCAAGCCATCTCATAACAATGTTAGTCAGACACATTTGAGCATCACATATTAGTTGTATATTAATTTAATAAAGGTTGGGAACATGTGCTGAGTTTTGTATTTACAAAAGCAATTTCAGTGATTATGCCTTTATGATGTGTGCAGTCAACTGCATCAATTATATTAAGAAAATCAGCAACCACTGCAAAATGACATTTGATCCTGGCCTGCTCACCAGGAAATTGGGTGTATTTGGGTAGCATCTTAATTACACCATCCCTTACAGATTGCATGACATGGCACAGGAATGAATAAGAGATTCCTGAAGTAGAACAAAATGGGCACTGCCAATTCTGCTAGATTTTATTGGCATACCAGGTAGTTCAGACAACAAACTTAATGGGGATGCAGACACCCAGCTTCACCTTCTCCCACTTACATTCCAAAGTAAGGGACTGAAACCTTTGTACCAAGAACAGTCTGTACTTCATCCGATAATAAAGGTGTAGACCAGAATTAAACTGTCACCTTTGCAGAGATCTCTCTGCAGACCTTTCAGGCCAGAAGGCATCAAATATACACCAAAGAACAAAGAGATATACAGTAATTCAACAAGTGATAACTATGATGGATAAAACAACACAGTTAAAATAAGGCACTGATTTTAGTGATCTTTACTCCTTTATTTGCCATATACAATTTCTTGTATTAGGCATTGGTTGTTTTTCGCATACCCCAACTTACCCTTCAGAGACACACACAAAGTTTTTTGGGGTCAGAGAGCTGGGTGAGCTATTTTGTACAGCTCCCCTGAAGCAAGTGCAGGTTAACGGCCTTGCTCCAGGGCCCAATGAAGTAGCATTCCTTCTGTCACTGCCAGAAATCGAAATGGCAACTTTCAAGTTACCAGTCCAGATCTTTTAACCAGAGAACCATCACTCCATAACTGGATGTGGCTTTAATCCTATCATAAGAGGTTATACATCCCTTCAAAAACTAGTGGCACTAAACTCTCTGGGCTCTCTCTCAAGGTAACTCTGAATACACGTACCCTATGGGTGTTAAAACCTGTAACAGAATAGAAATCGTGTGATTCTTGCATGATGGTCTCTGTGGTGTTGGTTCAAATTAAGCAAATAACTCCACAAGTACAGACCTAGGAAGTGGAAATCAATTTATAAACCAGTTATCATCAAAAACCATTGCTAGTTATGCTGTACAACACACAGTACATCCTTTATAGAGGCAAAACAGAGAAGGTATACAGTAAGGCAACTTACTAATATTGAAGACAGCTGTATTGAAAGAATTTGTCCATTAATTGTGATATAAAATGGGTAGATGACACATAGTCAGCATCAGGAAATATCAAAAGTAAATATAAAAGTATATGTTTTCAGTAATAATTAGATCAACAAAATCAGAATATGACTGATGCGTCATTGAAATGTGCAACGAAGCAAAATTTTCTGTTCACTTCAACGACCTGCCACATGAAGATGATAAAATGCCAACACCAAAAAAGTCTGCATAGGACTTACAGAGGATCAAAAACTGCCATACTATTAAGCCAGTTTTCATTACATTTCATGATAAGTACAGACTTTTGCTTCAAGAAATGGCTTATGCACATTTCAAAGTATTAGCAAGTTTTATACAGGAGGCCCCAGCTGTGTGACATTTGAAATTTGAAATATGAGCAAGTTTGGGAACTTCTTTGAACTCCACAACATGCATTGAAGTCAATATGGAAGGAGAAATGAAACTAGTTTTTGGTGAATTATAATGGTCTTTACAGTGTTCCTGAGATCTAGGGACACATCTGTCAACTAAGGTGGATCAATTATTGCGGCTGAAAATGTAACATGAGCTGCAAGGCAGCAGTGCTGACCACTGCACCATCCTGTCTCAATAAAAGACACAGATGTTACAATAAACATATAAAATATAACATATGACAACAAATAACTGTAGGACAAAATGGACACTGTCATTTTCCAAGGCTTTTAGTGGCACGTAAGTCCTGTTAAGGTAGCAGATTTAACATGAATGTAGAAGGCCACCTGCACCTTCCTCCAACCCCCCATTCCAGAATAAACAACTAAACTATGGTCAGCTCTGTACTTCATTTGATAACAAAGACATAAATCAGAGTTAAGTTGAAATCCCTGGAGAGGCTCTCTGACTAAAAGCTGATTAAATGGATATTTATTGCAGGCGTGTAACCGGCGCAAACTGAATATGCCTTGATGTGAAGGACAAAATAACACTTCTATGAGCATTCACTGGTCCTGTAACTGAAATGGTTAAAACGTTCTACAAAAATTAGCTGTACTCATTTTTTGCTCTCTTTACAATCCACTCCCTTTGAAACCTGCTCACGCTCTGAAACCTAAAAGCTGAAAAACCATTCTCTCTTTAGGGAGTTAAAAGCTAATAATGTTCTCTCTTTGGAAACCAGAAAACTGAGATCCACTTTGACAAGCTAATCTATATGCCAGTAACTGAGCCCAGTTTAAGAAGACTGAGAAGGGGCTGTTACTTCAAGAAGGGAAATTCCAAGCCTAAACTCTTGCGCTAGAAGGAGCAATGCTTTCCCCTATTAAGTTGCAGGGGACACAACAAAGAACCTAACAACAGCATCACAGCACGCAGCGGAAAAGGTACTAAGAAAGAAAAGAAAAATGCACTCCAACACATAATCCATGCCTTTATTAATAAATTGTATTATTCTGTTTCTTAAATGAGTGTGCTTCAGTTATCTTGATACAATCTACTGGCTTGAGACTCCTAGATAGATTAGATTAGATTAGATTAGATTAGATTGATAGATTGATAGATTGATAGATAGGATACTTTATTAATCCCAAGAGGAAATTCACATACTCCAGCAGCAGCATACTGATAAAGAACAATATTAAATTAAAGAGTGATAACAATGAAGGTATAACAGACAGACAATAATTTTGTATAATATTAACGTTTACCCCACCAGGTGGAATTGAAGAGTCGCATAGTGTGGTAGAGGAACAATCTCCTCAGTCTGTCACTGAAGCAGGACAGTGACAGCAGTCTGTCGCTGAAGCTGCTCCTCTGTCCGGAGATGATACTGTTCAGTGGATGCAGTGGATTCTCCATGATTGACAGGAGCCTGCTCAGCACCCATTGCTCTGCCACGGATGTCAAACTGTCCAGCTCCATGCCCACAATACAGCCTGCCTTCCTCACCAGTTTGTCCAGGCATGAGGCATCCCTCTTCTTTATGCTGCAGTCCAGTCCAATTTATCATCCAGCTGTACTCCCAGGTATTTATAGGTCTGCACCCTCTGCACACAGTCACCTCTGATGATCACGGGTCCATGAGGGCCCTGGGCCTCCTAAAATCCACCACCAGCTCCTTGGTTTTGCTAGTGTTCAGTTGTAGGTGGTTTGAGTCACACCATTTAGCAAAGTCCTTGATTAGTTTCCTATACTCCTCCTCCTTCTGCAGCCCACAATAACAGTGTCGTCTGCAAACTTTTGCACATGGCAGGACTCTGAGTTGTATTGGAAGTCCGATGTATATAGGCTGAACAGGACCGGAGAACGTACAGTCCCCTGTGGCACTCCTGTGTTGCTGACCACAATGTCAGACCTGCAGTTCCTGAGATGCACATACTGAAGTCTTTCTGTAAGATAGTCCACAATCCATGCTACCAGGTATGAATCTACTCCCATCTCTGTCAGCTTGTCCCTAAGGAGCAGAGGTTGGATGGTGTTGAAGGCGAGTAAGGAAAAATAAATTAAGAACCTTACCTATTTAATTAATGAATTACTGACATTGCAGTAGGGAAGACTGAAAATTAATTAACCAAGATAAAATTCTCTCCTTTTTGTACACTAGCAATAAGTACTTATATATATATATATATATATATATATATATATATATATATATATATATATATATATATAGTGGGCTGAATGCACACTAAGGAGATGCGGACGTATCAGCTGCTGGCTTGCTGCCAGCTGCTACCGAGCTGGGTGATCTGCATGTCGCGCTGTGCATCGATCATTTAAAAGCCTGTACAGCTGCTGTCCTGTTGTCTCAAGGGACATTAAAGTGTTTCCGAGAAATTGTTTGTAAGTAGGGCGTGACATGCAGGTAGTCTCACGGGATTTCAAAGTGTCTCTCCAAGATGATCATTTCTCGACCCAAGATTTTTTTATACAGTATAATAGATATATACAGTAGATATATATATACAGTACAGGCCAAAAGTTTGGACACACCTCCTCATTCAATGTGTTTTCTTTATTTTCATGACCATTTACAGCACTCCATCACTCTCCTTCTTGGTCAAATAGCCCTTACACAGCCTGGAGGTGTGTTTGGGGTCATTGTCCTGTTGAAAAATAAATGATCGTCCAACTAACCTGACTTCTGCACAACACAACTGCTGGTCCCAACCCCATTGATAAAGCAAGAAATTCCACTAAATAACCCTGATAAGGCACACCTGTGAAGTGAAAACCATTTCAGGTGACTACCTGTTGAAGCTTATCGAGAGAATGCCAAGAGTGTGCAAAGCAGTAATCAGAGCAAAGGGTGGCTATTTTGAAGAAACTAGAATATAAAACATGTTTTCAGTTATTTCACCTTTTTTTGTTAAGTACATAACTCCACATGTGTTCATTCATAGTTTTGATGCCTTCAGTCATGAAAATAAAGAAAACACATTGAATGAGGAGGTGTGTCCAAACTTTTGGCCTGTACTGTATATGTATATATATATATATACGTATACATACACACACACACACACACACACACACACACACACACACAGAGTATATATATCTCAGTGCGGTCATAGAATTCTAACCTTCAGAGAACGGATTCGCCCTGCCACAAAGCTAGTAGTGTAAATTGCACACACAGATCAGACACAGCTGCCACGTCTTTTTTTTCTGATATATCTGTTTTCCATCAAAAAGATTATTATTTAGATTAGATAGATTTATTTCTATTCACAAGGTGTTTCTTTCAGTATTATTTCTACATTTGCACATGTGTTTTCTGACTCTGAGAGGAGTCAAGCTGCTTTGTGGATTGTTTTGACTAGGCGCTGCATCACATGACTAATTACGTATGCATTTGACATTCTCTTCAATTACATAGACCTGCTGCACAGTTGCCGAGACTGCAAGATCAGTTTGCAATACTCTGTATCTGAACATCCCTATTTGACCTTTGGAAAACCAGCAGATAATATATGTATACTGATGCATAATGACACATGTAGAGAGTGTGTGTGATGCATGGGATCAGTGCTATATGCTCAGTGGGCTTTTGCCTGTCATTCACTACCTGAGGACTGATTCAGGAATCAGGATTAGCATGAAATCCAGTTGAAGTAAATCAGGATTGAGGGAAATTGGGCTAATTACATTCCAGAAAATTTCAGAGATGGAGTTCCATGTATAAAGGAGCAAATTTGAGCAGTTATATTACTCTTGTCTAATTCTGCTAGAATATCTGCACACACACAATTTGTCCCACTGAAGCTTAATTCGTAGTAAGAAGGAAATGCTCAGAGATGGACTAGCCTTGTGTGCAGAAACTTGACATACACAACACCACCTGGGCTCTACTCCAAAAAGCAAGATTAGTGTGAGCGTTTCTGGAACAGATTATGTGATCCGTGAGGATAATGATGTGGATAATGTATTAAACATGCTTTCTGGAACAGGATCAGGATTTGGAATTCCAGAAAGAAATTAGAGCAAAAATCTAGCTTAGTTACTGGGTCAACCAATTCCCTGAAACCAACCTACAAAAGAGAAAGTTTACCGTGAAGGATTAATGCTTTGCTGCCTCAATAATTAAGGAGAAGAGCATCTAACCATAAGATCACAGGTCATAAATGTCCTATAAGAAATGCTAATCCCTGCACTAATTAAGAAACAGAAAAACACAAGAAAATATTGAAAATTATGTGCCTCCGAGTGAACAATAGCCGTAAACATATCTAGAAGTAAAAAATTACCTGCTTATGTCCAATAGCATAACAAGGATGTAGAGAATGAACAGGAAACAACAAAATATATGTTATATGTTCAATATATACTCAGCAAAAAAAGAAACGTCCCTTTTTCAGGACTGTGTATTTCAACAATAATGTTTTAAAATTCCAAATAACTTTACAGATCTTCATTGTAAATTGTTTAAACAATGTTTTCCATGCATGTTCAATTAACCATAATCAATTAATTAACATGCACCTGTGGAATGGTCGTTAAGACCTTAACAGCTTACAGAAAGTAGGCATTTAAGGTCACAGTTCTAAAAGCGCAGGACACTAAAGAGACTTGTCTACCGACTGTGAAAAACACCCAAAGAAAGATGCCCAGGGTCCCTGCTCATCTGCGTGAACGTGCATTAGGCATGCTGCAGGGAGGCATGAGGACTGGTGATGTGGCTAGGGCAATAAATTGCCATGTCTGCACTGTGAGACGCCTAAGACAGCGCTACAGGGAGACAGGAAGGACAGCTGATCATCCTCACAGTGGAAGACCACGTGTAACAACACCTGCACAGGATCGGTACATCCGAATATCACACCTCCGTGACAGGTACAGGATGGCCACAACAACTGCCCGAGTCACACCAGGAACACACAATCCCTCCATCAGTGCTCAGACTGTCCACAATAGGCTGAGAGAGGCTGGACTGAGGGCTTGCAGGCCTGTTGTAAGGCAGGTCCTTACCAGACATTACCAGCAACAACGCCGCCTATGGGCACAAACCCACCTTCGCTGGACCAGACAGGAGTGGCAAAAAGTGCGTGAGTTTCTGCATGACAGCAATGTCAGTGTTCTGCCATGGCCAGCGAAGAGCCCAGATCTCAATCCCATTGAGCACGTCTGGGACCTGTTGGATCGCAGGGTGAGGGATAGGGCCATTCCCCCCAGAAATGTCCAGGAACTTGCAGGTGCCTTGGTGGAAGAGTGGGGTAACATCTCACAGCAAGAACTGACAAATCTGGTCCAGTCCATGAGGAGGAGAAGCACTGCAGTACTTCAAGCAGCTGGTGGCCACACCAGATACTGACTGGTACTTTTGATTTTGAGCCTCCCTTCATTCAGGGACACATTGTGAAACATTTTTAGTTTATGTCTTATGGTGTTGACTCTTTTAGTGTTCATACAAATATTTACACATTAAGTCTACTGAAAGTAGAAACAGTTGAAAGTCAGGGGACGTTTCTTTTTTTGCTGAGTATATGTTATATGTTCAAAATAAAAAGAAAAACAATATAATTAGGAATTATCTTTAATCATCACCAAATATAACCAATACCGAAGAATTTAAACATTCAAACTAATATACAGTATTGAAACAAAATAACTAGACATACAAAGGTTAATTACAAAGAATTCTTACAAGACATTCTATATGACTTAGGAAGGCTGGTCATTAGATTGCACAGATAATTCTCCAAGGAAAACAATGGCAAATTGAGAGTTATTAATGCTTAACATATCCATCCATCCATTATCCAACCCGCTATATCCTAACTACAGGGTCACGGGGGTCAGCTGGAGCCAATCCCAGCCAACACAGGGCACAAGGCAGGAAACACGCAGGGCAGGGCACGCGTACACACACACACACACACACACACCAAGCACACACTAGGGACAATTTAGGATCGCCAATGCACCTAACCTGCATGTCTTTGGACTGTGGGAGGAAACTGAAGTACCCGGAGGAAACCCACGCAGACACGGGGAGAACATGCAAACTGCACGCAGGGAGGACCTGGGAAGCGAACCTGGGTCTCCTAACTGCGAGGCAGCAGCGCTACCCACTGCGCCACCCAGTTTATATATATATATAAGAATTCATGTAAGACAAAGTCTATATGACCTATTAATTATACAGTTGATTCTCCAAGGAAACAAAAGCAAGCTGAGAGATATCAAAACCAAAGCAGAGTTTCCAAGTACATTTGCATATACAAACAAACAATTCAATACATGTATAATGAAGAAACTCATTGAATAATATAAATGACATAAGAAAGAATAAACATACTGTAGCAAAAATAAACATGGAAAAAACATATACAGATATATAAATATAACGAAAGGAATTAAAATAATAAAATGAAAAAAGTACAGCTCCAGGACATACTCAGAAGGCGATTCCATATCAACAGGACTATTTAGGGTGAGAGTCTATCACTGGACAAATACACACGACACACACACCAAATACACACTAGGGCCAAGCATCACCACTTCACCTAATATGCATGTCTTTGGACAGTGGAAGGAAACAGGAGCACCCAGAGGAAAGCCATAAAGACACGGGGACATGCAAACTCATTGCAGGGAGGACCTGGGAAATTAAACTGGGTTTCCTTACTGCAAGGTAGCAACATTAACACTGTCTCAAGGTGCGACTCGGATTCACAACTCCTTCACCAAATTCTCCATGTACAAGAACATTTTCTAAGCCCGCTTAAATCTGAGCACGTTCACAGGGGTTTGTGCCTATCACGACAAGCACAAGGAGCAAGACAGGAACACTCTATGGACAGGGTGAAAACATGCATACATGCTGCAAATAAGCATTAATCTGGAAAAACCTGTCCAGGATTGCATGAGTCGATTGAAGTTCAGTGTTCTGGCACTAGCTCATGTGCTGGTGCAAAACTGTACAAAATCAAATTGGAATTCATTTTGAGTTTGAGTTTCATGATGCTCCAACAATGATGGATGGACTAAAAGGCAGAATTCTACGTGACCATCATCATCAAGCCTTTCCGTGAGAACCCTAAATCCAAAGAGGACTGTTTCATTTATGTTAGGTAGAATGCCCAGAGGGGACTGGGCGGTCTCATGGTCTGGAATCCCTACAGATTTTTTTTTTTTTTTTTCTCCAGCCGTCTGGAGTTTTTATTTTGTTTTTTCTGTCCCCCCTGGCCAATGGACCTTACTCTTATTCGATGTTAATTAATGCTGATTTATTTTGTTTTCATATTGTGTTTTTTATTTTTCTATTCTTTATTATGTAAAGCACTTTGAGCTACTGTTTGTATGAATATGTGCTATATAAATAAATGTTGTTGTTGTTAATGTTATTCGCAGAATACATACATTACCTTTCTTTTTGCCTGTTAAAATTTGCATCGCTTCTCCGTGATCATAAATATACACCTGACCGAATTGTGTATTCTTTGAAATTCAACTTGTCATTGCTTTAACTGTTGCGGGACCATAGATTCTCATGGGGTATGGTCCATTATTGTGTAAATCCACGTTTTGTGCATTGAATGAGGCAAATGTGAAAAACTTTGTTGTCTACTCTTTGCCTATTATTTCTGACCTGCTTTTTTTCAATTACACCTGGTTCTGATGGTTAATCACCTTTTGTTTTGCGGTAATGCGATCTTTTCTATTTTTACATTGATACTGTAGCAACTGACATGATAAAGTGTCACAAAAGTTTTACTTGAACAATCGCTGACTTTGTAACCCCAAACACAACTTTCTAGCACCCTCTCCAACCCCTCATCCCCCACGTCTTGCTCCCCCACCCACTGCATAAATCAATTCCCCACTATCAGTCTTCCGTGCTGTACTTCACCCTCCGTCAATCAGACCAAACAGTTACTTAAAACCAAAAAGGCTACAACCTGGCTGGGACGCTGCAATACTTTCTAATTTTACTGGTTTCATAATCTCTTATCTGCCTTTTTTCTCTCCAAAGCCTTTGGGTGTCTATTCTCCGTATTGTCCTGATACGCTTTATATGTGTTGAGAGCACAGTATGTGTGTGCACTACGTGCTTTTACACAAATTACTGTTTTTTGATGCATGTGCTCTTGTATGATATCATTTGTGAGTAGGGCATGTCTTGCAAGAATCTCATGTTCCACTTGCCTGCGAGACAGCCCTGGCACCGTCTCTTGGCACCAAGTCTCATGTTTACAGTCCCCGCGAGACGCTCCATGGCAAGTCTCTTTTGTCTCATGGGTCTTTAAAATGCCTTCCGAGAAAATCACGTATCGTCGCCTTGCTTTTGCATTCCAGGATTTCCTTTTATCATAGAGAGATGTGAAGAGCAAGGTCAAAATGAACATAACATATTTGCTGTAAAAAACACTATGGTAAATTTTGCCAATCAACATTGCTCTTCAGTAAGTTCTGTCAACCAGCTAATGTTCATAAACTAATGCAGTCTCATGACAACAAATGTTCTAAACAAAACAAAGTGATTTTCTTAAAAAAACCTGATTTAAAAAATGTGTTTCTATAAAAGCATTACATCTCGCCTGAAGAAGGGGCCTGAGTTGCCTCGAAAGCTTGCATATTGTAATCTTTTTAGTTAGCAAATAAGAGGTGTCATTTTGCTTGGATTTTCTCTACATTCATAATGGCTAACACAGTACAACACCCTAGTACTATAAAAGCAGCTTTAAAGAGTATATTTCTATTTATAAAACATTCTGAACTGGTCTGATATTCACTAATTCATGTGGCAATGATTAAATAATGTTAAATTTTTTATTTCGTTTTAAGCACTATTTTACTTTTCAGTTAATGAACAGAAATTGTAAGTAAACAAATTTAGTATGTGCACACGATAAGATAAACCAGGAAGTCCATGATGATATCATTCAGTGTGTTTACATGCACATACACTCACCTAAAAGATTATTAGGAACACCATACTAATACAGTGTTTGACCCCCTTTCGCCTTCAGAACTGCCTTAATTCTACGTGGCATTGATTCAACAAGGTGCTGAAAGCATTCTTTAGAAATGTTGGCCCATATTGATAGGATAGCATCTTGCAGTTGATGGAGATTTGTGGGATACACATCCAGGGCACGAAGCTCCCGTTCCACCACATCCCAAAGATGCTCTATTGGGTTGAGATCTGGTGACTGTGGGGGCCATTTAAGTACAGTGAACTCATTGTCATGTTCAAGAAACTAATTTGAAATGATTCGAGCTTTGTGACATGGTGCATTATCCTGCTGGAAGTTGCCATCAGAGGATGGGTACATGGTGGTCATGAAGGGATGGACATGGTCAGAAACAATGCTCAGGTAGCCCGTGGCATTTAAACGATGCCCAATTGGCACTAAGGGGCCTAAAGTGTGCCAAGAAAACATCCCCCACACCATTACACCTCCACCACCACCACCACCAGCCTGCACAGTGGTAACAAGGCATGATGGATCCATGTTCTCATTCTGTTTACGCCAAATTCTGACTCTACCATTTGAATGTCTCAACAGAAATCGAGACTCATCAGACCAGGCAACATTTTTCCAGTCTTCAACTGTCCAATTTTGGTGAGCTCGTGCAAATTGTAGCTTCTTTTTCCTATTTTTAGTGGAGATGAGTGGTACCCGGTGGGGTCTTCTGCTGTTGTAGCCCATCCGCCTCAAGGTTGTGCGTGTTGTGGCTTCACAAATGCTTTGCTGCATACCTTGGTTGTAACGAGTGGTTATTTCAGTCAAAGTTGTTCTTCTATCAGCTTGAATCAGTCGGCCCATTCTCCTCTGACCTCTAGCATCAACAAGGCATTTTCGCCCACAGGACTGCCACATACTGGATGTTTTTCCCTTTTCACACCATTCTTTGTAAACCCTAGAAATAGTTCTGCGTGAAAATCCCAGTAACTGAGCAGATTGTGAAATACTCAGACCGGCCCGTCTGGCACCAACAACCATGCCACGCTCAAAATTGCTTAAATCACCTTTCTTTCCCATTCTGACATTCAGTTTGGAGTTCAGGAGATTGTCTTGACCAGGACCACACCCCTAAATGCATTGAAGCAACTGCCATGTGATTGGTTGATTAGATAATTGCATTAATGAGAAATTGAACAGGTGTTCTTAATAATCCCTTACGTGAGTGTAGACAATCAATTAAGGTGAATAATCTGATTAAGCCAGAAATGTTATCTCTCAATAATCCATGTTTCCATGCGCAAGTAATCTTGTGGAGTTCTCCTTTGGTAAAATGCTCTAAAGTTATTAATCTGTGCAAAAGAGTTAAACATTGTCATCTGCCACCCTGAATCAGAAAATAAGCATCACACCTGTGATCATTTTCTTGTGTTTTATAACTATGTTTAGTCAAATTGACTCAGTTTCAATTACTGAACTGCACGCAGCCAACTCTTTTCTGCTTGGCTGTGTAACTAAGCCCAGCAAAGGACCCGGTATGTGTACTTCTTGCCTTACAGTCAATGCTGCTGCAATAATAATAATCATGCAGGTATTTTTACTTCAATAAAAGAAGTATTGAGTTAGGCTACTCAGTACTTTAACAAGTAATCTGACAACATAACACAATTACTTTTAACCCTTTACCATGCTCCTTTGAGATTGTATTGTTGACTTTAGTACTGTACATTTAGTTCATCAACAGAAATTTAGCCATTTCTGAAATGTTTCAGCCAGAACAATTAATAAAGACATCACCTGAACATTTTCCAATGGAAATGTATTTTGTGGATGCTTCTACCCATAGCTGGTGAAAGTGTGTGTGAAGCAAATGCATGCGCGTAGGCTAACAGAGGGCAATAGACATGCATGGATCAGAAAATCCTTAACAATAACCCAATTTGGGGTTTACAAGGCCACATAATCTGATTTTTCACAGGGAAATCTACTTCTGATAAACAGCTTTCTGAGAGGAACCTGATTTCTCCATGAGGAGTAAGGGTTTTCATGGCATTTTATAAATCAGATTTCTGTGAATAATGATTTCTGTTATTGAAGTATATGTAAGTGTGCTAATTGTTCAAAACTCCATGCTGAAATGCTCTAAAGCCAATAAAAAGCTGTGAAGGGAAATCCTCCCTCTGTCACACATGAAATTCAAGGTGTGAACTGTCTATTTTCTGTAATTAAAAAAACATACAATTGTGTTTATTTTTTTTCATACTAAACCACAAAACTGTTCATATAATAACTTAGACGCACACACTAAAAACTGTAATGCCTTGTTAAAACCCCCAAATACAATATTTTTGGGCAGATAAATAAATATGGCCTCTAGTTTTACCTATTAAGAGTTCAGTACTTATGTAACAATTTAAGATTGAAAAAAAATTATTGTACTTCAAAACAATTCAGTTCCTAAGGGTTGGTAAGCCAAATAGGTTGAGAACCCCGGTTTTAGACTGTATAGAGCGAGTCTTACTTAGACCACTTCTTTAAAGTGTAGTGTCAGCCAGTGCTATTGTGGGTTACAGAATGAGATGGAGGATGTTATAGATTATTTCTGTCTAAAAGTAAGACTTACAGACATTTTTCTGTGTGCCAAATTAACTACAGATTGCAAATGTGAAAAAAAAAAAATTGCAAATATTTTCGGCCAGATACAACTTACTGTGCAGCTTTCAGTACTAATCAAATGAAATGCAGTATTAAACAGTGAACAGGGTCTCAGCTTTGGATCATACAAGCTAGAACCTAACTCAGAACTGTTAAGGCACAAGACAGGAATAAAAGCTGCAAAGGATGCAAGACCACGGCAATCCACACATAAGCAAATACTGAGGCCCTCTTTAAATTTCTCATTCATGCAAGTTGCATAAGTTAGCATATGGAATTTCAAACAAGGGTTCCAATTAAAGTGTCTGCTGAGGCAATAAACTTCCAAGTGTACAATAATTTAATGTTAATTCTCTGAACAGTGAAAAAAGACAAAAATGAACTCTTTATTTTTGTTTTACCTGTAAATCTCTCAAATCTTGTGGTGGCTATTCTATGGTCCCACTTTAAATATCATGTAGGAATGGAGTCTTCAAAGGGCAGACAAAGACTGGAAAAGAGACTGAAACAAAAAAAAGTAATACAGAACCCAAGAGATGAAAGGACTGAAATTATGGAAAAAATAATTTCAACAAACTTTCAGTGTAGGTGTAAAAAATAAACACAAGCTGAGATTTTGAGTTTGATTTCAAATTAGCTTCTGCATTACAATAATCTAAAATTAGCACCAAGACATTATATATATATATATATATAATACGCATCTGTATTTAACTAATTCTTTTAAAGCATATTAAACTAAAGTATACTAACGAAGATGCTGGGAAGTTGCCTTAATGACAGAATTAAATCAGCCTAACTCTTTTAGGAAAGGATTTTGCTACTTTAAAAGTGCCACCTTTCTGGAAAGGAGGCTGACATTACACAGCTAACTTTAATGTAATCTGTCATGACATTATTGCCAAGGAAAAAAAGACATAAAAAAATCTTTTCTCTTGAGTACATTGTGGTTTATTTTTTAGAAATCCAAAATGACATATTTTACTAGATTATTATTGCTCCTCACAGCCCTGAATTGGTTTAAATGAGTGTGAGAATATCTTGTTATATAATTATCCTTGAGTAAAGAATATTTTTTGAAAAAATATGTATGCATATATATTGTATATTTATAATTAATGGTCACAACAAACAAAATCAGTTAATATTTTTATCACAGGGATTGATTTTAAAAGTTTACTTTAGAGACTAGCCCATCTATATAGTTAGATTTGAAAATTTCTACTGTAATATATATATACATATTTAAATATATATGTATATATTAAAAACAAAAAAAAAAAATCACACAGGTTATATTCATGTGTTTGACAGATTTAACAAAATCCATGAAATAGAAAATGCCACCCTGTACAGTAACAGAATTGGGATATTATTGTAAAGCATAACACTTTACTCCATCTGAATGACTAAAGCTTTTAAAATAAATGTTCAAAAACAAATTAAACCAAAGTAAAATGTATCACCGTTATCTGTGCTGAATGTGAATGGGTTCAATTATTTATTTGATATGATTTGATTCCAAATGTATCCACAAAACATATACTGTAAGTCCAATTTAAGTGGGTGTATGCCTTTCACCAACAAGGTACAAACAAAAAGAAAGGTAATATACAATACTCAAATTAAAATTCCTAAAAAGTTAAAAAAAATTAATTTATGGCAAAAATATATGTGCAAAAACGAATACTGACAGCATGGGCATCAATCCATTCAGTGTTCTGGTCTGTTATTTACTGAATTTCTGAGAAAAAGTGTTCCGATATACATCAATTTCTATGCAACATACAGTTTTGGAGAACCCAAGAAACTTAAAATTAGCAACTGAACTGAATTCATATCTTCCATTGCTACCTAACCGCTAAAAAGGACAAGGTTTCATACCATGCAGTTTATTAACAAGAACGTGGATACAATGCATTGCATCTGCTTACACGAAACTTCTGCAGTTCGTTTTCGGCTCTCACTGCCATTCATTATACATACATTTCGTAAAGCTTTAATATATTAAATACTATTTTATTTGATTGCACGCATTTTTTGTTACCTTTTGTAAATATTCCCTTGGGGACAAATAAAGTTCTATCTATCGGTCTAACTTTTAAAAGACGTGCCTATTTAAAGAAAACGTTAAGTTACAACTGAACAAACTACGTAAATCATGAGATGAGATGAAAAATACAGAAATGTTTTCATTTTATTTATCGTGAAGTTACTACACACGAGGATACAAAATTTAATTCACGATCATGTGATTTTTACAGGCATACAGGCAAACAACTACGGAACCTTGTGACTGTATAACAGAGACTCTTTAGAAAGCTATCAATCAAGAAACTGTGTAAAGCTTACTACAGTTGAGTAACCTTAATGGCAGTTTTATCAAATTTTAAAAGACAAAAATGCGTGGAACTTTAGTCACAAAACTCAACGCTCAGTAAAATACTTTCTTAATGATTACCTCGAATCGTAACCATTAAATAAATGTAACTATGTGTATTAACGCGGGCGTTAATCTGCCACAGATAAGATTTTACCGACAGTCACTTCCTTATCGATCAGGATAAATAAGTGTTAAATGCTCTGATGTTGATCTTCCCTTGCTTCCGCGTTTAGAAAGCGCATGTTATAAATATTCCGCTGTAAATTTCTTTGGAATATTACCAGAAACCCTTCTAGTTCACATAAACTGATATTAATAGCCCGATCGATTGAAGCGCCATCACATAATCGACAAAGATTTCAAGAAAAGGCATGCACTCGAAAGTTGAAAGATGTATGTAATTACTTACATATAAAAACTTTACGTACCGGCTACAATCCTGGAGAAGAACCGCACATGCATTTGCCTGTAATCTTGAACTCAAGTATTCTATTTTGTCGCCCACTGTAGGCTTCAGAGTCTTACAGAATACATCATGCAAAACTGCGGCACTGTCTCCTGACGTCATCAGGAAGGGACGCGCGCACAAAAATTACTATGGTGACCACGGCGCGTCTTTACCAAGCGGCCTTTGATTGCAAACTGTTAGCAAGTGACGTTGAAAATATTTTACATTTTTAGGTCATTTATTATTTGTTCTACTTCCTATTTCTGTGCTGGTGAAGACAAGGCCTTGTTTGTTTGGGATGAGCGCCTAACCTACGTGTCTGGGAGTGGGGTTAATTGGCGATTACAGACTGACGCAGTGTGTGTCAGATGACTTTCGCTGGGAACAAATTCTCAGCATTTTCTTGATTCATGATTTAATTACATTATCAATTTCAATGACTGCAATGGTGACTCTTCTGTACAGTTAACCACCTGTAACTGTTACATTTTAATAAAAGTGGCACTGCAACCTCAAAACATTTTGCAGAAACTATTATCTAAGACTCAGGTTGAGTTCTTATCAGTAAGCATCAAAGGAGTTTCACTGATATCCATACTGCATACTTTAATTGCCAAATGTACTATATATATATATATATATATATATATATATATATATATATATATAT
>JANRMT010062818.1:45181739-45192029 GCA_026402145.1 Polypterus bichir lapradei | reverse complement strand
ATAGATAGATAGATAGATAGATAGATAGATAGATAGATAGATAGATACATACTTTATTAATCCCAAGGGGAAATTCACATACTCCAGCAGCAGCATACTGATATAGAACAATATTAAATTAAAGAGTGATAACAATGAAGGTATAACAGACAGACAATAATTTTGTATAATATTAACGTTTACCCCCCGGGTGGAATTGAAGAGTTGCATAGTATGGGGGAGGAACGCTCTCCTCAGTCTGTCACTGGAGCAGGACAGCGACAGACTGCTGCTCTGTCTGGAGATGATAATGTTCAGTGGATGCAGTGGATTTTCCATGATTGACAGGAGCCTGCTCAATGCCCGTCACTCTGCCACGGATGTCAAACTGTCCAGCTCCGTGTCTACAATAGAGCCTGCCTTCCTCACCAGTTTGTCCAGGCGTGAGGTATCCCTCTTCTTTATGCTGCCTCCCCAGCACACCACCGCATAGCAGAGGGCGCTCGCCACAACTGTCTGATAGAACATCTGCAGCAATTAAATTGCAGATGTTGAAGGACAACAGCCTTCTAAGGAAGTATAGTTGGCTTTGTCCTTTCTTACACAGAGCATCAGTATTGGCAGTCCAGTCCAATTTATCATCCAGCTGTACTCCCAGGTATTTATAGGTCTGCACCCTCTGCACACAGTCACCTCTGATGAGGGCCCTGGGCCTCCTAAAATCCACCACCAGCTCCTTGGTTTTGCTGGTGTTCAGTTGTAGGTGGTTTGAGTCGCACCATTTAGCAAAGTCCATGATTAGTTTCCTATACTCCTCCTCCTCCTGCAGCCCACAATAACAGTTTCGTCTGCAAACTTTTGCACGTGGCAGGACTCTGAGTTGTATTGGAAGTCCGATGTATATAGGCTGAACAGGACCGGAGAACGTACAGTCCCATGTGGCACTCCTGTGTTGCTGACCACAATGCCAGACCTGCAGTTACTGAGACGCACATACTGAGGTCTGTCTGTAAGATAGTCCACGATCCATTCCACCAGGTATGAATCTACTCCCAATTCTGTCAGCTTGTCCCTAAGGAGCAGAGGTTGGATGGGGTTGAAGGCGCTAGAGAAGTCCAGAAACATAATTCTTACAGCACCACTGCCTTTGTCCAAGTGGGAGAGGGATCGGTGTAGCATATAGATGATGGCATCCTCCGCTCCCACCTTCTCCTGGTATGCGAACTGCAGCGGGTCGAGGGTGTGGCAGACCTGTGGCCTCAGGTGGTGAAGCAGCAGCCGCTCCATGGTCTTCATCACATGTGACGTCAGCGCGACAGGCCAGAAGTCGTTCAGCTCACTAGGACGTGATACCTTTGGGACTGGGGTGATGCAAGATGTTTTCCAAAGTCTCGGGACTCCCCCCTGTTTCAGGCTCAGGTTGAAGATGCGCTATAGAAGACTCCCCAACTCCAGTGCACAGGCCTTCAGCAGTCATGGCGATACTCCATCTGGACCTGCTGCTTTGCTGGCATGAAGTCTCCTCAGCTCTCTGCTTACCTGGGCTGTTGTAATTGTGGGTGGGGATGTCTCTTCTATGCTGGTATCAGCAGAAGGATGGCTGGAGGGTGCAGTACTCCAAGGTGAGAGTGGGTTAGGGTAGTCAAACCTGTTGAAGAAGTTGTTCATCTGGTTTGCTCTCTCCACGTCTCTCTCAATGGTGGCACCCTGTGTCGAGCTGCAGCCAGTGATGATCTTCATCCCATCCCACACTTCCTTCATGCTGTTATTCTGCAACTTCTGCTCCAGCTTTCTCCTGTATTGCTCTTTCACCACCCTGAGCTGGACTCGGAGTTCCTTCTGCACGCACTTGAGCTCATGCTGATCACCGCCTTTAAAACCAAATTTCAGATCAATAGTTCAAACGGTTTGCGAGCTACAGGTGATTTAAAATTCTGGACAGACAAACGAACAACCACGGTAGCGTATTATGTAAGAAGATTATGTAGACCTTAATAAAATGTCTACATACACCACTCTGTGACCAGGGGCCTTATGTATAACGCCGTGTGTAGAACTCGCACTATAACATGGCGTAAGCACAAAAGCCGAAATGTGCTTACGCACAGAAAAATCCAGATGCAGGAATCTGTGCGTACTCCAACTTCAACGTTCTTCCGCTACATAAATCCCGATCAGCGTGAAAAGTAACGCTCGTGCACGCGCTTTATGTAACGCCCCAACTCCTCCCAGAATTACGCCTCTTTGAATATGCAAATGAATATAAATCGCCCTTAAACTCAGCCTTCTGTGAAAAGACAACGGGAAAAGCACGGGGGAAAATATAAGAATTTCAGCGAATACCAAGTGGAGGCAAAGGAAAAACATACTATTTGTTTAATTAAACCGTGGTATAATCAACAAAAGGAAGCTGATCGAGTGACATAGCGTGTTGGAGAAACTTGCAAGCTCACGTTCACAAAGTCGCACAGTGCCGGAAATAAAAAAGAAGTCACATATCAAAGTCGCCGTGAAAAGGCGAGTTGTAGCCCACTGTCTGAGTGTCATATGAAAGCTTATTAGGGTACAGAGAAAAAAAGGCACACAGTGGGGGAAAAAGCACGAAATGTCAACTTCAATCTCGACATTTCCACTTTAATCACGTAGTTTGTTTTGTCATTAAAGTAGAACATCATAAACGTAATCTTAAAATCATTTAATTAACCAGTTTCTCAAATCACATCGTGATTAAAGTATCACGTTAAACGCTTTGTTTTGTATTTGATCTTCTTTGTGCTCTATGTGTGTGAATTACTACTTGCTTCTTAAACCGGCTCTCTTCCTCCAACTGGACACAGAATCCATTACATTCGTGATATTACAGCTCTCTGAATAACTAAAATACTGAGATGTATACGTGATATCATTTTTATGATGATAGGAGTTAAAGCACGTTGTTAAACATGGCTTTCACGGCGCAGTGATTGTGTACGACCTTCGATGAAATAATTTATTGCAGCAGGGCGGCTCTAGGCTTGTGGTGGCACTGGGCAGAGGAAAAATCGGTGGCTCCTTCGCTCGCCAATGTCAGTAAGGTAGCTTATGCACGGTGGATGGCCACGTCCATTGCAGACACTGCATAGCCGCCTCGTGCTCAAGACACAAGCATTTAACCTTTGCCGAAATTTGTCGCTGCGTTTTTAGCTGTGTTGTTATTTTCTCTTTCTGTTTTATATTCAATATATATTGGCGTAGCCACCACTGCAGTCCTTGCTTTTCTTTCCCCAAATACCCAATCAGAATTGGGGAGCGCCGATTCTTCAAAACGTTTAAGGAACATTGAAATATCTTCGAAGTACATGTTTAATTATTATATCCTTCACGCCAGTCCCAGTGAAGAATATAGATTATTTAAATGAAGTTAAAGTTTTATCTGTATAATATAATAAACATATTTTGCTGCATTTAACCTTAAAAATGTACGGAAGCTCTGAACCGCACAGTGAAACAAAAACTATGGGATAACCCTTATCTCGTACGTACAAGATACTTTCACGTACGTACGAGATGTTTTCACGTACGTACGTGATAAACTTAGAGATGAACTTAGATTAAAATATTACAAAAGTGTGCTTCGGGGCTTCTTAATTACGACCTTACCAAGGCTGTGGCGCTTCAGTTTGACGTCACTTCCAGCGCTTGTAGCGCGGTGATATAAAAAAGCAGACGGATGGGCTTTTATTTATTAAAGGAGTGTGGGATGGTTAGAGTTGGGTTTAACAGCAGCATGCAATAACTACGTCGGGTAATGCCCAGAACGTCAGTCACGAAATGCCCATCGCATACCTCATTACACTATGGTTAAGAGTAGGCTTGTGGGAGGGTAAGGGTTTAGTTTACAGGTATTTGTCTGCACACTCGTACGGAGCACCGGAGGAGATATGGTGTTTTGTTTCTTCCTGGGAAATAATTTAGTACAACTTACTATCTCGTGCCCACCACTTACCATAGCCTGCGCACCAGGTTCTTTAAAGTCGCACCTGCCAATATTGCGTGTGCGCCGCATACTTTCAGATGAGCACCGAATGCCGTCGCGTGCTACTGTACATCATTTTCTGGAAACAGGAAATATCACTGAACAGTCTGATGTTTTCCTCACACAGTTACAGTACACAGAAATGAATATTGGCAGGTTTTTAAAGGCAGGCTATGCATTCAAGCCCAGATCGTTAAATCCGCGAAGCAGCACCACTAACCAATGCACTAATTTATAGTAAAAGGAAATTACATTAGTTAGCCATTTACTTTCTAGCCCGCAGCTTGTTATTCGCACAAGTTACGAAAGGAATTCATATTTCACGTATTTAGTGCGTGTGAAGTTTACCCAGTTCAATGTGGGTTCACTAATTTAATTCTCTGGTAAACCTGGCACACTCGATCGCATATCTGAACTAATGAACTGTGTGATTTAACGTGCATCTAAACAGTTAAATCCAAATCGGGCCACTGTAACTCCTGCTGTTTTCAGACAAGAAATGTACCCTTGCTAAAAAGCCAAACTTGAATATCCTAGTGAAATCCACTGGCCAACCTGGCACACTGGGTCACCCGTTGCATTGTGCAAAACGAACTGCGAACTTTACAAGTACAGCAGAGATCTAAATCGTGTTGCGGCGGATTTTTAACGTAAAAAAATTCATTGACTAACTTGCCCTGTTATCGGTGATTCGAAGAAGACACTTTCTTTCAGTTGACTGTGATATATAATATGCGCTCTAAAGAGTGAAATCGATTTGGATCTCTTTAATATATATATATATATATATAATATTTAGATATATTTTTGTTAAATGCAGTTGAATTTTGCCCAGACCAACCCGACTATAGTCAAATTGACTAGTAAATTTAGCATACATCTGTCTTCATATAAACGGCACAAGACTGATTGTAATATTGAAGTCACACTCTAAATTGTTAAATCAGTTTGGCTCACTTTCATTTTACAGTTCTGTAACAAGAGAGACTGCAGTTAGATTTTGACACCCAAATGCGGATACAAGTCCTTTTTTTCTAGCAAAGTTTACACATTCCCATATTAGCAACAAGTCGGACTCCGCTGTTTAAGGGGCAATCAGGTTAAATAACCATCCGTGCCTCTGATATGTAATAAAACTGAAAGAAGGTGTCTTTATTTTTTCCCATTACCGTAAACACAATGCCATCATAAGTTAGCCAATTAATATACCAAGTGTACCTACATTTGGGCTAAGCAAGTATTACCTGCAATTTAACTTAGTGATTCATCCTGTCAAAAACGTGACAATAAAAACGGCAGCAACACGATTTAGATCTCTGCTGTACTTTTAAAGATCGCAGTTCATTTTGCACAATGCAACGGGTGACCCAGTGTGCCAGGTTGGCCAGTGGATTTCACTAGGATATTCAAGTTTGGCTTTTTAACAAGGGTACATTTCTTGTCTGAAAACGGCGGGAGTTAAAGTGGCCCGATTTGGATTTAACTCTTTAGATGCACGATCGCGTGTGCCAGGTTTACCAGAGAATTAAATTAGTGAACCCGCATTGAACTGGGTAAACTTCACACGCACTAAATACGTGAAATATGAATTCCTTTTGTAACTTGTGCGAATAACAAGCTGCGGGCTAGAAAGTAAATGGCTAACTAATGTAATTTCCTTTTACTATAAATCAGTTCATTGGTTAGCGGTGCTGCTTCGCGGATTTAACGATCTGGGCTTGAATGCATAGCCTGCCTTTATAAACCTGCCAATATTAATTTCTGTGGACTGTAACTGTATGAGGAAAACATCAAACTGTTCAGTTATATGTCCTGTTTCCAGAAAATGATGTACAGTAGCACGCGACGGCATTTGGTGCTCATCTGAAAGAATGCGGTGCACACGCAGTATTGGCAAATGCGACCTTAAAAGTGCCTGGTGCGCAGCCTATGGTAAGTGGTGGGCACGAGATAGTAAGTTGTACGCACGAAATTGTTTCTCAGGAAGAAAAAAAAAACCCAGATCTCTTCAGTTGCTCCGTACAAGTGTGCAGACGAATACCTGTAAACATAAAGCACGTAACTAAACCGTTACCCACCCATCTTAACCATAATTTAACGGGGTATACGATGGGCATTTCGTGACTGACGTTCTGGGCATTACCTGACGTAGGTACTGCAAGCTGCTGTTAAACCCAACTCTACCCATCCCACACTCCTTTAATAAATAAACGCCCATCCATCTGCTTTTTTATTTTACCGCGCTACACGTGCTAAAAGTGACGTCAAACTGAAGCGCCATGGCCTTGGTAAGGTCGTAATTAGGAAGCCCCAAGCCACTTTTGTAATATTTTAATCTAAGTTTATCTCGTACATACGTGAAAGTATCTCGTACGTACGTGAAAACATCTCGTACGTACGTGAAAGTATCTCGTACGTACGTGAAAGTATCTCGTACTTACGTGAAAACATCTCGTACGTACGTGAAAGTATCTCGTACGTACGAGATGTTTTCACGTACGCACGAGATAAGGGTTATCCCATAATTTTTTTCACTGTGCTGTTCAGAGCTTCCGTAAAAATGATATCGTCATCATATGTAAATACGCGCTTTATAAAGTGGCTCAGGTTGTGCGATATTATAACTGTAGTACAGGTTGACAGTGGGATGATTGTACTTATAAGTACAAACAGTTCTACAAGGAGCAATTGATTGAGTGCGTTTATAGTTCTTGGGATGAAACTGTTTCTGAACCACGAGGTCCGTACAAGAAAGGCTTTGAAACGTTTTGCCGTGGCTGAGACAGCGTGTACTTGAAGCTGTACCCGATAATTCTCTTTCCGATCAGCTGCTGCTGTGATTCACACTCAGATACAGTGATATAAATACTCCGAGCGGTGCAGTGAGAGAGTAATATGGAAAAAGATGATCCGCTGTGGCAGCTCCTAACGGGAGCAGCTGAAAGAAGAAGGTGCAGTGAGAGTAACAACGCTAAAGCAGTTATGGTATTTGGAATACTATGGCTATTCCCTGAACCATTATATTGTTACAAGTTAATTACAATCAGATGCGTTACACTAATAAACAATATGCGGTTAGTTTCAGTGTATTTATAAAGCCGCGTCTGGAAAATAAGGTGTAATCACACAGGAACAGTATCATTGCTTTGACGCTGGGTGCCGCCAGTCTGCAAAACCAAGCGGAGAACTTGCGTACGACAAGGTATGAGGTACCGTGGAAAAGTGCGTGGCTTTACGCCAAGTGTAGGTTTTATACATCGCGATTTGAACGTGGAAAAGTTCTTACGCAACATTTCTGTGCGTATGCACCGTTTATACATGAGGCCTCAGGCACTTTAGCACTTCCTCCCCTTCCCTTCTACCTGAGGCAGTTAGACAGAGTAAAGGAACAGGCAGGAGTTAAGTTACATTACATTTAAACAGTTTATGTGAAAATGTGGGCTAAAACCTCTACAAAATCCTATTGCCAAATCCAGTATTACTCCTAAAGCTGACCTTTGTTCTTTGTTCAGAGCCATCTCACTTCTTTCCCTTTTAATTGCAGTGACTTTTACAAGCTCCTTTTCCTCTGACACATAAGCCAATTTCAAATATTCTTTCAACTTGACTATACAACCCTCCCAAATTCCACCCAAAACAACAGCACACATCTTCAGACATGAAACAGGACCCTGCCTCCCATTTTTCTCTTGTCCTGTTTCATTCAAACCAACTGCTGAACTGACACACTTCCCTTCCAAGTCAGTCACTCTTACACTAGTTTTTTTCTAAGTTTTCACACACAAATACTTGTATTTCTTTCATTTTAATTGTTTCTTGTTTAAATTCATACATTTTTTCACTCACGTCTCGGACTCCAGTGTCTTATTTAGTTAACACAGCAATTGCTTTAGCCTTCTATTTGATTATTTTTTCCTAAATCAAATTTAAATGCAGCTTTTTCTGTCCCAACAGAACAGTAAGTGAATCAGCTATTAGTGTTGCATTTTTTGAACAGACCTCAGAAGTGCATAGAGAATGTGATACACTGGGAAAAATCAAAGAAAATGCTGTTGCTCTTTTACCTTCCTTTCAACTCTCTTCTTTGGGTCACACTCATATTCCCACTTTTTATCTGAGCTCCCCTTGGCCTCAGATAAATTACCCACCCATGTTTTAGTGTTCCAGTCAGATCCCATACTAATGTCCTAACTTTGACTATGGGTGACTCCCTTTTACCATTTCTTTCTCTGCTTTCTGCTTTGACAGTGACTGATCTACATGCTAGCATCTCATGTTTTCTCTTCGTGATAACTTTTACATCTGCTAGACATCAACTGTAAACATTCACTCATTGCCACCTTTGTTACTTTCCACCATTTTCCTATTTTCTTCCTCATACTTTTCTTCCTTATGACCAAACATATAAGTGAGTAAACCTCTTCTAACAGCAGCTGTCTTCTTCATACCTGATCTCCATTTTGATACTTTTAATTCTTAAAGCCCCCTTTCATTTTGGGGCATGCCCATCTCAGCTTTCCCTACCTTTATGACAGGTTTTCATTTACTTATTTTAGCCTGCTTACCTCTGCCACTCCACTGGAAAACAACTGGCTTTAATATGAATTTATATTGAGTCTACAATGCTAAACTAATGCTATTTGGAAAATTATTTATAGGTTGGCTTACTTTTGCACTTGTAAACTAAAACACACACATACACAAACACACCATTTCTATCCACAATACCACTAATTTTGAGTGATGTCTACACTGCCAGTCATTCATTAGTATCATAGGGCCCACGATTTACCACGGCAAGAAATGGTAAATTCCGCGGCATGTTTTTTTAAAATTCTGCGTCGTAGGCCTACCGCGGCGCGGCAAATGCAGTACCAGAACTCCATAAGACTAATTCGTAACCCAAGCAAAATAAATGCAATTTTTCTTATTCTTAATCCCTAATAATAATCAATTCGTAATACTAATCAAATAGGTATATTAAAGCGTTCACATCCGCACATTTTAATCCACAGATTTGTTTTAGGCAAATGATGCTGAAACATATGTAGGCATAATATTATTCTCAACAAACGATCGAATAATGTTTCTAAAGCCATTATTTATTGTTGAAGAAAACGGCACTGTAAGCTCGTAGGTTTTCTTGTGACAGAGAATATCGCAGTGGTGACAACACCGATCCATATTTTGAGAACGAACGTTCCACATCAACAGAAGAGATCGGCAACGCAATGTAAACTTTAGCAAGAGCTGCTAAGCAAGGCAGTCTGTCCTCTAAGACACGCCAAAAAGCAGCGATATCAGCTGGAATTACTTCACGAGATGCTATGTCCAGATAAACTTGCCATTCATCTGCTGCGGCCATCATTGTTGGCATTGATTGTGCATGATCAGCAAAATTCTTCGATAAGAGTGGTAGCTGTCGTGGATCAAATATTCTCACAGATCTGAATAGGTCTATTGCCGGCTGTTTGGTTCCCACAAAATATTCTTCAAGTTTAGCAGCAGCATTATGCTTTGCATCTTCACAGCTGCTGACTGCAATTGGAAATCCGGACGATTTCAGGCAAGACAGTAAGTCAGACACTTTGTTGTAGACATCGACAGCCATGAATGACTGTGCTTCAAAAGAAGTCAGAGTGTTCATAATTGGCTGGCAGTGAACAGATACATATTCAAGTCCAGCTCTCAGTTCATTAAGTTTCTCAGTACTTTGCAGCAACGCCGACAGCTTCTTTAACTGGACTGTAGATCCACTGTGTTCGATTTCAGTAGCAACGAACGAGATATTAATGAGATGATGCAATAGGCTAAAGAAAGAACTTAAAGAAGTAATCAAAACTAATCATACTAATATCAATATGCCTCAAATAGTGAGATTTCATTCAGATTTGGTATTTTCCGCGGCGTGGTGTTTTACCGCTGCAAAACCCTAAATTCCGCGGGCCTTGGTAAATCTTGGGCCCTATTCATTAGCACTCCACTAAGATTCCATACATACTGTATAGGTGCATGTGGGTGATGCTTGCACAGCCTATCACCCCTCAGTACTTCACCTACACATAAGCACATAGAGATTTCCTACTCAGATAAAGACTCGAGTGATGCCCAATCTCTACTCACCCTGCAATATTCCACATAAGATCCCCTACCCTTAAATACATATAAGAGTGGTGCCAAATGCCTGTCACTGTCACTAGTACTGCAGTACTAGGGTGTTGTACCGTGTTAGCCATTATGAATGTAGAGAAAAGCCAAGCAAAATGACACCTTTTATTGGCTAACTAAAAAGATTA
>JANRMT010062818.1:45145274-45181339 GCA_026402145.1 Polypterus bichir lapradei | reverse complement strand
ACTCAGGCCCCTTCTTCAGGCAAGATGTAAGGGGCCTGAGTTGCCTCGAAAGCTTGCATATTGTAATCTTTTTAGTTAGCCAATAAAAGGTGTCATTTTGCTTGGCTTTTCTCTACTTGTACTGTACATAACATATGTACACATACCCATCAAAACAGTCTTTGCAAACAGAGTGCAAAATATGGCTACTCCAAAATCCTGTAGACTATGCCGTGTTTTGTCTGGTAGGTTCTTAGGTTGACCCTATTTTTCTTTTTATACTCTTTATTGTATACAGTCCATCTGTAATCTTCCTACTACATGACCTTTGAATGGACTTCTGAAACAGGCCACATTCCTGTCTCAATATGGCTGCCAAAATAGAGTTTTTTTCATCATGGTCTTTTTTTCATGGCCCGATGGTGAGAGAAAGAGAGAGCTAAAGGCATGGGCCTTATGTATAAACGGTACGGTACAGGTCAGGTCAGGTTGGGGTGCATGCACTGGTACAGCACATTGCCTTACCCACCACATGACGAAACAGTTCGGGATACTGGTTGGCAACACTCCAGGCAGGCATGAGTCCAGTCCCACCCTCTAGAAATTACCATCTATCTACTGCAGCTAGGTATTACGTGGGCGTCCCCATGGCCTGGTCCAGCTGCTCAGGTCCTCAACAATGAGGATCCTGCGAGCAGGATCACCCTTGAGGAACCATGCCACATGGCCATAGTGCCATAACTGATGCTCCCACACAATACAGGTAATATGTCTCATTCAACACAAAGTCAAACCAGCGGTACCCAAGGATTCTCCAAAGAGACACAGTATTGAAGGAGTCCAGTCTTTGTCTCAGGTTACTGGATAGCATCCATGTCTCGCAACCATATAGCAAGACAGGAAGCACCAGGACTATACAGTCCTTTAGAGTTTTATAAACGGTGCATACACACAAAAATGTTGCGTATGCCAATTTCCAAGCTCACTTTGAGATGTATAAAAACTAAACTAGGCATAAAGTGACACACATTTTCATGGCAGCCTCATACCGTGCATATGCAATTTTCTGCTGTTTTGCAAATGGGCAGTATGCAGATTCAAAGCAGTGCTGCTGTCTCTGTGGTCTTTTTTAAGATTCATATCCATAACGCGGGCTGTATCAAGTACACCAAAATTAATGGCATATCATTTACAAATTTAAGGCACTTGATTACAATAATTCTGTAACAATATAATGGTGCATGGAATGGCCAGAATGGCTTTAGCATTATTCCTCTTAGTGCACCACTGAGAGCATTTTAACCCATTGTATCTGTTTGAGGTACTAGTATCACAGCTGCACAGCAGCAGATCAGACAGCTCTACAGCAAGTTGTGTCAGAGTGCAGAGAATTACCGGGATACAGTTTCCCGTCCTGGAGAACATTTCTAGTACTCGCTGCCTCAGGAAAGCCACCAACATCTGCATGAATTCCACTCACTCATGGGATAGTCTACTGTATTTGAACTTCTTCCATGCTGCAAACGCTTCAAAGGCTTTTCAGCAAGGACCTTGAGGCTCAGAGGCATTGTTTTAATTGTAGATGATGCTACACCCCACAATTCCTGGGTAATGGGTCGAGTAATCAAAACAATGCCAGATGCCAAATGGGCAGTCAGAAGAGTTTGTGTGCAAACCAAAACCGGCACACTGGACAGACCTGTGAATAAACTGTGCCTGCTTCAAGAAACAGCCAATGTATGAAATTAGAAATTTTTAAGTGTTTGCAGATTTATTGCTAGTGATTTGAAAACAATATAGCAATAATAAAGTTTTTGGCTGTTACTGAAGTAAAATATAGTAATAGTCTCTGCTCCTGCATAAACAATTAGGGGCCAAAAATGTAGCAGCCAATCTTAGAAAGTTAATGCTTTAAGTTAAACTCATATTAGTGTCTGCTTAATTTGAATTGAATATAATTTTCTTTCATAGCTATAGATTATGGTATAGCCTTTCACCCACTGTAAGTTAATATGAGATAAAACTTTCTAGCTATATCTGTAATACAGTGTGTTTAATTAAGTCAGTGTGTGTTTGGAATAGTCCCATTGCTAGCATGGACTGAAAGACCCATTTACAGTTTGTAAATGAGATAGGCATACAGTTTTCTGACAGTTTAGAAATGGTTCAGCTGTATTAGAAAAATTAAAGAATGAAACAAGATATATAAGCTTTAAACAGAACCATTCTTAAACAAAAACTTTTCCTTTCTTTGCTATATCAATTTTTTTTCTCAATTTTTGTATGAACTGTTTAACTTTGAATTTTTACTTAAGCTTTTAAAAACAAAGATATTTTGCCTGTGGAATCATTTCAACGTGTCAAGTTATTTCCTGAATCTCATGAAGCAAACTAAAGCTACAGAACTTTGGTGATTTTGGATAAACGCAACTACAATATTTTGTCAGAAACAACTTCATCCTGAGAGCTATAAACACACTTGATCAGTCCATCAAATGCTCCCGGTAGAACTACTTTTACTTATAATTACAATTACCTATTGTACTATAAACTATACTATAAACTACAACTGTAATATTACACAATCTGAGCCACCCTTTGAACCATTTGCACTATCTGCACTACAATATACAGTGGTGCTTGAAAGTTTGTGAACCCTTTAGAATTTTCTATATTTCTGCATAAATATGACCTAAAACATCATCAGATTTTCACTCAAGTCCTAAAAGTAGATAAAGAGAAACCAGTTAAACAAATGAGACAAAAATATTATACTTGGTCAGTTATTTATTAAGGAAAATGATCGAATATTACATATTTGTGAGTGGCAAAAGTATGTGAACCTCTAGGATTAGCAGTTAGTTTGAAGGTGAAATTAGAGTCAGGTGTTTTCAATCAATGGGATGACAATCAGGTGTGAGTGGGCACCCTGTGTTATTTAAAGAACAGGCATCTTTCAAAGTCTGCTATTCACAACACATGTTTGTGAAAGTGTATCATAGCACGAACAAAGGAAATTTCTGAGGACCTCAGAAAAAGAGTTGTTGATGCTCATCAGGCTGGAAAAGGTTGCAAAACCATTTCTAAAGAGTTTTGACTCCACCAGTCCACAGTCAGAAAGATTGTGTACAAATGAAGGAAATTCAAGACCATTGTTACCCTCCCCAGGAGTGGTCAACCAACAAAGATCACTCCAAGAGCAAGGCGTGTAATAGTCGGCGAGGTCACAAAGGACCCTAGGGTAACTTCTAAGCAACCGAAGGCCTCTCTCACATTGGTTAATGTTCATGTTCATGAGTCCACCATCAGGAGAACACTGAACAACAACGGTGTGCATGACAGGGTTGCAAGGAGAAAGCCACTGCTCTCCAAAAAAAATAGCTGCTCGTCTGCAGTTTGCTAAAGATCACATGGACAAACCAGAAGGCTATTGGAAGAACGTTTTGTGGACGGATGAGACCAAAATAGAACTTTTTGGTTTAAACGAAAAGTGTTATGTTTGGAGAAAGGAAAATACTGCATTCCAGCATAAGAACCTTATCCCATCTGTGAAAAATGGTGGCAGTAGTATCATGGTTTGGGCCTGTTTTGCTGCATCTGGACCAGGATGGCTTGCCTTCATTGATGGAACAGTGAATTCTGAATTATATCAGAGAATTCTAAAGGAAAATGTTAGGACATCTGTCCATGAACTGAATCTCAAGAGAAGGTGGGTCACGCAGCAAGACAACGACCCTAAGCACACAAGTCGTTCTACCAAATAATGGTTAAAGAAGAATAAAGTTAATGTTTTGGAATGGCCAAGTCAAAGTCCTGACCTTAATCCACTCGAAATGTTGTGGAAGGACCTGAAGCGAGCAGTTAATGTGAGGAAACCCACCAACATCCCAGAGTTGAAGCTGTTCTGTACGGAGAAAGGGGCTAAAATTCCTCCAAGCCGGTGTGTGGAAATGATCAAAAGTTACTGAAAAATGTTTAGTTGCAGTTATTGCTGCAAAGGGGGGTCACACCAGATACTGAAAGCAAATGTTCACATACTTTTGCCACTCACAAATATGTAATATTCGATCATTTTCCTTAATAAATAAATAACCAAGTATAATATTTTTGTCTCGTTTTTTAACTGGTTTCTCTTTATCTACTTTTAGGACCTGAGTGAAAATCAGATGATGTTTTTGGTCATATTTATGCAGAAATGTAGAAAATTCTAAAGGATTCATAAACTTTCAAGCACCACTGTATGTATATGTATATTGTACTTATGCTTTCATATTGATAGATAGATAGATACTTTATTAATCCCAAGGGGAAATTCACATAATCCAGCAGCAGTATACTGATACAAAAAACAATATTAAATGAAATAGTAATAAAAATGAAAAAAAATAAAAACAAAAAAGCAGACAATAACTTTGAGTAATGTTAGCATTTACTCCCCCAGGTGGAATTGAAGAGTCGCATAGTGTGGGGGAGGAACGATCTCCTCAGTCTGTCAGTGGAGCAAGACAATGACAAAAGTCTGTCACTGAAGCTACTCCTCTGCCTGGAAATGACACTGTTCAGTGGATGCAGTGGATTCTTCATGATTGACAGGAGTTTGCTTAGTGCCCGTCGCTCTGCCACAGATGTTAAACTGTCCAACTTTACTCCTATAATAGAGCCTGCCTTCTTAACAAGTTTGTCCAGGCGTGAGGCGTCTTTCATCTTTATGCTGCCTCCCCAGCACACCACCGCGTAGAAGAGGGCACTCGCCACAACCGTCTGGTAGAACATCTGCAGTATCTTATTACAGATGTTGAAGGATGCCAACCTTCTCAGAAAATATAGTCGGCTCTGACCTTTCTTATATAGAGCATCAGTATTGGCAGTCCAGTCCAATTTGTCATCCAGCTGCACTCCCAGATATTTATAGGTCTGCACCCTCTGCACACAGTCATCTCTGATGATCACAGGGTCCATGAGGGGCCTGGGCCTCCTAAAATCCACCACCAGCTCCTTGGTTTTGCTGATGTTAAGATGTAAGTGGTTTGAGTCGCACCATTTAACAAAGTCTTTGATTAGCTTCCTGTACTCCTCCTCCTGCCCACTCCTGATGCAGCCCACAATAGCAGTGTCATCAGCGAACTTTTGCACGTGACAGGACTCCGTGTCATATTGGAAGTCTGATGTATATAGATTGAACAGGACCGGAGAAAGTACAGTCCCCTGCGGCGCCCCTGTGTTGCTGAACACAATGTCAGACCTGCAGTTCCCAAGACGCACATATTGAGGTCTGTCTGTAAGATAGTCCACGATCCATGCCACCAGGTGTGAATCTACTCCCATCTCAGTCAGCTTGTCTCTAAGGAGCAGAGGTTGGATGGTGTTGAAGGCGCTAAAGAAGTCCAAAAACATAATTCTTACAGCACCACTGCCTCTGTCCAAGTGGGAGAGGGATCGGTGTAGCATATAGATGATGGCATCCTCCACTCCCACCTTCTCCTGGTATGCGAACTGCAGAGGGTCGAGGGCGTGGTGGACCTGTGGCCTCAGGTGGTGAAGCAGCAGCCGCTCCATGGTCTTCATCAAATGTGACATCAGAGCAACAGGCCGGAAGTCATTCAGCTCACTAGGACGTGATACCTTTGGGACTGGGGTGATACAAGATGTTTTCCAAAGCCTTGGGACTCTCCCCTGTTCCAGGCTCAGGTTGAAGATGCGCTGTAGAGGACTCCCCAGTTCCAACGCACAGGCCTTCAGCAGTCGTGGCGATACACCATCTGGACCCGCTGCTTTGCTGGCACGAAGTCTTCTCTTCTTGTTCATTTGGTTTGATCTCTCCACATCTGTCTCGATGGCGGCACTCCGCTTCGAGCTGCAGCCAGTGATAATCTTCATCCCATCCCACACCTCCTTCATGCTGTTGTTCTGCAACTTCTGCTCCAGCTTTCTCCTGTACTGCTCTTTCGCTGCCCTTTGTATTGACATAGAGAGCGAGTCCTCCTCCTTTCTTCTTCCCGCAGGTACTTGTGTCTCTGTCCACTCTAACTGTGCTAAACCCGGGTAGCTCCACGTTAGCATCTGGGATGGTAGTTGTTAGCCACGTTTCACTAAAACACAGCAAGCTGCATTCTCTGTAGGTTCTGACATTTTTCACCAGCACAGCCAGTTCGTCGATCTTATTTGGTAGTGAGTTCACATTTCCGAGGATCACAGAAGGCACTGACGGTTTATAACGCCATTTTCTCTCAAGTTGTCTCGCTTTTATCTTATCTTTTATCTTTGCGCCGGCTCGGCTGCCCCAATATCGTCTTCTTACCTCATCAGGTAAATAAGGAACCACACCGGCGTGAGCATTTCTTCTCAGTGCTTTAAGCTGACTACTTGAATAGGCGAGTCTCGGAGTGTAAAAATCCATGTCAAGTAGTAAAAATAGTAAAAAGTGTCCAGGGAGCAATTCCACATAAATGAAAGTGGTAGAAGTGATCAGTGAAATAGAGAAATAGAGAAAAAAAAAATAGATAAAAAGGTAAAAAGATAAAGTCATACACGGAGCTGCTGGAAAGGCTGCCACTCGGATGCAGCGCTGGAAATCTGATGTTGTAAATTTTTCATTTTTTTATCATATTATTACTATTATTTTTATCATTTTATAGGAAAATTAGTTTATGGTGGAGTTGCATATTGAATCTCATTGTACCAAACAATGACAATAAAGGAATTGAATTCAATTCAATAGAAGAAAGAGTGTAATTACATATGATGATCCCTGGCTTCTAAGTCAATTTAGATTTCCAAGAACTATCCTCTTGGAGCTGTGTGCTGTTGGAATACTTGTATACTTGATATCATTTTTATGATGAAATGCATTAAAGTATGTATATTACATTTTACAGATAAATTGTTAACTTCATTTAAATAATGCATGCTGTTAATAATTAAAAATGAGAAGACATGGTGAATGCATACCATAACACGGTAACAGGAGTGCACAGGCAGTGATCGCCACACAGAATACATTGCATTCATGATATTACAGCTGTCTGAAAATTTTAAGAGTACTAAGATGTATACTTGATATCATTTTCATGATGAAATTCATTAAAGCATATATTAAACATGTGGGGGCATGGTTGTGCAGCGGTAGCGAATATGAAGATGTTAATCGTGTGGCGATTGGTTATGTGGAGAAAGAAAAGGGAAGGACAGGATTTGGAAGCTGATACGTATGATACTGCTAAAATAAAGAATAAAGAAAGTTCATCCAGAAATACATCCATTACATTCCCAGGACAACTTGCGACAATACAGTAATCCCTCACTTATCGCAGGAGATAGGTTCCAAGGCCGACCGCGATAACTGAATTTCTGCGAAGTAGGGACACCATATTTATTTAATTATTTAACGTGTATTTGTACGTTTTTAAACCCTCCCTGTATTGTTTACAACTCACCCTTTACTCTGTTAATAACAGTGACAACTGCTAAGCAATATTAAATTGGTAGATAATATGATAGCAATAGCAATAATATAATAGCAATATGAAATCGGTAGATAAGTTTACACTTACCGCGTGATGATGGTGATGAATATGCTGCGCAGTAAAAATGATGACGATGAAGGATGATGATGACTTTTACTGCGCAGCCGATGACTGTATTTTACGTCTTTTCAGACGGCGGTGCCATTTACTGGGACACCTCCTCCACGGTTCTCCACAGATTCTTGTTTTTGTTTTTTAAAATCCTTGGGTTTTTCGACTTGTAAATAAACCTTGGCTTTAACAAAAATCCCGCAGCATTGCCACACATCATGAGGGTCACACGATCCTTGTATTCTTTAAAGCTAGAGGCTTTTGCTTCCACTTTGAACAGAAAAGTTCGTGACGGCATTCTTTTCCAAAACAAGGCCGTCTCATCCATACGGCCAAAGCAGATTCCATACGGACGATCTCTTTATTACGAGCCATAACCACTCTCTTTGCCGACTTTTGAAAGGTGATGGTAGCCGTCTTCCTAATGTTCGCCTCTTCCTTCTTGATGTAGCGAACAGTGGATTCGTTCACGCCATATTGGCGGGTCACAGCCGCATACGTTCTCCCTTCCTTCAACATATCCAGAAGTTTCACCTTCTCAGCGATCGTCATCATTCTTCGTTGTCGCTTAGGCTCAGCACCAGCCTTGGAAGAAGGAGCACGTTTGGGAGCCATTGCAGGGGGTAAAAATTGAAGCGAAGTTCAACACAATCCACAAAAAAATCACACACAGCACACTGTAAAATAAACCGCTCAGCGAGAAAGCTTGAAGCGAATGACAAGGGGAGATACTGTGGGATCTAGGCATCAGTCAAAGCACCAATCACAGGCCCGATTAGAAAGCGGAAAGCTGTGATTTGTCGTCTCCCTCCCATGTGACAATCACAGCCCGTGCTACAACGCACGTAGTCACTGAACTTGTTTTGTTGTTCTTAGACTAGGAAATACTATTACTATATTTAAAAACCCGCGAAGTCATGAATCCGCGATAAGTGAACCTCGAAGTAGCGAGGGATTACTGTATCTGTAAAAAGTGACTTCAAAAGCGCTTGTACATTCAATGCAGAGAAAATTTATGGCAGCTGTGACAAGGTTCCATGAGGCTATGTATGAATGAGCATCCCACTGGTTTAACTGAAATAATGTGTAAATGTTGGGTTCGTGAGCTGGTGGTCAGGGACACAAAAACAGAATTCAATGGATGTTCTTCTGAGCAGTGAATGTAATGTATTCTGTGTGGAGATCACTGCCTGCACACTCCTGTGGGTATAAAAGAAAACCCGTTTAAAAAGTACATACAAATTAACTACTGGGTCAGGGAACACTTAGAATACGAAGCATTTGACGTGCTGCTTTAGTTACAATTGGCTTTGAGAAACTCTTTGAGAAAGTTTTTCAAGATTAAAGCCACCAAATAGTACATTTCTCCTTGCCTATACTTCACTGAGCAGCACCTAAATTTCGCATTTGCTTAAATTCTTCTTTTTTCCACATGCTTTTGCCATTTTGTTTTAACAATACACTGAAAGGATGTGGCTATTTATATTGATTTGCATATTCAGAAATACAAAATTCTGATAGGAGTCAGGTTGGGGCTATAGACACGTGCATGTGCATTAAAATTAATGTTCATTGGGATTTATAAAGGGTAAGTGCATGTAACTTTGCTTACGCACAGTTTTATGCATCTGAATTTTTTTTGTGTTTGCACATTTCCAGTTTTGTCCGTATGCCATGTTTTAGTTTGAATTGTACACACGGCATTATACATAAGGCCTGAGGTGACCAACCTTATACTATTCTTACCACAAATCACAAGCCAGTGGGGTGCTGTGGTACAGATGGCTTATAGACTCTAAGTCCAAACACTGTCACCCTTGCCAAGCTAGTATGATTCATGTGTCACCCAACCACTGTAATTTTCACATCCTGTATCAGTCATAAAGGCTAGGGAGAGGGGGGTTGGGGGTTGGGTAGTAAAACAACAAAGCTCAGCTATTCTCATCAATGATGCAAAACATGCCCCCATTAACACTATCTAATATTACATTTGTTTTGTCTATCTTACAAATAAAGGCATACAAAATATGTATCACCTCATATACTAACTATTACTCCACTACAGGTATGTAAACAAATGAAAATTTATATAGAATGTATTTTTTCAAATAAGTGCAATTAAGTTTTTTTTTTCAAAAATAGCTGTTTATGTTCCTGAGCACTGTTGCTTCCCCTCAACCACCATGTAAACAAATCTCGCTGGCATTTGAATATGGTTCAAATTAGTTACTCTGCATCCTTCAAATGTTTGTTTTACTACTAATGGGTGCAAAATAATTTTTTTTGCTTTTCAGTGGCTTTGACAATTTTGAACAAAATATTTATTATGTAAAAGGAAACACAACAATGTGAAAAAACTGGGGAACAACCCTGTTAACCCCATATAATTGAAAGTTTTTATAAAACAAAAACACACAAGTTGAGGAAAAATGTCATTTCAGTCCCGAGTTCAAAACAGATCTAACTCAAAGATGGCTGAACTGCGGATAATATGGCTTCCAGACAGGAAAGGGAGGGTCCAGGAAAGTGGATGACGGAAGGCTGAGAAGCTAACTAATCAGAGCATGCAGTTAAGTTCCTGTGTGCTGACTGGCTCAGTGACAGAGCGCCGAATTCGATTCTGCGACGTTAACCAGGAAATTCACGTCTTGCTCATTCAGCATTAACGTGTTTCGCTGTGTAAACAGTTAACTTTTGTGCTCTTTTGTGCTTATCTTTGTGCGTAGTCAAGCCCTTCGTTATGGCTCCAAAACGATCTGCTCCTGCTACTGCTTCAGGGGCCATGCTCAAGCACCAACGGAAGATGCTAACGATTGCCGAAAAGGTAAAAGTTTTGGATATGATGAAGGAAGGGAAAAGCTACACCGCTGTAGGACGCCATTATGGCATCAATGAGTCCACGATTCTTTTTATTTAAAAAGGAGGAAAAGAATATAAGATCTACAGCGGCAGTGTCCTTTTAACCAGGGCGCAAAACGAGTTGTAAGTGGACATAATAAGGCAGTAGTCCGGATGGAATCTGCTTTAGGGATTTGGATTGAAGACTGCCGGAAGAAGAACAACGGCGGTGCTACACAGTCACCTGAAGAGGCTCCTTTAGAAGGGCTGTAACGCTCTCCTTTGTTGTGCAGTAAAACTCATCGTTATCGGACAAGTCGTCATGTCATTGTTAGTGAGTAACCATAATTAATTTTCTACTTACAGTACTTAGTACATGTGCGTATGTTTAGTGTCACTGTACACACATTTACTGTATACAATTTTTCTTGCATTGTACGTATTTATTGCTGGTGGCCTGTCTATCGTAATGTCTATAACATATGTGATATCGGAGACACTTGATCTCTTTAAAATAATATTTAGGTTTTACTGTATATAAACAGTGTGTTTACACACATAATTTCAATGAATCTTACATAATATCTAAGAGAATACAAAGGGTTTATGCTGTATAACTGTGCGGGGAATATTTATAAACAGTGTTGGAGAGTTTATAAGGGCTTAAAATATATAAAAATAACCATACAAACATATGGTTTCTACTTCGCGGATTTTCACCTATCGCGGGGGGTTCTGGAACGCAACCCCCACGATCGAGGAGGGATTACTGTATATGGAAAAACGTATTAGGACACAACTCTTAATTAATCTCTTAATCTTTTAACATATAAAGCATTAAATGGTCAAGGTCCGTTTTACTTGTCTGAACTTATTATAACTTACAAACAGTGGGAGGTTGAGCTTTTAGTTACAGGGCCCCTAAACTGTGGAATGGTCTGCCTGCCACTATAAGTGATACCCCTTCGGTCTCAGCTTTTAAATCCCAGCTAAAGACTCGCTACTTCAGTTTATCTTATCCTGACTAGAGCTGCTGATTTACTGTACATACTGCATCTCTGTTGTTCGTCATTAGCACTAAAACATAAGTAACATGATAGTTATAATTGGATACTAACCTTCACCTATTCTGTTTCTCTTCTCAGTACTCAAATGTGGCACTTGGTGCCACGGCCCACCTGCCAAGTTGTTTTGCCTGCCTAAGGTAAAGTCATCCCTGATGGAGGATCGCAGGAATCATGGGAAAGAGCTGTGGAATGGCCAAATGAGGGAGGCAGCTTGATGAATGAGGTCTCCAGGACTCTAAACAAATCCAAATCATATTATGTGATATAATTTACTGTTAAATTCTACTCCGTACTTCTAAAATTTTTGTTTTTATACTGTATTGGGGATTTGTTCTGTTCTGTGTATTGTACTGTATTGTATTGACCCCCTTCTTTTTGACACCCACTGCACACCCAACCTACCTGGAAAGAGGTCTTTCTTTGAACTGCCTTTCCCAAGGTTTCTCCCATTTTTTTTCCCTACAAGGGTTTTTTTGGGAGTTTTTCCTTGTCAAGGCTTGGGGGCTGTCAAGAGGCAGGGCCTGTTAAAGCCCATTGCGGTACTTCTTGTGTGATTTTGGGCTATACAAAAAATAAATTGTATTGTATTGTAATTATTGAATTCAGATGTTTCAATCAGACCCATTGCCATAGGAACATAAAATCAAGCACCTAGCCATTCGGTCTCCATTTACAAACATTTATGAAACAAAATGGGTCATTTTGAAGAGCTCAGTGACTTCAAATGTGGCACTGTGATAGGATGCTACCTTTGCAATAAGACAGTTTGTGAAATTTGTGATAGCGGAAGTGTTTAGGGACAACAGCAACTCATCTATGAAGCGGAAGACCACATAAAGTCACAGAGCGGGGTCAACAACTATTAAGGTGATTCCATAGTAAAGGAGTTCCAAACATCCACTGCCATTAATGTAAGCACAAAAACTGTTTAGTGGGAGCTTCACGGAATGGGTTTGCAAGGCCAAGATGCTTCATGCAAGACTCACATTATCAAGTCCAATGCCAAGCGTTGGATGGTGTAGTGTAAAGCATGCTGCCACTGGACTGTAGAGCAGTGAAAATGTGTTCTATGGAGTGACAACTCATGCTCCTCTGTTTGGCAGTCAGATGGGTGAGTCTGGATTTGGCAGATGCTGGGAGAACATTACCTGCCTGAATGCACTATGCCAAATGTGATGTTTGGTGGAGGAGGGACAATGGTGTGGGGCTGTTTTCCAGGGTCTGGGCTGTGCCCCTTACTTCCAGTGAAGGGCAGTCTTAATGGTTCAGCATACCAAGAAATTTTTGAACAACTTTATGGTAACAACTTTGTGGAAACAGCTTGGGCAAGGCCCTTTTCTATTCCAGCATGACTATGCCCCATTGCACAAAGCAAGGTCCATAAAGACATGGTTGGATGAGTGTGGAAGAACTTGACTGGCCCACAAAGAGCCCTGACCTCATAAATGCTATACATAATGAACAAGCACAAATTCCCACAGAAACACTTAAAAATTTTGTGAAAAGCCTTCCAAAAAGAGTGAAAACAATTATAGCTGCAAAAGGGGGACCGACTCCATATTAAACTCTATGTATTTGAATGCAATGTCATTAAAGTCCCTTTTGGTGTAATGGTCAGGTAATCCCAATACGTTTGTCCATATAGTGCATATTTAATTCCATCTTACTGTTCCTGATACATTTCAACTCCTCCTTGACTGCTCTCTTACTACTACAATACTGAACAGATTACAATATACAAGCTTTTGAGGCAACTCGGGTAACTTCTTCATCTTGCCTGAAGAAGGGGCCTGAGTTGCCTCGAAAGCTTGCATATTGTAATCTTTTTAGTTAGCCAATAAAAGGTGTCATTTTGCTTTACTTTTCACTACATTCACAATGGCTAACACGGTACAGCACCCTAGTACTAGTAAAATACTGAAAAAGACTCTTTGCTTCACTTGCAATATTACTCTCTAACTGCCTTTTAGCCTTCCTAATATGCTTATTAATGGTTGCTCTCATTCTGTCATATGCCCTTCAATTAGCATTGTAGTTATTAGTCTTGTACACCTTATACAGCTCTTTTTCCTTTTGCAACTTTTATTCTATCACCTTATTTACCAACAGTGAAATTTGCTTTAATTTCTTACTAATTCCAAATTTTGGGATGCACTTTTCTGGCATTATATGTAAAACACAGTATGTCTCCACACCTATTATGCATATTATGTCATTTCAAGTTTTTTGTCCTTTTCTGTTATGTATTGAATGTTGTTTTGTTTACTATTTATTTAATACATATGTTTTATATTTATTTATAGATTTTTTTTTTTTGCTACCTCCCCTTTATATGGAGTTCCAAGGGCGATTAATCTGGAGGACTGCTCTCTGCCTACATTTTCTAGGCAGAGGGTCCGTTTCTCCAAATCAGCATTGTGTTTGGTATTGTGGTATTGTGGAGTAAAGATCTTACAAGCCTTACAAAGCTCCAGGAAGATATCTAATTAAGGGAAGGGTCCCTAAACAATGCAGTGGAGTTATCTCAGGTATCATGTGTCATCTTTTCAGTTGCTTACATTAAGAGCACAGAGTGACAAAGCTCTGGAAGAGCCCTGAAATCCAGCCAATTCCAAAAAATAACTGCCCTATTGAATTAAATGATTATCTTCCAGTGGCTTTAACATCACTCTTGGTAAAAAGTCTGGAGTGTCTGGTCTGTGATTGCCTTACTTTACAGGTTGGCTCTTCTTTGGGACCATTGCAGTTACCATACAGACAGAACTCTTCAGTGGAGAATGCAATCTTGACTGTTCTTTATACCAGTTTTACTTATTTGGAGAAACCACACTCCTTTGTGAGAATACTGTTTATTGACTTTACCTTAGACTTTTACTACAAGAAACCTGATATCACCTACAATAAATTACTGATCTTACAGGTGGACCCCCTTTTCAACCTATGAAGCACTGGCTTTCTCCTCAGTCAGGAGCATTTTGTTAAGGTTGACAATATATATTACTATAGTCTATCATACATCAATAGGAGCTCCACAAGACACAGTGTCCGCCCCTATACTCTTATCTAGCAATATACTAACATCTTGACATGATCTTGACAGCAATTATTTAGATAGATAGATAGATAGAAGTTAGCTCTCAAGTTTGCAGATGATAAAGCATTGACTGACACCTCCAACAATGTGTCACATTTTGTGGAAGAGGCTAAGGGGATGCAGAGGGGGTGCCAGGAGCAGAACCTCTAATTAAGACAAAAGAGCTGCTCATTGACTTTAGAGGAATTAGTAGCTTTAAGTATTTGGGAAACATATTGGATAGTAACTTGAACTGTAATGAAAACATGCAATATATTAACAAAAATGCCATTAGCACAACTATCTATTAAGAATGCTGAGGAAAATTAACATTTCAACTAGTATTTTACAGAACTATTATACACGCCATTTTGAGAGAGAACTGACTTTTTAATTATGGTCCTGGTATAAGGGTCTGTCTGACTAACAAAAATATGCTTACGAAAATAATTCAATTGGGGTCTGCTCTTTGTGGACAATTACAATTAGTACTTCACGAATTATATAGCAAAACAGCAAAATGAAAAGCAGATAAGACTACAAAGGACCAGACAAACTGCTTGAATTTTACCTTCTATGAAGCGATACCTGCAGCCAAAACTTAAAACAAATAGATGTAGAAACAGTATTTTACCGACTGTACTACAACTTTTAAATAATCTAATTTTAATTTTGTTGAAATACGTAATTATTATAGAATTATTTTTTATTGTATATAAATACATCATTAAATCATAATTTATGTATGTGTGTATGTAGGAATGTGTTTTTGCATGTTTCCGACTGGATCAAAGCAAATTTCCACTTGTGGAAAATAAGGGTAAGTTAAACTAGGCTAAGTACTTTTTGGATTTTCAGTTTCATTGGATTTTTTTGCTTTTATTATGTGGACCTTGCCTTGGATTGTAAGTGGACTTGTTTGAATTGGGTCGACTTTTTAGCTTTTTAATGTGTTGTTTTTTTTTGCCACTTTGTGGTATGGATTGCAACAACAATAGCCATAACAACTATAAACAACATGGCAGCATCCATGAGGAAAATCTACAAAATGATGGAGGACCTGAAAAATATCAAACAAAATTGAAACATTGTAATTTTATGAGTAATAATAAAAATGAAAAAAAAACAATTTCCAAAACAAAAAATGTAAAATTAAATCAATTAAATTTGGAAAAATAAAACCAAATAAATGCCCATTAAAATCATTTCAAACCAAATTCTCAAAAACACAATACCGCCACCATCTTCACCATTTTATTAATTATGTTAATATGATCATTATTTGTTTTACAGATCAGTTTGCTATATACTTCAATTGTTACAAAAAGCAATGGAATCTGCTGTTTACAGTGACATGCTAACTTTGCATAGTGCTGCGTCAATTTGAATAATTTCCGTTATTAAGTATATCCCATAACTCCCTAGCAAAGGAGTGCTTTATAGATCCAAAACAATGAATTTGCAATTTTCAAAGACATTTCACACTTGCCTGTGAGCCATGTCACATTTAGGGGGAACTGAATTTAAGTCACTGTCCCTATTTGCATGGTAGCTGTTTCCTGAAGAGGCATTAGCTCTCTTGGAAATGTGTTCTTTTAAAATTGTGGCATATTAAATAATTAAACAATATCATAATATACCAGAAACGTCGATATCCCTCCCATCGTGATTACGGCGGTACAAGAATCACATGAGAAACAATATCTTTTAGCTTACATTTACTGACGATTAACGCGGTTACAGACGGAGAGGCGCATGGTACAGACTTAATCCAGGTGGGAAATCTGGATCAACACAGTCAGCCATTTTCTCGTCACCACGCTGGGAGGTTTTTCTTCGAGCTTTGTCGATTCCGCCTCTAAAGGTCTGGCTGTTGTCCAAGCTTTTATAATGTAGCACTAGCACTATACCTTCTGTTCCATTCATCTAAAACCAGCGTAAACATGGACAAACAGTTACATTTAACATGCTGTTATCAAGTACTGATCACTGTATCTCATCAATGGTGTTAGTGGAGATTTTTGCCCTGTTATTTCTTACATAGACTGTGTTGTATCTACATATTACTGAATTCATGCAGTGGGTGTTATAGCATCAGATTATATTAGAATCCTATATAGCATCTTGATGGATTACTATTCTTTGGCACTCCTATCATTTCTAGCTTCAATATGTTGCTAGATGTACCCCACCCTTTGGTGTCTGATCCCTTTATGAGTTACAATAATTGTAACATAACTCAGATGCTATTCTAGCTTCATTGCTATGATTATTAATTGTTCTTAACTAGTATTATTGCATATTTGTTCATTCACTATCTGTTATCCTCCCTAACTTCACTATCAGATGTTTCTATTTCAAGTTAACAATTTACAAGTTCACATCATTGATAAATCATGCATATCTTCATACCTTTGAGCCCTTCTTATAATAGTTTCAAGTATATTCCTAGACTTGCTATATATATGCCTTGTCCAACCCAGTGGTCTGTTAACAAAGTCTTTTTCTTGGTGGCTTTGCAGATTGGTAACTTTGCAGATCCGTCTGAACAAAGTGTGACTGCTTCAAGGCACTAAAGTTTTTTCTTACTGGAACAGAAAGTAAACAGTCCTTTTACCATTAGGGAGCTCATAAGATGAACACATGGTGACTGTCCCTTTTTAGTAGAGGTGCACTTCCCTCTAGGCTTGCACTGTATTCAGTGGTCACAGCTGTCACATCACCTCAGTGGCTACAGCCTGTCCTTGAAAAGTCCATAAAACTTGTCTCATTAGCAAAAATGTCTGCTCACATCATGGCATCAAGTTTGAGTAGCTGGACTTTCTTTCTTTGGTTCTTTACTCTGTTCCCTCTGGAAAAGCAAGTGTTTCTTCACCAGCTATTCTCAGGTATGTGCAACAGATGAAAAGTCATTAGTGCAGTACAGTCTCTGTAAATCTTCGTTTGTGTATACGCCACCTGTTACTTCATTGATAAAACTTTACCACTGAATGGAGAGGCTTTACCCACTAAATTGAGTGGTCAAACTAAAAATACTTGCTAGGCTAACCAAATAAGGGTATAAGGTAGAGCAAATACATAACATAAAGCAATTATTTCCCAATCATATGTATCATACAATGCAGCATTATAAATGACAATTCTAGACCCGCAGTTCAGTCTCATAAAACAACAGTAAGAAATAGAGTAATACATTTAAACTATGCTAGTGACAATGTTTCTTCAGTAGGATCATCATACATTACACAAAATTAACACATTGCCTCTGTTATCCAAGTGTCTTAACTTATAACAGGATGTTACATACAATGGTTCTAATGTATAACTGAATAATCCATTTAGCTATGTGCATTATCACTGAGCATTAACTTAATACATTGATGCAATAACAATTTTTCCTAAAATTAATCAGTTACAGAGACAAATCAATACATGTATTTCAATTCTAATACAGTTTGTAATTACTGAAGTGATAATAATAATCATTTGTCATACATCAAAATATGTAAACCCTCTATACTGTTTTTTCATGAAGACAAGTGTTCATTTGTTTGCATTTTTTCATTTAAACATTTAACACTTGCACTAAATCAGCATGCAAGAAAATTATTCCAATAGCTGCTGTTCATTAATTTATGATTGATAAATATTCACTATCCTTTGATTAGATTATTTCTAATTGCTCTGCCCAAACTTGCTATTAAGCTATTTTTTGCAACTTGTATAGAAACATAGTTTGTTTTTCATCCGTTGGTCACTGGATTTGCTGAATCTGGAGAAAAAGAACATCTATAGATTTAAATTAAACTTTTATGCTTATAATACTTTTCATGAAATTCAGATTTTAAAATTCTTCTCTTTGACTGACCATGTTACAAGCTATTCTAAGATTCGTCTAGGTCAATAAGTCATGGCGTTATTTAAACTCTGCATCTGTTTGCAGGCTTCAAAGACACAGACCAGGCACAGATTGTGTTATCAATCACCAGTCATGATCACTATTGATATTCACATGTATTACATTTAACCTTGAATATTATTATATGGGACGTCTCCCATTTCTACAGTTTTATTTAACATTCTTAGTCAGCTGACGAACATAGAAAGACAGACTTACAAATGACATAAACACGCATCTGTCACCCCAGACTCTGAATAAAAATAATTTATTCGTCTTTTATTTTCTTTTCTAGATTCTAAACTCTGCTTCATGTCCAAGCAGAATTACTTGGCTAACGCAGAAATTCGTTCACTAGAAAACAGACAATCAACCTTCACTCGTTTCAGTCATTTCTACACACTGTATTTGGCAATTGCTTCATTCTTTCACATATATTCACGTTCTCTTTTTCAACAATACTTCATTCACAGAATAAAGTTCTCGATTTCTAGCACATGTGCTATAAACTCACTCGAGGTTGTGCTTTTTTTGTTTATCTATAGGGTTTCACCATGCAACATACTTAAACGCGTCTTTTCCTTCATGCTTCTTATTAATCAAACAACATCTCAGGCCGCAAGCTGATATTACTGAAAATATTAGGAATGCTTCTTACCTCAGTTTCATACGCGCTATTTTCCAGATCATGGAAATTTCGTGGCGAACATCACGGTTCAGCGGCAACAAGGGCAAAATATTGCCCGTGGCGATCTGTAAATTCAGCGACAACAAGCGCAATCCACTCATGGGGAAATCACGCAGCACAATTCCACAACAAGAAAGTATTCCCGAAAAAGTTACACGGTCACAGAGAATATCCTGACTGAACAAGGAAAACATATATGTTTGAACCCTTATCTCGTATCACCGGGCAAGTGTGCTAACCACTGCGCCACCATACATTCCCTTAAGAGTTCCCAAAATACACAACCTCCATTCATGCACAATCGGGCACATGCTACATATCCGCGAGAACTTGTCTCCCTTCTCATTTAGTATTATTAAAAGATCAGGGTTTAAAAGGAAAAATGTTTTGCACATTTATAAGTTTTAAACAGAAGTGGAGACATTCTATTTTGATTTGCTTTAAACCAATTAAACATATCATTATCTTTCTTTGTTTTATGAGAAACTGCCTCATGTTTTTAACTTCATACTTATCCAATTAATCCCTTCTGAAAACAAAGTTTGGCCAGTACTTACCAGAAGGTACAAAGGCATGTTTCTCATTGTAAGTTTTAACCCCAAATGTATTTATTCTTTTTCCACTTTTTAGTTAGAGCTTTTTTGAATTTTAGCGCTATATGTGTACACCGTTTTACAAATTCTTTTTAAACATTAGCTTATAACATAGGTTCGTTATTTAAGCTATATTTAAAAGGCAATTTAATTATTTCTGTGTGTTTAAACACACGGCAATTTCTTAAAAGTACCAAAATAGGTGGGGTTTTGCCAAAACCTTTAACCTTTACCCATGTAGGTAGAAGGATAGGAACAGCTGTCGGTTTGCAGACTGCGTTTACCACGTGAACGAAGCTTGTATTTTTTGCATCGGGCTGCTAGGATGCCATTAAAGATTTCAACAAATTATTTTAGCGATTGTGATCGAGACGTTATGGATTCTATCGCTGTTGATTTTATTTCATCTTTAAGTTTTTTCAGCTCCGCTTGATTATTACGCAAACGGCAAGGTAAGTGCATTTCTTGCATGTTTGTCTGCCTGCTGCAACTAAATACAATAACGTGCCGTTCTTTATAGCTTTTTAATATTGTTTTATAATGGCTAGCGATGTAATTTATTTTAAATACGTCTTCCCCAACACGGCATTTACTTTTCTAGGTAGATTTTGGGCTTCGTACGGCAGTGCATTAATCTGTGCTGACCCTGTGAGTGCCGTTTCATTTTACTGGACAGCCAGTCTCGTGCCATAAGTTTCAATCTTGTTGTTTTCCATTTATTTTGTCCAATTTTAGTCCCACTTATGCGCTGAACTTAAAAGTTCAACCTTAAAAGTCCACGCTACCACGATTCGCCGACAGATGTCGGGTTTTCTTTCCAGCCTCATGCACTGTGCCAATTTTTGACAAGACTGCCTCTTGTCTTTTGATGGGATAAATTAATATCCCTATTCCAATTCGGGCCAGGCATGTTAAGGCAGTTTTAATTCTCGGTCCGGGAGTCCATGACAGTGCGCGCGACCAATCCCGAAATATATCCCAAATATTTTGACCGAGCCACCCATATCGTCAGTATAAGCATATTTTTAATATATATATATAAAATATTATAATTACTATATAATTATTAATGTAGCCACAATCTTGCCAACTACGCCATTATGTTTCCTGAAGAGGCATTAGCTCTCTTGGAAATGTGTTCTTTTAAAATTGTGGCATATTAAATAATTAAACAATATCATAATATACCAGAAACGTCGATATCCCTCCCATCATGATTACGGCGGTACAAGAATCACATGAGAAACAATATCTTTTAGCTTACATTTACTGACGATTAACGCGGTTACAGACGGAGAGGCGCATGGTACAGACTTAATCCAGGTGGGAAATCTGGATCAACACAGTCAGCCATTTTCTCGTCACCACGCTGGGAGGTTTTTCTTCAAGCTTTGTCGATTCCGCCTCTAAAGGTCTGGCTGTTGTCCAAGCTTTTATAATGTCTTGCTTCATTTGCTGGTCTTCTCTGTCTCCAAACAAGGGCTGAATTCCTCCTCCACAAAATACAGAAATATCATAGTGCTTACATGCCGATTCTCATTCTCCCAATAAGGAAAGAAGATTTGTGCTGATAGAGGACAGAAATACCCTAACCTGTGTTTAAGCTGACTATACAAGCCTCCAGTTGTCTTTGGCTATCTAATCCAATGCTTGGCTAGCAATTCCAACTGCTGAGCCCCTGTGTGCCACAGTTAACATGCACATGTGAATAAAACTCATAACAGTATTGTCCAGATATAGTGACATAAATAAAAATGTAGTATAACAGTAGCATCCAGCATGCTCATCATTAGCTTTATAGACTGGCTTCATATATACAGTAAAGATAATTCAAAATCCTTGGGAAAGCAGACATTCTGAACTTTTCAACATTATACAATATGCAGCCCTCTTCTAAACCCCCCTCCAACAATAGAAAGCTGTTATGGTATGCAGAGCTGGACCGCGGCATAAGCGAACTAAACTGCTTAGGGCCCCCAACGCCACCAGAGGGTGCCCAAGAGCACTTGAAATGTCTCAAAAGATAATAATATATATATTTTTTTAAAAAGTTATTATTGGAATTACAAGGTTCGAACTTGCAAAACATGAAAAGAAGTAGCAGTAAATTTCAAGCAACACAAACAGTTTATTCATAAATTCTTACAAAACACAAACTTGTGTTGTAGCAGTGTCTGCATGTAATAGATGCTTTCTACAGTTTAACTGGTTTGGTCATCTGAAACAACAGAACTTTTTGTTGTCTATATGTTTTCACCAGCCTGAAGAAAATGAATAATTATTTTACCATTCTCACGACATTATCTTTCAAGTCCAAATAAGAACAACTCCTTCGTTTTCTTCTTTGAGCGGGAAAAAATATTCCAAGGCGTCATGTCATCTTTCATGGCGACTCTGCCGAGTCATTTTCAGCAAAATGTCTCACCAAAAGAACAACTTCAATCAGCTATCTAACTACAGCACAGGTAAGCTACTTCTCGGATCTCTCATCATGTTGTTGAAACGAGGAAATAGTTTGGAGGGCACAGATGAAAGGTTATTCCCCTATTTCTGTATGATGCAATTTAACTGGAATATACAGAAAAATCGCTGCATTTTAAATTTAAAATATATGTAATTCTGCATGGTATCGGACATAAAGTGCGATGTATAAATCTTGACATGTTCTAATCTGGCATGGATCCGTGTCTCTTGAATTTAGTGTACGAGATTCACGTCTGAAATCTCATTAATTTTAGTATGTGTTACGGCCCCTCAGTGAAGCAGTCTGGCCACATGACAAAGAAATGGGAAAAAAATGACAGAAAGACCTTTATAATCTTAAGGAAACATATTAAAATTTTGTGATATACAGTATTATGTCTACAGTAATCACACAAAACACAATGTTAAGCTGGAGTGAGCTGGTCCCATGAATCGTGTGCATGAATGCACACTGTAAAGGACATTATATTAAATGCGATCAGTCATTACTAACATTAGGTCATAGTCTTCTCTGCGTTGAAAAGCTGCAAAAAAGTTATGTCACTGAAAAGGACGTATCCTTCTGGAGCAGAGAAAAGAAAGAAGAAGAAAATATAAGATGAGAAAAAACAGCAAGGTAAAGGTATGTTACATGACAAATTTCAGCATTTCACCATAATCACTTGCTAAATAGCATTATTCAGTTCAGTCAAGGATATAAATACATATGTGTCATCATAAAATCAATATATGGCATAGACTTATTTTCTAAAAATAAAAAGTTAAGTTTACATATAAACTTTTTTAAAAGATGCGTCAGTTTAGAACAGCATCGACTATGTCAACTATTTCTTGAACAGTTATTGTAATGTTGTTACAGGTTCATCTTTTCATTTTATGTCATTATTTAAGTATTTAATTTATTTGATGTTGTCTTTGTTTTGGGTTGCATTTTTATTTTTAAAATAAGTTATTTTATTTTATTTATTTGAAGTTGATAGTTGTTCTGCACTTTTACATGTTGAAAATTTTATTTAACAAAAAGCAATTAAAGTGTTTAACATGTTTAAAGTAAATACATGGCCTACAGGTTTATTTGGTTACTTTTCAACACATCACAATCAGTATACAACTATCACTGTACTGTACTCAAAGTACTGTACCTCTTTGAATAGGGGTTTTCATCCCAGCCCTCAGGACCCCTCAGACAGTCCAACTTTTTGCTCTATTCTAACTCCCCTCTACAACAGAGCCAAGCAATCAGTAATACTGAACGGCTGCTTCAGGTGTGTTGAGAATTAGGATGAAACAAAAAGTTGAACTGTCTAGGGGAGCCTGTGGACTGGGTTAAGAAACCTTCAATTTGAATATTAAAGTACTCATTAACACAAGACATTTCCTCCCTCAGTCCAAAGACATGCAGGTTAGGTGAATTGGCGATCCTAAATTGTCCCTAGTGTGTACTTGGTGTGTCGGTGTGTGTGTGTGTGTGCTGTGGAATGGAAGTTAAAATCTATTGCTAGTAATCTGTATGAAAATCTGCATGTTCTCTGTATGCCTTGGTATTATTATAACAGATAAAATAAGCGTGCTTATTAGGGTAGAGCTGCCAGTGTAGAATGCAGTTTTTGGCTCTTCCCGGCTGCTTCAGCAGTGTCTAGATTATCGTCCAATTAAGATGCCAAACGTATGACAAGTTTTCTGATAAGCTTAATTAAAAATATAAGACTAGAATTTCTGCTTTCCATTGTAATCAACAAATTGTGTAAGAATGTTCTGTGACCTTTGGATGAAACTGAGCTTATTTTTTCTAACTGTTTCTTTGAAGATCTCTGTTATAAAATGCAGCTTCCCCCCCCTTGAGGGGGCTTTTTCCACTTATTGTCTGTAAGGCAAAGATCTTCTACTCACCAAGAAGTCAGAAATAAAAGAATTCTGTTTGTTTGAATTGGTGTCTGCCTGCTATTGTTTTGAACCTTCGTCCACAGTTTTCTGGCGCCCGAACGTGGGGCGGAGACGGACAGGTGACTTCTCGAGCGGGATCGTCCAGAGGACCGGTAAAAGGACCGACTCCGGCCGGGTCGGAAGGACCAGCTCCGGAAAAAGTTAGGACTGGCCTGCCTCGGGTGTATCCTGCGTGAGAAGTCCCTGGCCTCCTCTGACCGAATACAAAGGCCGAACCAACTGGGATTTCCCTAGCATGTCACGAAATTCTTGGTGAGTAGACCGAGGGAGTTTGATTGAGTGAATGATGTAGCTCAGGGATTTGACCGGTTTACGGGAAGTTAAGGAAAATAAATACTGTATCACTAACGTAGTGGATGGTAAAACTGGAAAATAGAGAATAATACTTGGGTCCCTCGGGGGACAGTGTAAGATACTACAAGTACGTTAGTAAGTTACTCCCTGTGAAGTGGAGTAGAAAGGGGTGTGTGGCACACTCCTATTAAATAGGGGAATGGGAGTAAGAAAAGCATAGTATATGAATTGAGTGTCTGGGAAAAACACTGAGTGGGCGGACGAGTTTTCTGTTCCTAACGTCTGGTCATAATCCTGCTTCTACGGGTTGCTCTGTGGTGGAAACATGCACAAGCAGTTTGGCACATAGGAGGCGTCTGATGAAGGAATTGGTGTTGAGCACACCTTGTATTCCGGACTCCACGCTGAATATTGTTGTACGATTCTGCTAAACAACGGACACGAAACCACTTGAGTACTAACCCGGGAGTGGGACAGGACTGGGAGCAGAACGCCGCAGGGGCTGAATTGTTCTACTGTGGTCCAGTGCCATTCATTATGGGAAAGCAAAATAGTAAACCGGTCAAAGAGACTCCCTTGGGAAATGAAAAGTCTCTGGTAGAAGGATTATTTTTGGAAAGTGTCTCGGACACAAGCTTTCACTCGAGTCTGAAAGGGGGTTCAACCTAGAAAATTAATAGAAAAGAAAACCAGATTAGACTTTAAGAAAGCATGCAAAAAATGGAATAAACAGAGTGGTGGCAGATGCCCGATAGACGGGACTGTGGACATATCAGAAATATAAGAAATAAGGAAAATATTATGTAGAAATGCATGAGGATGTTGTAACAAAGGTCCGTATCGAATAGACATGTTTGATAGATGGGAATTGGTGATAAAGGATAGGAAATTGGAAGCGGCGCAGAAGCATAACGAGCTGCTGGCTGCTGAGGTCAAAACACGGAAAGAAAAGGAAGAGTTATTGCTAGCGTTGCAGAAAACGAAGGTAGAGACAGAGCCCAAGCCTGAAAGTAAAAGAAGACTCAAAAGAAAGACCCCCCTATACCCCGTAATCTGTCCACCCCCTCCTTACCAAACTACCCCGATTCCACCTCCTGCACCCCCTCCTCCAACTGCACCCCTGTTAACAGACGAACCGTCTGGAGCAAGTTTTCGTTACGATGAACAATATCATTATGACCCGTCCTTACATATTGACCCTGAGGAAGATGATTCAGATCATTCACAAGGTGCTACTGGGTTGCAATGGCAGAAACCAGAAGAGTCATCTGTCTCCCAGCGCACGAGAAGTCAGACCCTCCGCTCTAAACCTATGGGCGGTTTTACTTCCCCCTTCGGCTCCCCTAAACCTTCTGGCCTGACATTCTCTTGCCCCCTCATTGAAGTCCCCAACCCCCGACATGATCCCGCACATCCCCCAGGCAATAATAATCCCACTACCGTAATGATTCACCGAAATTGGGAAATTCAAGAATTAAAGGATGTGGTGTCTGAACTGCCCGACCACAAAGCAGTCGGTGGACTGAAATTTGTGGAACAATTACAGCAACTGGATGATATGTATAAACCAAATGCTGCAGAGTGGACACAGGTGCTCCACCGAAAGCTGGGCACCACATGGGCAACTGTAAATCACGGTGATCTTAGCGGTGCCCCATGGCGTTGGAATGAAGCTCTTCCCCGAGGCCCCGGGAATGAAGGTCCTTTCCTCGGCCAGTGGGAGCCTTTGAAAGGAGCCCTGGCAGGAAAATATAAAAAGGGCACAGACTGGTCGCTAATTTCAGCTGCTAAGCAGAAAAAAGACGAGACAGTGGATGAATGGGCTCACCGGTTGCAAGATCTGCTTGCTAATCACTCTGGGCTAGACAATGAAAACGATAGAACTCGTGCTGCAGTGCCTCCTTTTGTCTCGGGACTGAGAAGTGATATTCAAAGCAAAGTTTGCACGTCTTGCATAGGCTGGGAAAGCGCTACGTTTGAGGAAGTCAAGCGTCATGCAGAGCATGCTGAGAGATAGACTAAATTAAAAGAGTCAGACACACAGACCAAACTTTTGGCTGCACAAATAAATTACTATACTGGTGGAACTGACCCGGCTAGGGGGAGAGGACACAGAAATTTCTTTGGAAGTCGAGGGCGAGGGCACGGGAGAGGACGCGGGTTCCTATTATCAAGCCCTAATAATCCTTTCGCTCAGATGCCTAACCCTTCGGAGCAGACGCCAGCGTCATATGCCTGTTACGGCTGTGGTGAACTTGGACATTTCAGACGCAACTGCCCACACAAGCGCCCTCCGCCACCCCCTCTCCCTGAGCTCAATGACATTCCTTGGTCCTAGGAATTAGCAGGGACCCCCAGCCACTTTTTCCAGTTTCCTTTGCTTACTCGTCATGCTGATACTGATCCTTTATTGACTTTAATAGTAAACGGCAAAGAAACTGTCTTTCTTGTGGACACAGGAGCCACGCGCTCCACTTTATCACTGTTGGAGGTCCCTGCCTCGAAAGATACAGTACAGGTGCTTACTGCCTCGGGACAGCCTCATACTTTGCTAGTCTCAAAACCTTTGCAAGTCCAGCTCAGCACTGACAGCTCATCATTGACTCATCGCTTCCTGGTAATATCATCTGTGCCCTGTGAACTTGCTGGGAAGGGATCTTATGACTAAGTTGTCAGTCTCAATTTCCTTAACTGAACAAGGATTTTACTGCTCCATCCCTAAGCTCCTATGCCAAACTACACACCCCAAGCCCTTTTTTGCTGCATGGACCCTTGACATCTCACCGCACACCCTCCTCTTAAAAGCCCTTCATTCTTTCCCCTCATGCCTATTTCCCCACTTACAAGTCCCGGACACCCTGCATTGTACTACCCAATATTTCCCCGCTGAAGTAGACACTCCTTGGTTAGAATCTTTTCTTTCCTCCGGCACATGCCCTGAAACTTTGTACATTCCATGTATTTTTGTTTCATCTACTAAAGCTGCTGCTTCAGTTCACTTCACATGTTCACAAAGTATTTTCTATCTAGGTGGTTCAGTGCCCCATGTCTCTCTAGCTAAATCTAACACCGTTCACTGGGTTAAAATTGGGGACTGGGTTGAAAAATGTCTAAATAGAACTGATTGGCTGTACGTTGTGCCAGGTATTTTTGACACCTTAGACCATTTAGTTACTAAAGTATTAATTCAGATTGATCTGCCAGTTGTTCGTTCCCTGTGTCACATGTCTCTCTCTTTATGTTCATTGCAAACTGATAGCATTTCATGGCTCTTTTCGATTCCTGATACACTGTGGTCTCAGGGGAAAAATGATTTTGGCAGAATAGCAAATTGTGAACCTCTAGTAATCTTTCCAAAATCCTCCTTCTGTCCTCGCCGTGCGCAATATCCTCTCCCTCCTGAGGCTGAACTCGGAATTGCTGCTGTACATAAAGATCTCGTTGAAAAGAGGGGTATAATTCCTATTAAATATTCTCCTGTAAACTCTCCTATCTTGCCAGTAAAGAAAACTGATGGCTCTTGGCGCTTTGTCCAAGATTTCAAACAAGTCAATTCTGCTATCTTTCCTAGAGCACCGATCGTGCCTAATCCTTCCACTATTCTGTCTACAATCCCTCCATCTGCACGTTATTTCTCAGTTATTGACTTAGCAAATGCTTTCTTTTCTATTCCTGTACATCCTGATTCTCAGTTTTGGTTTGCTTTTACTTTTCAAAACTGCCGTTGGACATGGACCGTTATGCCACAAAGTTATACAGAGGCTCCTTGTGTATACGGCCAAGCGCTTGCTCAAAACCTGGAAGGTTTCTGGCCTGACAGGGGGAGTGCATTGAAACAGTACGTCGACGATTTATTACTTTGTAGCAAAACAGAGAAAGCATGCACACAAAATACAGAATTATTGCTCAAGTATCTTGCAGAAAATGGGCACAAGGTTTCTAAGGCCAAGCTGCAGTTAGTTCAAACCACTGTCAAATATTTGGGGCATGACATCACTTGTGGTACCAGAGCTCTGTCAAAAGACCGCATACCCACTATTCAAAACCTGCCCAGACCAGTCACAAAACAACAGGTTATGTCTGTATTGGGCATTTTAGGTTACTATTGACAATGGATTTTAAATTTTTCTGAAAGAGCACAGCCTTTGCAAAATCTAGCTAACACTGCTGAACTTCCTCTTTCTGGCCACATACAGTGGAATGAGCAGGCTGAGAAGGCTCTATGTGATTTAAAAAGTGCACTACTCTCTGCGCCAGCATTACGGCTCCCTGACTATTTTCGTCCATTCACTTTGTTCGTAGACAAAAAGGGGGGATATATGAATGCAGTACTAACACAGCTCCATGGAGAAAAACAAAGGCCAATAGCCTATTTTCTGAAAAAATTGGATCCAGTGGCTAAGGGACTTCCAACCTGTCTCAGAGCAGTAGCAGCCACAACAGAAGCGTGCTAGCCAGTACAGATATAGTGCTCATGAGCCCCCTAACAGTAAAGGTGCCTCATGCCGTACACTCCATTTTAGTACAGGCCAAAACTTCACATCTCACTACTGCTAGGGCAATACACTATCAAAACGTACTCTGTACTCTGTCAAATGTCATAATTGAAAGATGCTCCACTCTAAATCCAGCCACTCTTCTTCCAACTGAAGAAGAAGGGGAGCCACACAGCTGTCATGACGAAATAATTAAGGTCATAAAACTCAGACCAGACCTGCAGGAAACCCCACAAGAAATAGGAGAAGTACTCTATGTAGATGGATGTTCCTTGCAATTGGATAATGGAACACCCTCAACTAACTATGCAGTGGTTAAAGGCGACCACCTGCTGGAGGCAAACCGAATTTCGTCAAGTTTAAGCGTGCAGGCAGCTGAATTAATTGCTCTCACCCGAGCCTGTCAGCTGTCAGAAGGAAAAGCAGTAACAATTTATACAGATTCCAGGTATGCTTTTGGAGTCTGCCATGATCATGGAGCATTGTGGAAATTAAGGGGATTCAAAACCAGTACTGGTAAGCCCATTCAACATCAGAAATTAGTCGAATCCCTCCTCGAAGCTATAATAAAACCATCAAGACTGGCAATAGTTAAATGCCAGGTCCACACTTGGAAACAAGATTCTGTCAGCAAAGGAAACGACCTGGCTGATCACTTTGCTAAACAGGCTGCCTACAATAACACACCAATCTTTTTATTTCAACAGAAAGATGACAAAAACCCTGATAATCAAATAATCTCTTTACAGAGTGCAGCCATGAACAGAGAAAAGAGAAAATGGTTCAAAGAAGGATCCCTCTCTGATGGGTTCTGGACTCACAAGCAAAATAACAAACCTTTCCTCCCGAAAGCTTCTTTTCCAGGTATGGCAAAAATAGCACATGGCCTGGACCACGCCGGAAAGGATGCCATGATTCAAGATGTTGAGAGACATTGGGAAGCCGTAGGCTTCTCTACGTATGCAGAGCAATTCTGCAGACGCTGTGCACTATGTCAAAAATTTAACATAGGTAAAGGTACTCAGGTAAGTCCCGCCGTCACACCTAACCCAATGGGTCCATTCGAATATCTTCAATTGGACTTCATTGAACTAACACCATCTAAAGGGTACCAATACTGCTTGGTAATTGTCGATGTGTTCTCCCAATGGGTGGAAGCTTTCCCTTCCAAACATGCAGATGCCAAAACTGTGTCAAAAGCCTTGATAAAAGAAATCATTCCAAGATGGGGAATAACACAAAAATTGCAGACTGATAATGGTACTCATTTTGTGAATTTAGTAATCAATGAACTAACCACCTGGCTCCAAATTAACGTGCATCACTATTGCAAGTACCACCCTCAAAGCGGAGGTATAGTAGAAAAGTGCAATGGCACCCTGAAATCTAAATTGGCTAAGATCTGTGAGCAGACAAATTTAACCTGGCCTGACGCTTTACCCCTGGCCTTAATGGGATTGAGAGGGAGGACACACCGGCAGTTGGGACTGTCGCCGTTCGAAATTCTGACTGGACGACCCATGCCTGTCGGCATGGTCATTGGCAATGTCAATCTGCATACTGTGGATAATTATCTTATTTCCAGTCTTACAGGTCTCCGAGCATCCCTGAAGGAGGTCCATGAGCAGGTTAACCAGGCTTGGCGAACTAGTCCTCCACCAACAGAGTCACAGATTCCCTTGGGAACCTGGATTCTGGTCAGAGACACCCGAAGGAAGCACTGGCATCAACCTCGCTGGAGGGGACCATTCCAAGTGCTGCTATCCACACCTCACGCCGTTAAAGTCGAAGGACTTCCCACCTGGATTCATGTGTCGCATTGCAAAAAATGGCATTCATAGCTTTGCTAGTCCTAATCTTTTCTATTCATCTGACATTAGGACAAGGGCAAACAGGTGGTGACCATCTGACTCACCAATTGAAGCAAATAAATGGGGATTTTCCCATGTTAACTTTCCAAATAGGGAAAACTGCCTCATTCCAGATTGACTTTTGTTCCATTGCTCCCTGTGGGTCCAGTGGACAAGACAAATGGAGATTGTCTGAAAAATATGTTTGTGTGACCCGACCCAGGTATAAAACTGATTTAAATCCCTCCTCCAGTCTATCTGAATGTTCAAGCTGGAGTGATGTGTTTGCAAACACTGGCGACCAAGACTGGGGGGTATAATCCATGGGAAGCCCAAAGAACATGATTTAAAAACAAGGTTTTCTATAATTAAATCAAGGTTTACCCCAATTCATGAATGTAAGGTAGAAACTTGTAATCCTTTGATTATCACTATAAAAGACCCCTCATATCATGATAAAGGAACCTATATATTAGGGGCCCATGCCGAATAATATTGCCCCTGATGGTTCCATTACCCGTGCCCTCGCTGGTCTGACCGCTCTCTCCCTAGAATTGGCTGAAAACTCAGGCATCAATACCCCTCTTGATGAATGGTTTATATCTACTTTTGGCACTTGGGGCAAATGGTTCAAATCCATTTTTGTTTCCCTTTTAGTTGCTTTAACTGTTATTGTTTTGATTTGCCTTATTCCGTTACTCCGTTATTTTATCCAGAAGTTTTTCACTGCCTCAATAACTAAAGCTTATTTCCTCCACACAGAACGCATGCATCTTCTTCCCCAGGCCCAATTCTCTTCCCAGTCTTCCCTCGATCAGGACTGTTTAGCTTAAACTCTCTTATTATTTAAACTTTTAAGTTTAAAAAGGGGGGAATGTGGAATGGAAGTTAAAATCTATTGCTAGCTTCTGTATGAAAATCTGCATGTTCTCTGTATGCCTTGGTATTATTATAACAGATAAAATAAGTGTGCTTATTAGGGTAGAGCTGCCAGTGTGGAATGCAGTTTTTTGCTCTTCCTGGCTGCTTCAGCAGTGTCTAGATTATCGTCCAATTAAGATGCCAAACGTATGACAAGTTTTCTGATAAGCTTTATTAAAAATATAAGACTAGAATTTTTGCTTTCCGTTGTAATCAACAAATTGTGTAAGAATGTTCTGTGACCTTTGGATGAAACTGAGCTTATTTTTTCTGTTTCTTTGAAGATCTCTGTTATAAAATGCAGCTCCCCCCCCTTATTGTCTGTAAGGCAAAGACCCTCTACTCACCAAGAAGTCAGAAATAAAAGAATTCTGTTTGTTTGAATTGGTGTCTGCCTGCTATTGTTTTGAACCTTCGTCCAAAGTGCCCTGCGGTGGGCTGGAGCCCTGCCCGGGGTTTGTTTCCTGCCTTGCACCTGGTGTTGGCTGTGATTGGCTCCAGCAGACCCCCGTGACCCTGTAGTTAGGATATAGCAGGTTGTATAATGGATGGATGGATTAACACAAGACTACTTTGGTGAGTTTAATACCTTTTGAGATTAAAAACCACAGAAGGGTGAAAACATGCCAGGCTGACATTAGTATAATGTAATCAATAGCAGCAATTAATAAAAGTGTAAAAATGGGTGTGTTAAATTTATAGTAGGTGTGTGAATGATCAGACATTGACAACAGTAGTTTTGGCAGCGCCAAGGAGGTGGGGGGGCCCCTAAATCATGTTCTGTTTAGGGCCCCATAAAGGCTTGAGCATCCCTGATGGTATGGTTGCAATGCTTAAGGAAGTCTTTGTAAAAAGAATTCATTAATCTCCTGCAGAAAAGAATTAATGAATCTCCTGCACACTCTTAATCTTTGCAAAATGAATTCATGAATATCCTGCAAAAGAATTCATGAATCTCCTGCACAATTTTGATCTGAGCCAGCACTTTAGTCAGCCAACACACAAAGAGGGGCACATGTTGGATTTAGTGATTACTAAAGGATTAAAAGTGGATGTGAGGCAGATCATGGATATCGCTTTATCAGACCATGTTCTCTTACTATTTAACATAGAAATACTGATAGATAAGATTAATGAGAAGTGTATTGTTAAAAAACACTTCTTTAATTAATCTGCAGCTTCAAAGTTGACTAACATTTTAAGCAACCAGTCGGTTTGTAGTGCTTACTACAATAGTGATACTAATATAAATATTAAGGAGGAAAATTTTAATGCTAAAGTGAGAGCTTTAGCCTCTACAGTTTTTTTGTTTTGTTTTTTCTGTCCATCTGGTCAAAGGAGTTTACTTTATTCTTTGTTACTTAGTATTGCCTAATCTTATTTTTACATTTTTATTTTTTATATAAGCTTTTCTTTCTTTATCTTGTAAATCACTTTGAGCTACACCATTTGTATGAAAATGTGCTATATAAATAAATGTTGTTGTATGTTGATTGATATTATCAGCTATTCAAACACCTTTATTTGTTTATTTATTTGCCAATCAAGAGACAGAACACTCTGTTATGCTTTTCAGAAACTTAAATATAATAAAAGCATTTGGGAACCGACTTGAGGTCACGCCAGGGTCTGCCAAACCAGAATGCCTGGTGTGCAAGACAGCGTCATGTTTAGTCTATGTCATTTTTTATTTATTGTTAGTGATATCTTTGTAGTTGAACACAAAAACACTAGAAGAAAACAATAAACAACCCAGAAATGATTTTACCAGGCAATAAAAAGAAGAAACCTTCAAGATGTCTTAGCAAGTTCTGGGAAACTCTAAAGACATTTTTAAGAGGACAGATTGTTTCATATCTTTCTCACAAAAATAAACTGAAAACCATGAAGGCATCTGAGTTAATCAGCGAAATTACCAGAATAGATTTAGAATACAACAGGTCTCCAAATGAGACACTCTATAGGAAAAGACAAGTTTTGCAATCACAATTTAACCTCCTGACTACTGAAGTAATGGAACAGCTTATCTTTAAATTGCGAACATCATTATTATGAACATGGAGAAAAGGACAGTAAGATTTTAGCCCAGGAAATCCATAATGCAATAACAGCAATTAACAACATAGATGGAAATAAAATTATTAACCATAAAAATATAACTGACATATTAGAACATTAGAACACTCTAGACGAGAACAGGCCATTCAGCCCAACAAAGCTTGCCAGTTCTATCCACTTATTTCTTCCAAAAAAACATCAAGTCCCGTTTTGAAAGTCCCTAACTTCTTACTGTCTACCACACTGCTTGGTAGCTTATTCCAAGTGTCTATCATTCTTTGTTGAAAAAAAAAAAATTCCTAATGTTTGTGTGAAATTTACCCTTAATAAGTTTCCAACTGTGTCCATGTGTTCTTGATGAACTCATTTTAAAATAAAAGTCTTGATCCACTATACTAATTCCCTTCATAATTTTAAACACTTCACTTTGCTTAAATTGTATAGGCTCAGTTCTTTTAATCTTTCCTCATAATTCAACCCCTGTAGCCCTGAAATCAGCCTAGTTGCTCTTCTCTGGACCTTTTCTAGCGGTGCTATGTCCTTTTTGTAGCCTGGAAACCAAAACTGCACACAGTACTCAAGAAGAGGCCTCACCGCTGCATTATAAAGGTTGAGCATAACTTCCTTGGACTTGTACTCCACACACCGTGCTATATAACCTAACATTCTGTTAGCCTTCTTAATGGCTTCTGAACACTGTCAAGATGTCGATAGCTTAGAGTCCACTATGACTCCTAAATCCTTCTCATAAGGAGTATTATGCTTCAAATACAACTTCTCATAATCTCAGCCTGCCCAATTTTCCTCATCTTCCACCTTGTTCTATTCCAGACGGATTATTGATCAGTCTTGAACACTCAGATAGCATCTCTAAAATTTATAAAAATATTTTAAAATCTCTTCCTTTCAAAGCCCCTAGAGTACCAAGGTTATTATAGTATTGCCTTTTTATATTAATTTTTATTTCTATATTTTTTCTGATCTTACTTGGAAATTCTGTTTAGTTTTAGTTTTCCTTCATCATGCATTTCTAGTTTTACTTTAGTTTTTATTTCATAAACACAATTCTATTTTATTTTTATACTAGCAGAATACCCGCGCTTTGCAGCGGAGAAGTAGTGTGTTAAAGAAGTTATGAAAAAGAAAAGGAAATATTTTAAAAATAACGTAACATGATTGTTAATGTAATTGTTTTGTCATTGATATGAGTGTTGTTGTCATATCTATATATATATATATACTAGCAAAATACCCGCGCTTCGCAGCGGAGAAGTAGTGTGTTAAAGAAGCAATGAAAAAGAAAAGGAAACATTTTGAAAATAACGTAACATGATTGTCAATGTAATTGTTTTGTCACTGTTGTGAGTGATGAGTGTTGCTGTCATATATATATATATATATATATATATATATAAATATATAAATATATATATATATATATTTACACACACACACATAAACATATATATATACATATCTATACATATACACATATATATACACACACACACATATATACATACATATATATATATCTACATATATACACATACATATACATACACACATACATACATACATACACACACATATATACACACAAATACATATATATATACATACACACACACATATATAAACATATATATACATATACATACATATCTACATATATACACACACAGCTATTTCGTATCAGTGCAAGACACTGCTTGTTAAAACGGATAACTCCCGCTGTTACGTGCAAGTCTGCGTGGATATTATGAACTATCGTATTTGTTCAAGTTCTATTTAAATTTTAAATAGAAGGAATTTTTATTTAGTCGACAGAAATATCTTTGGTAGGAATGGTAAAAACAGACAGGAATATTATTCCTGAATAAATCAACTCAAACCTTAAACAACTTATAATATTTTGCTCTCCATAAAAATATATCCTGTCTAAATTATACAAGTTAGAAATAAAGTAAACGTTAAAAGAACAAACATTCAAATTTCTTTACTCTTATGTAATTTTATATAAAAAATAAACTTAGATTTTAAATATCCCAAAAGATTTTGCTCTGCATAAAAATATATGCTGTCAAAATTATACAAATTCAAATATGAACATGCTGCATAACAAAACCTGGAAATATAAATAAAATGTGTTCCTTTCAGCAATAACAAATCAAATCATTCAGTTGTCTTTGCTCTTATGTCATTTTAGAGCTGGACGCCTGGCATCTTTTTTTGGCAACAAGTTCGTTTATGTTTGGTGTGAGGTTCTGTGTTGTGGAGATTCTCAGGATGGACTGCAGGTGCTCAT
>JANRMT010062818.1:45131899-45144874 GCA_026402145.1 Polypterus bichir lapradei | reverse complement strand
TAGCCAAAATTATTTTGTACATTAGGCTAAAACAGTGTGATCATTGAACATTTTGTAATTAGATGTAATTAGAATTACTAACGGTCACGGAAGTCCAATGATCCCCAGTAAGAGCCACAAAGTCCGCTTTCTGTAATGCATCTAATTTTGCTTGCTTTTCAGTATGCACAAAACCATGCTTTTATCAAGGCTTCGCTCGGGTAGTTTTTTGAAATTAAATTTTCCTCCGATCAGTCGTAGGAACGCGCTTTATTCCGACTCTAACATTTTTGTAGCTGTGTGCATCAGTGTAATCGATGTACCAGGAAATCATGCATTGACAAAAGTTCCCCTTTGCTTGGAATTGAAAGTGTGATTAAATGCGTTTTTTGTTATGGAGTACATGCATCGAAGCTTCTCAGCTGTGCTTGTGCTAAGAAAAGGAAAGATTTTAAAAATAACGTAACATGATTCTGCGTTAACCGCATATTTTTTCATACGTCCCAAACCAAGGAGATGCAAGGTTAAAATGAATCAGTACATCCCCTCTCGGGAATCGAACCTCGGATGTCGGCGAAAGAGGGGAAGCCTCTACAATTGCGCCACGGTGTGTGGCTTGTCTATTTGAGAGTATGTAGATCGGGGTATATATATATTCGCAGCGGAGAAGTAGTGTGTTAAAGAAGTTGTGAAAAAGAAAAGGGAACATTTTAAAAATAACGTAACATGATTGTCAATATACAGTAATTGTTTTGTGACTGTTATTGAGTGTTGCTGTCATCAAGGATTTGATTATCATTATTTCTTTCAAACAGGGTCGTATTTGTACGATATGTTGTGTTCAAGTTACATTCCGTGTTTGTCAATCGTTGTAAAGATAAGAGGTTTCATTCATCGATTCGTTTCTTACTGCATCAATAAACAGCTCGTCTTCCTCTTTATTTGAGATGTGACACACTGCATGCACGGGTTTTTTTTTTTACACTGTCTTCCTTTAGCGGGACATTCACTTTTTGCACCGTGTGCTTTGTTTCCGCAGTAGCTGCACTTATGAATATGCTTGTATGTATCAGACGCTTCATATTTTTTTGCTGCTTTCTCAATTGTGTAATTCGGTTTTTGTTCAGCACTCTTTGGAACTGTTGCTTTTTGTCTGTGCACTGCGTCAGTTCACGTGATCCGCTTAGTGTTCTTGCATCGAAGGTTCCCAGCTGTGCTGGTGCCATCTCGTGTGATGTCCACAGCTGTATGTAATGTCAGCTAAGACCCGGCACTTAAAAGTTTCTCTCGCAGTTTCGCTGAGTTTGTGCCAAACACCACCCTGACCATCTCATCTTCCTCTGCATAAGCACAGTCCTTCTCCCGTGAATATTTAGCGGCAGTGTTTCTATTGGATTGCCGCTGACGGACGGCCTTATATGGGTAGGCACTAAATTACAAACATCAGCGGCAGCCTGTCTATGAACTTAATTTAAACTTTAGGTTTCCACCGTGCTTTTTTCCGAAGTAGTAGCACTCATGAATATGGTTGTATATGTCAGTCGCTTGCTTCTTATTGTTTCGCTGCCTTCTCAATTATATAATGCATGTTTTCTTCAGCGCTTTTTGGAGCTCTTCCTGGTTTTCTAGGTACTGCGTGATTACGTGGCAGGCGTGATGATGTCACACAAAACTCCACCCCCACAGCTTTCGAGCTCAACTCCATTACTGTAAATGGAGAAAAACAGCTTCCAGTTATGACCATTACGCGTAGAATTTCGAAATGAAACCTGCCCAACTTTTGTAAGGAAGCTGTAAGGAATGAGCCAGCCAAATTTCAGCCTTCTACCTACACGGGAACTTGGAGAATTAGTGATGAGTCAGTGAGTGAGTGAGTCAGTCAGTGAGTGATTGAGGGCTTTGCCTTTTATTAGTATAGATCTATTAGTTTCAGTTTTAATTTTAGTAATTATGGCATGGCTATCCTACGGAGTTTAGTTTTGTGTCACAATCAGAGAGAACTGTACACTTAAAGGATTTGGATGAGTTTAATGTTAGTGGAAGCTTAGTACACTACATAGTTTACAATTTGATTTTGTGTTTGTCTGATAAAAACAAGTATAATCAAATCCAGTTACTGAATATGAACACATTTTTATCATTTTTAAAATATTTTCTATGTAATGTGAGCTTTACCCTTTCCTTTTATTGCCCAGAATGGGCCAATTTATTACATATTTATTACATGCATTTTTATTACTCTTTAATTTTTTATTTTTTTTTTGTGTAACAGTATAGCTGGATTATTTGAATTTCCCCTTGGGATTAATAAAGTATCTATCTATCTATCTAATTTGTAATGAAATTTAGGTGAATTTTAAAGTATGAGGATTTTTTACTCAAAATGTCTACAGCACACAATATATTCTGCTCCAAGACAATGTGCTTATAATGAATGCACTCAATATTGCATTCAAAAATCTCCCATACTAGGCTTTGTTATTTTTTACCAGCCATATTGATCTCTGATTCCATCTCAGGCACATACAATTTATAGACAGAATTTTGCCACCTGGAGGCCTGAAAAGATATTAAAAATCAGAAAATAGATTCTACTGTGTTCTGACAGGTGTGATCATGAAAACCATGGAGGGTTAGAACGAACAGGGCTCTTAGGCCTCAGTTTGCAGACCCCACTTAGCTGTATTGAGGGAAACAAAGAAAAACAAGCATGTAGTGTGAAGGTTAGGGGTGGTGAGACTTGAATAGCCAATGTATAAGAATGGTAAACCCTTAATGAGCAGAGTAGAAGCAGGTAATAGGAGTATGGACAAGCACAAAAAAACAGAGACAGCATCTGAGATTAAGAACAATGTATACATTATCTAAACCTGTTTACCCAGAGTAGGATCTCTGGAATCCTGGAGCCTACCCCAGCAGGTTTGAATGCAAAGCAGGAAAAATCCCTGGTATGCAATATGTATGATAATGGCTGATGATAATAACAAAAAGAATATGATATTTCAACAATCTACTTTAAGAGAGAGAGAAACATTGAAAAAAGGGGGACAAATGTTTTAAAATATAATTATGCGACTGGATTATTTTCACAATATCAGGCATTTTTAGCTGTGAATATGAACTAAAACAGATAATTTAATAAATATAGAATAAATACAAAAACATATTGGGTATGTTTAGTTTTTCAGCACTTGGAAGACTTTCCTCACCTACCTACCTGTAGTTCAGTAGAGACCTTGCCATCTCAGGAATTTTACAAAGTTTGTATTGCTTCATTATTAAAAGACGTTTTTAAAGCAAAACTGATGGTCATTAACAATATGCTGATCTTGTATGATGACCTAATCAGTCTCTCGATCAGTGTTGTTTTATTTTCAAAAATCAGGAATGGTCTCCCCTAGATTTTCTCATGTACTCAGATATGGGGATGGATATTTGAGAAGTAAATTGCAAGACATTGGTTATATTTTTATATTATGTACATTAAAGAACCATCAACAACAAAATAAATCAAATTAACAATATATTGAACAATTTTTATAAAAGTAAAGTTGAATAAATTGGACTTTGCAGCTGCATGAATAAAAAAAAATCGAGTATTGTTCAGGTAAAGAACTACTTCTGGTTGATGGATTTGGCCCAAAAGTTATTACAGATATACAATTTTGGTGTAACAACCACATGCTGAATTTCATCCATCTATCTCATTGTGTTTTTGAGTTATCATGTTTAAATACACACACACACACACACACACACACACACACAGAGATAATTCCAAAAAACGGTATTTTCAGACTCAGGGAGGTCTAAAACATCAAGATTCATCAAAACCTCAAGGTCGAATTTTTTCATGATTACTATACTTCATATACAAGAAAGTAAAAACAATTTCTCATTGTGCGAAGTGGCAGGTGAATTACTGTCAACAAAAAGCAGTCACCTGAGAAATAAACTGAAATGTTACTCACTCGTGATTTTTCTGTCCATACGGTAAAGGTTTTGTTGACTAGCACTTTCCGATTTCAGGCATTTGAATTACATCTTCATATAAAACAAGCGCAAAGAAAGGCGGTACATAAATCGATTTCTATTTCACACACTTTACATGCCCATATTCAGCTTGGTCTGTCACCGCAAATGCTGTGTGAACACCTACCCTCCGTCACCAGCTGCTGTTCACTGGATGAATATATGTGGCCGGCTCATGGAAGATGTCCTTCTGTTTTAGAATTAAAATTTAAAAGGGTTCAAGACTAACGGCAAGAAAATTCACTCAATAATGAAAACTAAAAATATTTTTTAGTAAATTATTTCAGTTAGTCTTTCTAGCTACTTTAATAGTTTCATTCAGTTTTGGTTTTTCATTTCGGTTTTGTTAATTATTTTATTTCAGTTCACGAAAATGTTTTTTAGATAATAGTTTCAGTTTTGATATTAGTTTTCGGTAACTATAATAACTTTGCCAAGTACATTGGGGAAAGGATCTGTCACTTAATATTTCAGAAAAGGAGTGGAAGGCAGCCATGCACAGCACTTGAATTCCATATATGGAAAACATTCAATCATTAAACTTAAAAATCTTTTATAAAGCTCATATATCACATTTAAAATTGTCCAAAATGTTTCCAGGGCAAGATCCAACATGTGAAGGTTGCAATCTAGCTCCAGCCTCACTGGAACACATGTTTTGGGTGTGCACCCAATTAACCAAATTTTGGACAAAAATCTTTGATTCCTATCAGATAGCCTCAGTTTCACAATCACTCCTAAACCATTAATAGCTGTGTTTGATGTACTCCTTGATGGCCATAAAGTGGAAAAAATTCAAGCAAACTATAACTGCCTTTGCTGTTACCTCATTCCTAGCACATAGTATCTTGCACAACTGGAAGAATCCTACCTCACCAATCTTAAGTCGGTAGGTAACTGATGTTCTATACTACTTGATATTGGAAAAAAATCAAATTCTCACTTAGAGGATCTGTTCAAAAAGTTTTAAAATACGGTAGGGTCTAATCAATAACATTTTAGAATAAGCTTCCATTTTGGGGAAAAGGACACTTGCTCTTGTTATAAAGTAACTTCAGTTGCTGGCTCCTCTCTCTTTCTCTTGGGTGGGGGTTGAATTTTGCTTTGATTTGTTAAATTTGACATGACTGTATGGAATGTTATCTGTTTCTAATTAAAATCAATAAAAATATTTTTTTAAAAAAACCAAGGTCCTGAAAACTATAGTTTTAAAGGAAGGATTCATGCCTGTCCAGGTGAAAAATAATGGAAGGAGCAGGCAAACAGGCTCACCAGGAGCAGATCATTCCCCACACGACAAGTGGCAGTATCCCTCTGAGCTAAATTCACTTAGGACACCTGAAGAGTGGTCTTTGGGGACCACCAGAGGGAGCTGCTGGGGGAGGACTGCTCTGGTTTCCACACAACCTGGAAATGCTCTGGATGACCTTGACAGAAGACTGGAAGCAGTTCCTGGGTCTAGTTTAAAAGGAAGCCCGCTGCCTCACTTGATGGGAGGTGGAGAGGAGGAAGAATTAATTTGTTGTGTATAATTGTGGCTTAGTTTGGAAAGGTAATTAGTGGAAAGGTACTTGGTGTAAATAAAAAACGTTTATTTTATTCATATACTGTCTGGTGTGATACTGTGTCTGTGGTTTCAGGCTCTCTGGTGCCCCCTTTTGTTCACAATGCCTAATAATAAAATTAGTTCAGTATTGGGGATAGCTACAGTATATCCTGTTATATAAAACCTCAGAACTGAAAATGGAATTCTTTCTTTTTCCTCACTTTCGAAAAAATTGTATGATGACAGAAAGAAAATAATACCAGCACTGTTTGATAGTGAGAGAGAAAGAGACCAAGGACAATGGGCAAGAAGTCCTAAGACCTTCTGATTAACAAGTGGCAGCCAATTAGAGGGGACGCTGGGACCAGTTTGCCCATTAAAGATGAAGGCCATGAAGAACTGGCAAGAGGCCAATACTTACCATTTTAATAACGGAAGTTAATATTCACAGTTTCTGAAGTACGTGCATTTAAGGAAAACACGTAGCTAGCTCATTTAAGAGGATGGGTAAATTGCAGACTACCTTAGAGATGCAACTCCTTATCAGTTACTGAAGGCTCAGTTGTACAGGGTACAGTTGTGCCAGGGTCTATTAGAGGAGGCTTCTATTCTTACAGGGTGGTCCAGATCTAATTATGCAGATCCAGATCATCTGGATAACTTTGATTTAAGCGGGGACGATTCCAGTTCGGCACAAAGATGATTCTTCATGTCATCAGTTTGCAAACTTCTCAATGGTCCGGGTATTTTTTGGGTGATTTTTTATGTAATAAACTAAATAAGTTACAGCGCAGTGAAAATTGCATAATTAGATCTGGATCACCCTATATGTTCCTCATGCCAAACTACTGGCAACTTTTCCTTAAGACATTCTCTCTAACAATCTTAGGGAATCATGACATATTTTTTTCACCAAATCAACTAACTCTTTGCCCATGTCAATTATCCCTCCAGGTCACGAAGCAGTCTCTGCATTCCCACACTGGCACGTGCAAGAGCTATCTTAATAACAATAAGACCTTTCTTGCTTAGACATATTTATTAAATATACACTACTGAAAAAACTTAAGGGAACACTTAAATCACAAATCGGATCAGGATGAATAAAATATTCAAGTGGAAAATCTTTTCTGAGTAATACTGTGTAATTTGTTGAGAACAAAAATGATACAACAATGGTCAATAAAAACCAAAATCACTAACCCATTGAAGGCTGGATTAAACATCATAACAAAAATTAAAGTCAAACACTGAAATCACAGGCTGATCCAACTTGCATGAATTTCATCAAAGCAACTCTTAATGTGACTTAGTAGTGTGTATGGCCCTCACGTACCTGTATGCATTCCCAATAACATCTGGACATGCCCCTGATGAGACAGCAGATGGTGTCATGGGGGAGATCTACTCTTAGCCTGGATCAGTGAACTCCTGAACAGTCTGTGACGCTACTTGGTGGCATCAGATGCACCGATACATAACATCCCAGATGTTCTCAGATGGATTCCGGTCTGGGGAACATATGGGCCAGTCAATGGCATCAAAGCCTTCGTCATCAAGGAACAATTAACACATTCTGGCCACATGAGGCCGGGCATTGCTCTGCACCAGGAGGAAGCCAGTTCCAACTTCAACAACATAAGATCTGACAATGGCTCTGGGAATTTCATCCTGATACCTAACAGCAGTCAGTATATAATTGCCTAGCACATGGAGGTCTATGCGACCCTTCAAGGATATACCTCTCCAGACAATTATTGACTATATAATGTTCACCATGGCATCTCCAGACTCTTTAACATCTTTAACATGCGCTCAGTGTGAACCTGCTCTTATCTGTGAAGGGAATGGGGTGTCAATGGCAGAGCTGCTAATTGTAAAATTCTCTGGTGAATGCCAATCAAGTTGCATGGTGATTGGCTGTGAGCACAAGTCCCACAAGAGAACATTGGGCTATCATGCCACTCTCGTGGAGTCTGTTTCTGACAGTTTGGTAAGAAACATGCATACCAGTAACCACCTGGAGGTAATTTTGTAGAGCTCTTGCAATGCTCCTTCTGTTCTTCCTCACACAAAGGAGCAGATACCAGTCCTACTGCTGAGCTGAAACCCTTCTATGGCTTGTCCAGCTCTCCCTATGTAACAACCCGTCTCCTCCACATGTTCTTGAGACTGTGCTGGGAGACAGAGCAAACCTTCCTGTGCCAGCACATATGTATGTGCCATCCTGGAGGAGCTGGACTACCTGTACAACCTGAAACGGCTACAGGTATCACCTCATGCCACCCGTAGTGACAAGGACACTAGCAGAACACAAAACTAGAGAATAATCAGTCAGAAAGAATAAGGTGAGAGCAATTGTCTGTGGCCACCACCTGTAAAACCATTCCCTTTTGGGGGGTTGTCTTGCTGTTGCCTTTCCAGTGCACTAGTTGTAGCTTTAATTTGCACCAAAGCAGATGAAGTTGATACAGAATTGCTTAAGCTTCCTAACTAGAGAGACTGATATCCCTGAACCTTAACAGACTTGGTGTCAGACTGTGATGAGTAAGTGTACCCTTAATTTTTCTGAGCATATTTTTTTGTTTTAAATACTAGAGTAAATCTGGCAAGAGTTTCTTGCCGTAACAGTCTCTTTAGTATCACAATACGTGTAGTCGAGTTTCATCTACTAATGTCAAAAGTAAGGCAACTGAAACTGCAATTGAGGAAAAAATTTGGTACTGTTTGTGGAAGTTAGTAACTCATTCAAAAGAAGTCATAAAATTACAAGTGGACTTGCAAACAGATATTGAAAAAGTGAATGAGAAGGAAAAACTAATTTTTTGGATGTAGTCATGTACTGTATGTTTTTAATTTGTTTTTTGCTAATCTTTTTTGAACAAGTACATACTGTACATCTTTGATTAAACAATAAAGAAAGCTTATATGGTAGCTAATATGTAACATAGAGGAAGGCACCCATCAACGCGCAATACATTTTATACTTGACTTAATATTTGTGACAGCAGATTAATTAAAGTTTCAGAATGACCTATTGGTAATTAGAGGTTACCACCTACATCTTGTGATATCCCAAAAATACATACACAACTTACACAATGGCAAGAAGAAATACCACATGAAATTACACCTCTTAATGTTCTGGTAAATAGATACTTAAATATCGTCTTTATATATTAAATATACTAAGAGGCTGACATAGATAGAAAACATTTTCATTTTTAATGGTAAAAATTGAATTTATGTTCATTCTCAATTTATCAGCCAATGTATAAGGTCAGGTGACATTAATTACATATGTATTATTTTTTTATAACTAAAGCCACAAGAAGGATGAGAGACTTGCACAGTCACATACTAACTGGAGCACAGAGAATGAATTGCCAACATCGTGGTTTAAGGTCTAGTACCTGACCTCTACAGCACTTAGCTTTCCTAGTTTCATGCTTTCACATTACAAAAATGTTGCTGGCGGTCCACTAATAAATTACACTGATGGCCTAAATAGAAAACTTTTTGTAGATTTTAAGTGATTTGCTGTGTTTATTGAGCTACTATTATATTTTTGTTGAGTTTTAGAGTATTATCAACATTTTATTCTTAATAAATGACTGACATTTTACTGAAAATTTATCTGATAAGAAAAAACAGATGAAGGTAAAGTTACTAACCATGAAACTTCACATTAATTAAAATTATTTATGTAGTTTTCTGGAACATACTAAATGGTCTTGTTAGCTGGAAAATTAAAAATGAATATTGTTGTGGCGAAAAATTGTCACCAGAAGGCTTTTTACCTGAAAATGAAAGCTATTAGGACTCAGGATAGGCAAACAGAGTTTTAAAGCTTTATTGCAATAAAACAACACAAATAATAACATGGACTCAACCCAATACAGCCAAATTGAGCTGAGCTCGGAACAGTTCAAAACCCAAAACTTATATATCATTTCTTATCACTTTGACCTCGTTCAATTAGCTCATTCTGCACCTGTTCTTACTGTCCATTGTTCATCTCTAGTTTCTGTTTTGCTTATTTCTGATTGGTCTTTGGCCGGGCAGATGTTTTCCTTTATCCATCTTTGGACTTTTATGGTGTCATTTTCTTTTCTAAGCCTTTCAAACTATGTTATAATGGTGGCCTGAAGCTAAGCTTTAATTAAAAAGAAATATGGTATATGCTTTTATTTAATCATTTGCTTGGCATGCTTGATTTGCCTTAATTTCTATGCTAAAGTTAATTTCTAATATATTTTTCTATATTTATTGCTAGTGCCTGAATATACAATTTTTTTTTTTCATACATTACATCATTGTGACCTTGCTTATAGCAAAAGCCTTTTGCTGCCTTTTTGCTGATTCACCAATCCAGCTGGTTTCTTATGTGCCTACCAGAGCCATTTTTTCTGTGGTATCGTTCCTCAGCTTCTCAACCTTGAACACAGGTGTTCTCATTCCTCCTTATCCTGTCCTCGGGTAGTTTCTTTGCGTCATTTTTGTCCTGTTCTATCCTTCTTGGTAATTTTCCTTTTTTACTAGAAAATGCAATATGCCTCATTTTTTAGTTAACTATTTGCTTGACTTATCTCATTTGCTTATCATTCTAATTTATGCTTAATCTAATGTAGTAGAAGCTTTTAATTACTTTTTATGGCTATTTATGTTAATATGCTATTTATGCTAATATAGAAATTTCTCTCTTCTATAAAATGTTGCAACTTATAAGCAAAACAAAAGCATTATTGTATTTAAAAACTATTTTCGAATAAAGGGAAATTCTGTATGCAAATAAATTATATAAATAATAACTGTAATGTCTAAAGTATTTCACAAATGGGCCTGTTTGTACAATATAACTCAAAACAAAAAAAATTATTTTTATAAAAACAGCATAATTTAAACTACGGGTATGCTCACAAAGTACACGTGTACTGAAGTGACTTTAGCTGCAGGTGGAAGCTCCTGTCGCACCACCCTACGCAACTGTGTTTGATCTTATTCAAGAAAGGATCCCATGGGAGAAAGACTTTCCAAGACTGTGGTCATAAAGCTTATGAAACTGTTTCTGGACAAAGGCAGAACTGTAACAACAGTTGTATGGAGCTTCCACCTGCAGCTAAAGTCACTTCAGTACACATGTACTTTATGAGCATGCCTGTGTCAATCAAACAGAGGAAGCTCTGCAGTCTACTTGTGACTTTATGCTGTAGGAAGATAAGTAAATACATCAAGGTAAGTAACATTCAATCTTGCTTTTTCATAATTAACATATGAATGTTTTTATATAAAGACCATCACAAAACATAATCACAAACAGGACTTTGCACGATACCTTGGCAAGCTCTGTAAGCCCTGCTTTTACTTTGAGGAACATGTGTGGGGCAGACTGACTAGCAGGATGATTCCCGACCTGTTCCTGCATCCAAACGGTGCCATCTTTCTCTTTTACACCTGGTGCAGCTGCGTTACTTTAATATGTGAGTGGACGTTTCTTGCAAGGAGGGCTTCTGTTCTCTTTATCCGACATAAAACCCTTATCCTTATCGGAGTTCACCTCTTTTATAACACGTCTTTATCTGAAAACAGTAGTGTCAAATTGGGGTGAGCATTAATGTGACTGAGAGAATAAAACTAAAAAAAAACCAAAAAAAAAACCGCTAACCTTTACAAGCACCATAAATTTACACAGGCTGTTGCAGACTCAAATCAAATGTATGTTTTTATTATACAACCAGTAACGACGCACTGCACAATAACGTGCAGTTAATACACTTGACTTTAGCATTCATAGTTTTCATAATCTTTCTCTGTACGTTTAGCATTTGTTTGCTCAGAGGTTGATGCACTTTTCATGTTAAAACTGATTAAATCAGTGTTTGTGCAGCAATTACTTAGTACATTTTACTTAATGTTTCACTTAAACTAGCACTTAAGTCTCCAATCAGCCTCAAGAATGATTTAAGATATTAAGAGGTAGGGGAAGTGACGGCAAAAGTGGTAGGGATGAGAAAGGCGCCCGTACACATGCGCCGCACGGCCGCCCTGCTGGCTGCTGCCAATAGTTGATTCTACAATAAAATAAAATAAAAATAAAAAGAGGAATAACCTTGGAGATCAATCATCACCCAGAACACGGATAGTAGACGTCAAGTAGTATATGTGTACCAAATTTCAGGTCAATAGTTCAAACAGTTTGCGAGCTACAGATGATATAAAATCCTGCAAAGACAAATGGACAGCCATGCTAGCATATTATATAAGAAGATAGTAACAATAAGAACAGCTCCTAATCAAAATGGTAATTCTGGAGGGTGCCCAGATTCGATCCCGCAACCTCTTGATTATGAGTCAGCAGTTCTTACCACTGAGCCACCCGAGAGGTTGTATCTGCATTGTACCTTAACCCAATTTATATGTGTACCTCTTCTGAAAGTGTTTATTTGATATCTGGACTTCAGTCTTGAAACATTATAAACTCCATGTAAAAATTTTGTTTTTAGTACTATAACATGAAGAAAGTTTCTACTTTAGCTATTTGTTCAGCAATTCTTGCATTTCCTGTAATCCTACACTTACCCAGATTGTTGTAGACATGGAACACACATGAAATGCATGTGTTCCAAATAACAATATATTATTTACCCTATGCAAACCAAGGACCTCATATGCAGATAAAGAAGGCTTGAGTTGGGAGAACATTTTCCCGAGATGAGCTCCAGTGTTTGGGGGTGGGACAGCAGGCTGCTTGCTGCTTGTGCTGATCGACACATTCACAAAACAAAAGACGGTGATGGAGAGATGTGAACAGATTTAAGGTGGGCCGGGATTACAAATTTTTTCATAGGCTTCAGGAATTCTAGTGTTAAAATGTAGTTCATTATAACAGAATTGACATGTATATATGTATGTAGGTATGTATCACTGTATATAAATTCAAAAAAATTAAAATTTTCATTCAAATCTTCATGGCATTTATGTATTACTTTATATTATAACGATCTTCATGATGGTGTTCTGTGGTTTAACTGAATGTTGCTTTGCATTTTATTTTACCTATATTATATGGCAAATGTCTATAATACTTTCAGCTTGTAAATTAAATATTTAAATAAATTAAATATAATATTATGTAAGAAATATGATGATGTAAGTTGTTATATTTCCTAAAACGAACTGCTATGAAGTTTGTTTTGCTAAAAATTGTTTACATATCTTTTCTTCTGTTAGGCTTGCCAAAAAAATTACGTGACAAACTTTCAGTTCTCTTACAGAGTGCTTACAGACAAAGAAAGGCGTTGTAAAACGTAAGAAGCTGAAACCTTTTGCATTTCTTTAAAGTAGCAAATAACTTGTTTACCACTTAACTAAATATATATATATATATATACACTGTATATATATACTGTATATATATA
>JANRMT010062818.1:45068814-45131499 GCA_026402145.1 Polypterus bichir lapradei | reverse complement strand
ATGCAACAAGTTTTTCACACCTGGATTTGGGGATCCTCTGCCATTCCTCCTTGCAGATCCTCTCCAGTTCTGTCAGGTTGGATGGTAAACGTTGGTGGACAGCCATTTTTAGGTCTCTCCAGAGATGCTCAATTGGGTTTAAGTCAGGGCTCTGGCTGGGCCATTCAAGAACAGTCACAGAGTTGTTGTGAAGCCACTCTTTCGTTATTTTAGCTGTGTGCTTAGGGTCATTGTCTTGTTGGAAGGTAAACCTTCGGCCCAGTCTGAGGTTCTTAGCACTCTGGAGAACGTCCATTACAGTATATTGAGAAAAATAGGTTCCAGTTATGACCATTACGCGTAGAATTTCGAAATGAAACCTGCCCAAATTTTGTAAGTAAGCTGTAAGGAATGAGCCTGCCAAATTTCAGCCTTCTACCTACACGGGAAGTTGAAGAATTAATGATGAGTGAGTGCTTTGCCTTTTATTAGTATAGATAAAATGATAGAATAGGAATATAAGTAACAAGCTAGTTAAGTTTGCAGATGATACCAAGAGGGTGGACTGGCAGATAATCTGGAATCTGTTAAATCAATACAGAGGAACTTGGACAGCATACAGGTTTGGGCAGATTTGTGGCAGATGAAATTTATTGTCAGTAAATATAAAGTATTACACGTAGGAAGTAAAAACTTTAGGTTTGAATACACAATGGAAGGTCTGAAAATCAAGAGCACGCCTTATAAGAAGGCTTTAGGAGTCATAGTGGACTCAGCACTATTAACTTCTAGACAGTGTTCAGAAGCCATTAAGAAGGCTAACAGAATGCTAGGTTATATAGTACAATGTGTAGATTACAACTCATAGGAGATTATGCTTAAGCTTTATAATGCACTAGTGAGGCCTCATCTGGACTACTGTGTGAAGTTTTGGTCTCCAGGCTACAAAAATGATATGACAGTGCTAAAAAACGTCCAGAGAAGAGTGACTAGGCTGATTCCAGGGCAACAGGGGATGAATTATAAAGAAACATGAAAAGGCCTGACACTTTTTAGTTTAAGCAAAAGATGATTAAGAGGTGACATGATTGAAGTGTTTAAAATTAAGAAGGTATAATCAGTACAGTGGATCAAGACTGTTATTTTAAAATTAGTTCATCAAGAACACAGGGACACATTTGGAAACTTGTTAAGGGTAAATTTCGTACAAACATTAGGAGTTGTTTCTTTACACAGAGAACCATAGACACGTGGAATAAGCTACCAAGTAGACAGTAAGACTTCAGGGACTTTCAAAACTAGAGTTGATGTTTTTTTAGAAGAAATAAGTAGATAGAACTGGCAAGCTTTATTGGGCTGAATGGCCTGTTCTCGTCTAGATTGTTTTAATGTTCTATTCAGTTTCCACTGCTGTCTCAATATGAAGATGAAGACTGGTTTGCAGTATTAAATTCATAAATAAGATGGGACAAATGAAGAAAGCCAGAAGCAAAATTAGTTACAGCAGAGAATAAAATGTGTTAGTGCTGTGTCAAACCACCAAACAACATTTTTTGTTTACTCAAAGAACTTAAATAAATAAATAAATAAATAAATAAATAAATAAATTTTAATGGTTTTCAAAGTAACAAAGTAAACAGATTGCAGTTTTACATTAAAACCGATTCTTAAACTGTCAGTGTTTAATAACCTACACACTATTTATCAGGTAACTGTTTTTTTTTCCTCCCTGTAAAAATTTCTGTTATATTATTATCCATCCCGCTATTTTCTACAGAATCATTTTACTTTTTGTATACATATATATATATACTGAAACAATATAATTTCAACACTGAAAGATATATTTTCGCTGGCAAAAATCATTCATATATGAGAATTATGTATACTGACATTCATTATAAGGCACATGCAGCAAATAATATTTAACTTAAATGACAGAAAAGTAAGACAGGTTATTAATTATGTTAAAAGATTCTTCCCCAAACACAGATGGTACTTATTTTGGTTTACAAGTCTACATCAGTTTCTTCATACGCCGGTTATGTTTCTCAATGTGTGTGGTTGCCCTCTCTGTGGCAGACGTAATGACATCCAAAGTTTCATCCTGGCACTCCAGCTCTGTCTTTGCTTCCAAGGCAAGGTTTTTTAATTTCATTAGCACCTGTTATAAAAAAGTATAAGAATTAAAGGAATCATCACAGCATTTAATAAACACAGAAAACTACACAATGGCTTTATAAACAGTTATGTTGTTTTAACATACAGTAAATAACATGATGTATTGGTTTAAGACTGAATTGGGAAAGATACACAGAGTGCCTCATTTATAAAGCTCACTTATGCAGAAAAATAGGCATGGAATGTGCATATGCAACTTTCCACACAAATGTTTGTTTATAAAGGAAAACATGACAGGGGAATATGTGTATATTTACAACAACTCTGCCCATGTGTACACAACATTTCGGAGAAACTGGGAAATGAGGACACCCTTGATCAAGTACGGAAATGCAGCCAAACCAGGTACTGTAAATGATGATTTGCATGCACAATAAATCATATCACCAAGCCATTATTATTATGTGCATTGACAGGACAAACATATTACACATCAAAAAATAATGAATATGGTGCACTGACTATATTTTAGTTCCCTTTAAAACGGGACCAATGCTACATACTGAAAAACTTTATTTTTTTGCCAGTTTATATCGGCTAGCTGTTGTCACTTCTCACTGAACTGGCCGTCGCCTCAGGAAAATCTCAGCCATTAACCCACCAGCAAGGCACCATATATTATTTTTGTTTGGTGGGGGTGCACATTCATAAAACATAATGAGTTTTTGTCAATATAAAAAGGCATTGCAACAGTGTTAATTTCAAATTGCAATAAGGGAACCTAGTGAGAATGAAGCTGCTTTTTGTTAACTGTAAGCTGTTACATTCTATATGTAATATGTGATGCCATGAGGTGGTTAAAAAATGTTGCATCAAGGTGGCTTGGGTCTGCCTGTGATTCATTTATTTTGAGGCAAAGTAGCTTTGACAGTTGTGATGGTGCTGTACATGCTAGCTGGCTTGCTGGTAAGGTAACTGGTTGAACCCTTTGTTTTTCATATGACCTGTACTATTCATTGTTACAGCAGTCACGTCATTATATGTGCCAGGTGATAGTGGCTAACTGTTAAGGCAATGGCACTATACACGATTCCCTGACCCCAAGAACACAGAGAGGAGGTGCTATAATGCCATGCATTATCTTGTGTAATCAGTTGTGAAGCACAACCAGCCAGTGAAGTTCTGCGGAATCATGATTATATATGTACGAGGTTGATTGGCATGCTCATTGGTACTCGTGCCGACGCAGCCTAAACAGTAGTTCCATCTATGTTATGCGTTTTTTTTATTTCTTTTCCTTTACTTAATGCAAAATCGAATGTTTGTTTTTTTTTACTTTGGTTACATTTTTGAATAAAAACACATGTGTTTATTTGATATTTGGATTAAAGTCTTCACAAATTATACACTTCACGTCATTATTAGTATAACATGGAAAAAGTTTCTGCTTTAGGTATGTGTTCAGTATTTCTTGCCTGGCATTTCCTTTCATCCTACACTTACCTAGATCTTTGTAGACACGGAACACACATGAAATACATGTATTCCAAATAATTATATACTGCATTATTTTCCCTGTACAACTCCAGACACCTCACAAGCAGATAAGGAGCCTTGGCTTGAGCTGGGAGAACTTTTTGCCCGAGTTGAGAGCCATCAACCTGGGGGTGTCGGTGGGGTGGGGGGGTGGGGGTCTTGGGACAGCAGGCTGCTTGCGCTGATCGACACATTTACAAAACAAAAGATGTTGATGGAGAGGTGCGAAGGGATTTAAGGTGGGCTGGGATTACATGTTTTTTTGTAGGCTTCAGGGTTTCTAGTGTTAAAACCCATTGGGTCTATTGGGAGTGCAGTTTGATGTACCTGATGGAGACATGGCTAACCAACAACATTCCTGATACTACCATGGTCATTCTGGGGTTTCCAACTGTAAGAACAGACATGGACACTAAATGTTGTGGCAAAAACAAAGGTGGGGTCTCAGAGTTTTTATTAACATCGGATGGTGTAACTGAGGGGATGTAATAGTTAGAAACAATTTGCTGTTGGGAGATTTAACTGTCAGCGATGGGTGTCCATCCATACTACATACCCAGGGAGTTTTCTCACACCATTATAGTTGTTATTTATATTCCTCCATGGGCGGATGCAGGGGATGGCATATGACATCAAACTCGCAACCATGGCAGTACTTCAGACGCAGTACCCAGTAGCTTTCATTGTCATTTCTGGTGATCTCAATCATACTACACTGGACTAAACTCTGACTTCCTTCTTTCAGTATGTTGATTGCCCCACCAGAAAAAAACAGGACAATTGACTTTCTTTATGCAAATGTGAGAGTTGCTTTCCAAGTTGCTCCCCTCTCCCCATTGGATAAATCTGATCATAATCTGGTTTACCTACAGCCTCAGTACAAACACAACTCACATCTACACACTCCTTCAGGAAATGGTCTCCCGAAGCTGAAAATGCCTTTAAGTACTATTTTTAATCTACTGACTGGGGTGTTCTGCAGTAACCAGATGGAGAGGATACTGAGAGGATTACAAGCTGCATGACAGACTATCTGAACTTCTGTATGGACATTGTTGTTCCTGTGAAAACTGTACGCTACTTTGCTAATAATAAGCCCTGGATTACCAGTGATGTTACGTGCCTTCTTAACAAGAAGAAGACAGCATCCAAAAACAAGAAAAAGACAGAGCTGAGGGGTGTACAGAAGGAACTTAAAGTTTGACTAAGAGAGGCTAAGGAGTCTTACAGGAATAAGACAGAGCATAAGCTGTAGCAAAATAACATCAGGGAGGTGTGGGATGGTAAGAAGACCATCACAGGCTATGAGCAAAGGAACATCTGTACAGCAGAGGACCATGTGGAGAAAGTGAATGAGTACAATCTCTTCTACACCCAGTTTGACTGCCCTGATCCTGTTTTAACTTGCCAAATACTCACGAACCATCAGCCCCTCCTTCATAGCTGCTCATCCACCCCGCCCCCAAACCGACAACATGGATCAGGCTGAACCCATCGGCATAACAGCACATCAGAAGGCATTAACAGCCCCCCTGCTTCCCCTCCCCCTGTTTTCTCACACCATCACTGGTGACCAGGTTAGAGGAGAACTGAGGAAACTGTGCCCTAGGAAGGCAGCTGGCCTAGACAATGTGTGTCCAAGACTTCTAAGGGTCTGGCAATTGAACTGGCAGAACCACTCCAGCACATCTTCAACCTAAGCCTGCGACTGGGGAGGGTCCCCACAGTGTAAAAGACCTTATATCCCATCCTGGTTCTCAAGAAACTGAGATTCAGTGAACTAACTCAGTGACTTCAGGCCTTAACATCCCTTATCATGAAGACCATGGAGCAACTACTTCTTCATCTCCTCAGACTACAGGTGAATCATGCACTAGACCCCCTCTGCAGTTTGCCTATCAAGGGAAAGTGGGTGTGGATGATGCCATTCTCTACCTCCTCCACTGGAATCAATCACATGTGGACAAAGGATGCAGTGCTGGGAGGATCATGTTCTTTGACTTTTCCTGCACTTTTAACACCACTCAGCCACTCCTACTGGGGGACAAATTGTCCAGGATTGAAGTCATCTTTCACCTGGTGAACTGGATTGCAGATTGCCTCACTCGTAGACCTGAGTTTGTCAAACTGGGGAACTATACATCACAGACTGTAATCAGTAGCACAGTAGCTACACAGGGGACTAGTCTTTCTCCTTTCCTTTTCAACCAGCACACATCAGACTTTAACTACAACTCACAAGCCACATGCAGAAGTTCTCAGATAACACTGCCATTGTGGGGTGTGTCTGCGGTGGACAGAAGGATAAGTATGTGGGATGGTGTTGGTCAACCCCACTACTGTTGAACACTTCCATAACCAAGCAGACGGTTGCAGACTGCCGCGAGTCTTGCCCACCACTGAGACCAGTCTCCATTGAAGGGGTTGATTCGGGGTGGATCAAGACCTATAAATACCTTGGAGTGCAGTTGGATGACAGGTTGGACTGGTCAGAGAACACAAAGACTCTGTATAGGAATGGGCAAAGCTGGCTCTATTTTCTGAGGAGCCTAACATACATAAGAAACTCCTGCAGATGTTCTATCAGTTGGTAGTTTTTTCCAATACTGTTATCTATGCTGTGGTGGGCTGGGGTAGCTTGAAGAAGAGAGATATTACAGTGCATCCGGAAAGTATTCACAGCGCATCACTTTTTCCACATTTTGTTATGTTACAGCCTTATTCCAGAATGGATTAAATTCATTTTTTTCCTCAGAATTTTCTACACACAACACCCCATAATGACAATGTGAAAAAAGTTTACTTGAGGTTTTTGCAAATTTATTAAAAATAAAAAAACTGAGAAATCACATGTACATAAGTGTTCAAAGCCTTTGCCATGAAGCTCAAAATTGAGCTCAGGTGCATCCTGTTTCCAATGATCATCCTTGAGATGTTTCTGCAGCTTAATTGGAGTCCACCTGTGGTAAATTCAGTTGATTGGACATGATTTGGAAAGGCACACACCTGTCTATATAAGGTCCCACAGTTGACAGTTCATGTCAGAGCACAAACCAAGCTTGAAGTCAAAGGAATTGTCTGTAGACCTCCGAGACAGGATTGTCTCTAGGCACAAATCTGTGGAAGGTTACAGAAACATTTCTGCTGCTTTGAAGGTCCCAATGAGCACAGTGGCCTCCATCATCCGTAAGTGGAAGAAGTTCAAAACCACCAGGACTCTTCCTACAGCTGGCCGGCCATCTAAACTGAACGATCGGGGGAGAAGGGCCTTAGTCAGGGAAGTGACCAAAAACCCGATGGTCACTCTGTCAGAGCTCCAGAGGTCCTCTGTGGAGAGAGGAGAACCTTCCAGAAGGACAACCATCTCTGCAGCAATCCACCAATCAGGCCTGTATGCTAGAATGGCCAGATGGAAGCTATTCCTTAGTAAAAGGCACATGGCAGCCCGCCTGGAGTTTGGCAAAAGGCACCTGAAGGACTCTCAGACCATGAGAAACAAAATTCTCTGGTCTAATGAGACAAAGATTGAACTCTTTGGTGTGAATGCCAGGCGTCACGTTTGGAGGAAACCAGGCATTGCTCATCACCAGGCCAATACCATCCCTACAGTGAAGCATGGTGGTGGCAGCATCATGCTGTGGGGATGTTTTTCAGTGGCAGGAACTGGGAGACTAGTCAGGATAAAGGGAAAGAGCAGCAATGTACAGAGACATCCTGGATGAAAACCTGCTCCAGAGCGCTCTTGACCTCAGACTGGGGCGACGGTTCATCTTTCAGCAGGACAACGAACCTAAGCACACAGCCAAGATATTAAAGGAGTGGCTTCAGGACAACTCTGTGAATGCCCTTGAGTGGCCCAGCCAGAGCCCAGACTTGAATCCGATTGAACATTTCTGAAGAGATCTTAAAATGGCTGTGCACCGATGCTTCCTATCCAACCTGATGGAGCTTGAGAGGTGCTACAAAGAGGAATGGGTGAAACTAGCCAAGGATAGGTGTGCCAAGCTTGTGGCATCATATTCAAAAAGACTTGAGGCTATAATTACTGCCAAAGGTACATCGACAAAGTATTGAGCAAAGGCTGTGAATACCTATGTACATGTGATTTCTCAGTTTTTTTATTTTTTAATAAATTTGCAAAAACCTCAAGTAAACTTTTTTCACGTTGTCATTATGGGGTGTTGTGTGTAGAATTCTGAGGAAAAAAATTAATTTAATCCTTTTTGCAATAAGGCTGTAACATAACAAAATGTGGAAAAAGTGATGCGCTGTAGATACTTTCCGGATGCACTGTATATTGACAAGTCGATCAGATGAGCAGGCTCTGTGATTGGCACAAAAATTGACTCTCTGATGACAGTGGCAGAGAGGAGGACACTATTAAAGCTACTGTCTATTATGGACAATGAACATCAGCCACTATACATCACCATAATTAAGCAGAAGAGTTTTTTTAGTGATAGGTTGCTAGTCTTCTGGGAACTACCTTATAAGCTATATTAGCTATGCACTAGATCTAATATCTCATTACTTGGTTATCACTGTAAAACCTTTTTTTATAATGTGTCACTTTAAACATGTTACCCTATAAGCATAACCCATGTCACTTTATATTAATATAAGTATCTGTCACTTTAAAATTATGTGCCACCTGTCACTTTGGTATTAGCATTATTTGCACCATTCCTATTGCTCTTGCATTATTGCATGCACCATCTACATAAGCTGTATGGACTGTAAGATACTAACCCCAGTGTACTGAGACAGCATTTGACAGCTTATACTTAGTTAATATTATTTGTATAGTGTGTACTTAAGTGTTTTTATCTAACTTGGTATAATTCTTGGCTTGGGATCAATAAGTAACAATCTACACAGATTTTGTAGGCCGGCATTCGACGCACATCCCTATATGCATATTTACAAAGTAAATGTGATTTATAAAAGGGTAAATTGGGGTAGAAAAGGGTAGAAAAGGGCAGAAACGTGCGTATCCCAGGTTTTATAAATCTTATTTTTTGCTTTTGTAGTAGAGATTTACTTATTTATTATGTTTCTATTGTTTATACAATTTTAAAATTTTAATTAATATATTTTAAATTAATATTTAGCTTAATTTAAGGACAACTGAATGCTCTAAACTAGAACCAGAACTACTGACTGTATGTGTTTTCTGGGATGGCTTCTGCTGTCTCCTTAAAACCTTGAAAACTGGACAAGCAGATTTACAACAGGGAATGGCTGATGTGAACAAAGCATAAGTATCAGAGAAACCACTAGCAGACAGAAACAAATGTGTAAATTTTACACACACATTGACCAGGCCAAAATTTGGATGAAGCTATCTTGAGCATGCTGCGTTAGTGCTATCCAGTATGCAACCATAAAAAAGTTCAGTAGTTCAGTACTGGGAAACGTGATGGAGTAAATGCAAATGTCAGAACTACTGTGAAATTTCCAAAGCGATCTACTGCTAATTTGTTCGTGAATTCAGTGGAACAGTTTTTCTTCAGGATTAATGGCTTTGTTGTATAGATAGAATTGTAACAGAGTGGTCAGAAATTGACAGTACATGATCCTGGAAATTCCATATTTATTTTAGGCTTCATGCAGTTATTTTAGTAGAATTGTTTGAGCCCATCACAATAGTTAAAGGATATGATACTGTTTAAGGGTATATGGAAATTGGTGTTTTTTAAGTGACATCAAATAAAATTTTGCAAAAAAGGAAAAAAAGAAAACACATTTAAATAGAGAATGGTTATAATTTAAACTAAGGCAAAAATAAACTTCAGATGCCAGGTTGCTATGACACTAAACATGTGTTATTGGGTAAGGAGTACACCTGGTAAGCTAATTATTTTTATTAAATAAAATGGATTTCTGTATAGAAATAATGTAATGTTTTCATGGAGGCATGTTGAATGTTGTTTAAACATACAAATAAGAATTTAACTGCACCCTGTATATGTGACAAAACTATTGCAACTACTTCTACCATATTTTTCTGTTAAAAAGCAATACTGTCTTGATTAACTACTACAAAAACAGTTATTTTTTCTTTGTTGTTATTTTCATTTCTGCTAATGTTTTAAGGCCGCATCACAAGATAGAAGGCACAAGCACTTGGACTCAGTTCAATTCTTACCTGAACTAAACAACTATAGAGTGTAAATGTTTTTCCTTAGTTGCCCGAGTTTCCTATGAAAACCAAACTCCCTTTTCAGATTTAAAAAATGTGCTGTTAGACTGTCTGGAATTTTTAAATAAGCAATTTTCTGGAATGTAAAAGTATAAATCCTCCAAATGGCGGGTGATCTATCTTGTCATGCTTTCTACCTGTTCACGTCAGTTTGGAAAATTCCTGAATCTCCCATCTTGTGGTGTTTTTTACCTTGTTTTCATTTTAGTTTGGAAAATTCCTGAATTCCTCTGCATGAATTTAAATAGACTATTTATACACAGACACTTATTACAATCAAAGAAGTTGCAGGTGTGGACACTCCCTTAATTACCCTTAATTTGAAACTGTGTGTGTCAACTTGTGTGTATATTATCAGCCCTAACAATCAAAGGTATGTAAACTTTTAATCAGGCCCATTTTGGTTATTTCAACTATCATTATTATTTAAAAATCAGGAGTGTGATCCCCTCGACTTTCTCGTGTACTGAGATAGAGGAAAAGGTCATCAGGACCACTTCCAGTTGTGCATTATTTTTCAAATATCACATGGCTTTGTTTCTCACCATAACTAAATGATAATAGAATGATATTTTGGCACTTAGGGAGGTCAAAAATGGTTATGAAGTTTTTTCATGATTACATATGCATCACCTAGATCAGTGGTCGACAAACTCATTAGTCAAAAGAGCCAAAGATCAGCAGTACAACGATTAAGATTTCTTTTGAGAGCCAAATTTCTTTTCAAGAACCATGTTTTTAGGAGTCGGTTTAAACTAGCTACTCACATTAAATAAAACCAGATATCATAATAATAATAATCTTATTTATTGACAAAAAAATATTTTTACATTAAAATAAAAATATGACAAAACACACATTTAATGTGAGCAATGACCTTGCATTTCCTTGGAAAGCTTGGATAAGTCAGGTTTGTATGTCGTTGTTTTTAATTTCAAGCAGGATTCCAGGTTCTCATCAATAAGATGATTTCTCAATGTATTTTTGATAAGGTTCATGCTTGAAAAAGATTGTTCGCTTGAATATGTAGAGCCAAAGAGTGAAAGAACAGCAAATGCTAGTTTTTTTAACTGATCATATGAGTCAGGAATACTATTCCAGGTGTTGAAAATGATCATGTCTTCCTTCTCCAGGTCTTTCAAAGTAGACCACTTGTGCTGTGAACTAAAATCACATTTATTTTTCTCCAATTTTTCCAGATCAGCATTAAGGCGTTCAAATTTCAAGCTCCATAATTCTTTGTTTTTTTTAACTCCAGTAACTGCATTTCAAAAGCACCAATGTTAATATTAAAAAGAGAAAAATTCAATTCTGTTACGTCAGCACTGAGAGGTTTTTTTAACAAAGGCTAATGTAACCATGCTATTTCTGAATTCCTGAAACCTCCGTAGAAAAGCTTCCCTCATATTTAAAATTGCTGTTTTGAAATAGTAAATGTCAATTACCGAGTTATTTTCTTGGCGATGTTTCAGCAGGCATGGAAAACGAATTAATGTTTGTCTTTCAAAATCTTGAGCAAAAAGGGATAATTTGTTTTCGAATGAAATGACTTCTTCCAACATCGAAAAAATTGTGTTTCCTTTCTCCTGTAGTTTACGATTAAGATTATTTCGATGAGACGTAATGTCTACCATGAAATAAAATTTTTTGATCCATTAATCGTCCGTTAGTTCAGGATAGTCAACACCCTTCTCAAGGAGAAATGCTTTAATTTCTAATAATAAGGAAGCAAAACGTTTTAAAATGTTTCCTCTTGAAAGCCAACGTACCTTATTATGCAGCAGAAGATCTGCGTATTCACTCTCCATTTCAACTAAAAATTCTTTAAATTGGTGATGATGAAGAGCTTTAGCTACAATTGTGTTGACAATCTTGATCACCAATTCCATAACATTGCAAATTTCTTCTGGAAATGTATGCGCACAAAGCACTTCTTGATGAATGATGCAATGTAAACAAGTATCTCGTGATTAATTTTTTCCTTCAAAATAGAAACAAAAGCTTTTCTCACTCAGGTCATATTTTTTGCCCCATCTGTTGAAATTGAAACAATTTTATCGAGTGGAATATGATGTTTTTCCATGCATTCAATGACAGCATTTGCAATATCCTCGCCACATGTTTGACCTTTAAGTGGCAATAATCCTAAAAGTTCTTCTTTAGGACCCGTAGACGAAATAAATTGAACAAAAAGGGAAACTTGTGCTGTGTCATTTATGTCACAAGATTCGTCAACAGCTATTGATAAAGCTGAAACCAAGATCTTCGATTTGCTGATTGGTTATATTCAAAGACATTTTGACTGTCCTATCTTTTACTGTTTTAGCAGACAGTGGTAACTCTTTAATTTTTTTAAGAATTTCTGCCTTGTTCTTAAAATCCCGGAATAGCTCTTCGGATGCATTTATAAAACAACTTTTAATGTACTCACCGTCTGTGTATGGTTTGCCTCTCTTAGCAATCTCTTGACTAACAATAAAGCTTGCAGTATTAACATTGTTGGAAGATTGCACCCAATAATTAAATACAGAACTTGATTTTTCTTGAGTCTTCTGAAATTCCTCAACTGCTTTCTTCCTCGCATCACCGGCGGGATATTTACTGCCAAATGACGCGTGTTTAATTGTAAAGTGTCTCTCCAAATTTGACTTCTTGTTATGCGCCAATTTTTCTTAACAAATAAGACAGGTCGGAAGGCCATTTGAGTTCTGTATAAACGAGAACGATTCAGTCCATTCAACTTTAAATTCATGGTTTTTATCTTCTGTTTTTCTTTGCTTCTTCTTTGTAGCCATGTCAAATAGGTGGCACCTAAAAACATGTTTCGTTTTATAACAATAAAAGCAGCAACACAAAGTTAGAACAACTTATTAAATTGATGCCAAAAATACCTGTGAGATCTGCAGCTGGTTGAAAGATACAAGTAGTTTAATGCGCTTAAGGTACTCTTGTTGCTCACGTGAGACTTTTCGGCACGCCAGGCACTGACCACTTTACACACTGACGGACAAGCTGTGACTGCCTCGCTCTCGCTCAACTCGTGCGTTAGTCGCGTGTGCCTCCTCCGTGCCGCATACCCCATGCCCGCTTGCGCTACGTCAACCCGACTGACACCCCGCTCGCCCGCACATAGTCGAAATCGATTTGTGGCAAAGCCGCACTCAAGTGGCTAAAGAGCCGCGGTTTGCCGACCACCGACCTAGATTATGTGCATAGTAAAAAGAGTAACAGTCATCTGAAAACATAGAAACAGGATTAGTATTATATAATACTAGCCGTCCCTCACGGCTCCGCCTATGAAGTAGTGAAACAGGACAATGAGGAGGGCCTTACCCGGCTCCATAGTCCTGACATCATGCTTCCCCCTCCCCTCGACCCACAGCCACTGATTAGCATGAATATATCACTCCTGCAAGTGAACTATGATTCTTAGCTCAATGAGAGAAGTCGCAAAATGTACCAGAATGTTTAAGCAAATTATAGAAAAAAAACCTGATCTAAATCCGTTATGTAGTTCTCTCGTTTGCTAACTAAGAGGAGGTAAGGAACGCCCCGAGGCTGGTGTGTGAGTGAGGAGGGCCCAGCCCCCCTCCGCCTACTGCCTGTCTCTCAGATTTATGCAAATAAATCGGTAGCGCAAGCGACCTAAGAAACATAGCGCAATGAGAGAAGTCGGAAAATCAAACAGAATGTTCAAGCAGATTATAGAAAAAAACCTGATCTAAATCTGTTAAGTAGTTCTCTCATGAAAAGCAGACAGACATACAGTACAGGCCAAAAGTTTGGACACACCTCCTCATTCAATGTGTTTTCTTTATTTTCATGACTGAAGGCATCAAAACTATGAATGAACACATGTGGAGTTATGTACTTAACAAAAAAAGGTGAAATAACTGAAAACATGTTTTATATTCTAGTTTCTTCAAAATAGCCACCCTTTGCTCTGATTACTGCTTTGCACACACTTGGCATTCTCTCGATGAGCTTCAACAGGCAGTCATCTGAAATGGTTTTCACTTCACAGGTGTGCCTTATCAGGGTTATTTAGTGGAATTTCTTGCTTTATCAATGGGGTTGGGACCAGCAGTTGTGTTGTGCAGAAGTCAGGTTAGTTGGACGATCATTTATTTTTCAACAGGACAATGACCCCAAACACACCTCCAGGCTGTGTAAGGGCTATTTGATCAAGAAGGAGAGTGATGAAGTGCTGTAAATGGTCATGAAAATAAAGAAAACACATTGAATGAGGGGGTGTGTCCAAACTTTTGGCCTGTACTGTACATACAGACAGACAAATGTTGGATTTTATAGAGAGAGAGATTTGTTGCAATAAATTGCTATAGGTAAAACTGCTTTTAGCTACATTTAATTATGATAATGATAGCAGAATTAAAAAAAAATATATAAAATCAAATGTATTACCAGGAACATGATGGGGACATAGCAGCTAATTGTTCCCATTAGATCTTTATATTTAAAAGGCATGTTAAATGTTTACACGTTATTGTTAAACTGATGATGTATAAATGAAAATAAAATTAATAATACTTATTGAAAGAATATGTGTTAAATTAAATACAGTCTTTAATATCGTATACGCATTTACAGTTGTGCTTGAAAGTTTGTGAACCCTTTAGAATTTTCTATATTTCTGCATAAATATGACCTAAAACATCATCAGATTTTCACTCAAGTCCTAAAAGTAGATAAAGAGAAACCAGTTAAACACATGAGACAAAAATATTATACGTGGTCATTTATTTATTAAGGAAAATGATTAAATATTACATATTTGTGAGTGGCAAAAGTATGTGAGCCTTTGCTTTCAGTATCTGGTGTGACCCCCTTTGCAGCAATAACTGCAACTAAATGTTTCCGGTAACTTTTGATCATTCCTGCACACCGACTTGGAGGAATTTTAGCAGATTCCTCCATACAGAACAGCTTCAACTCTAGGATGTTGGTGGGTTTCCTCGCTTCAGGTCCTTCCACAACATTTCGATTGGATTAAGGTCAAGACTTTGACTTGGCCATTCCAAAACATTAACTTTATTCTTCTTTAACCATTCTTTGGTAGAACGACTTGTGTGTTTAGGGTCGTTGTCTTGCTGCATGACCCACCTTCTCTTGAGATTCAGTTCTTGGACTGATATCCTGACATTTTCCTTTAGAATTCTCTGATATAATTCAGAATTCATTGTTCCATCAATGAAGGCAAGCCATCCTGGCCCAGATGCAGCAAAACTGACCCAAACCATGATATTACCACCACCATGTGTCACAGATGGGATAAGGTTCTTTTGCTGGAATGCAGTGTTTTCCTTTCTCCAAACATAACACTTTTCATTTAAACCAAAAAGTTCTATTTTGGTCTCATCTGTCCACAAAACATTGTTCCAATAGCCTTCTGGTTTGTCCACGTGATCTTTAGCAAACTGCAGACGAGCAGCAATGATTTTTTTGGAGAGCAGTGGCTTTCTCCTTGCAACCCTGCCATGCACACCACTGTTGTTCAATGTTCTCCTGATGGTGGACTCATGAACATGAACATTAGCCAATGTGAGAGAGGCCTTCAGTTGCTTAGAAGTTACCCTGGGGTCCTCTGTGACGTCGCCAACTATTACACGCCTTGCTCTTGGAGTGATCTTTGTTGGTCGACCACTCCTGGGGAGGGTAACAATGGTCTTGAATTAACTCCATCTGTACACAATCTGTCTGACTGTGGATTAGTGGAGTCCAAACTCTTTAGTGATGGTCTTGTAACCTTTTCCAGCCTGATGAGCATCAACAACTCTTTTTCTGAGGTCCTCAGAAATCTACTTTGTTCGTGCCATGATACACTTCCACAAACATGTGTCGTGAAGAGCAGACTTTGATAGATCCCTGTTCTTTAAATAACACAGGGTGCCCACTCATACCTGATTGTCATCCCATTGATTGAAAACACCTGACTCGAATTTCACCTTCAAACTAACTGCTAATCCTAGAGGTTCACATACTTTTGTCACTCACAAATATGTAATATTCGATCATTTTCCTCAATAAATAAATGACCAAGTATAATATTTTTGTCTCATTTGTTTAACTGGTTTCTCTTTATCTACTTTTAGGACTTGAGTGAAAATCTGATGATGTTTTAGGTCATATTTATGCAGAAATATAGAAAATTTTAAAGGGTTGTAAAAGGCGCTATATAGCGCCCGACCCGGCACAGACCATGCAGAGGCACGTGTACAAAACACACACAGGCTTTATTCTTTTCTTCACCTGTGGGCGCATGTCTTCCCCGTGACCCACAGGCAATACACAATCCCAAAAGCATAAAACAGACTTTACACAACTCTTCCTGGCACCACCACTCCTCCCAGGCAACCTCATCCTCTTCCTCCCGATTCTGGCCCCGAATGAAGGGAGGTTGGCCCGTTTTATAGCCCACCTGGAGGTGCTCCAGGTGCCTGACCAGCTGGTCGTAATTGCACCTCCGGGTGGGGCTGGTAAGTCGTCCCTTGTGGCGGCTGGCTCTCCGCAGCACCCCCTAGCGGCCACCCCATCTCCCAACCGGGCTGTGGTGGACTCCAAGTCCCATGGAGCCACGGGGGAGACTGAGGAAGGACCCACGGCCAGGGAGACTGCCCCCAGGCACCCCGGGGAAGGTATTGCACTGTCCATGGTGGCTCCCCCGGGACGTATGCAGCAGAGGCGTCCCGGCCGGGCATGGGACCCGGCTGTCCGTCACAGGGTTCACAAACTTTCAAGCACAACTGTATATGTCTATGATACAAAAAATTCAGATGACTGTTTAAATGCTAAAATTACTCAAAGTTATTGTCTGCTTTTACATGCATTTTTATTACTATTTAATTTAATATTGTTTTTTGTATCAGTATACTGCAGCTGGATTATGTGAATTTCCCCTTGGGATTAATAAAGTATGTATCTATCTATCTATCTAAATAAAATACTACTTCCGGTTGATTTTTGTCAAATTTCGTATCTGTTTGCTTTTTTTCATTATAAATATCTATACAAAATTTGAATCATCTATCTGTAATTATAACCATAGTTTACTTGAAAAGTTGAGAAAGTATTCAGTTAAAGTACCACTTATTGTTGAAGGAAGTGGCCCAAAAGTTGATAGGATTTATTATTTTTGACATAAGGCAGGTGTACAAAATCTCATTGACCTAGGTAACACTGTTTTTGAGTTATCGTGTTTACACACAGACACACAATTTCAAAAATGGTATTTTCAGACTCGGGAAGAAATAAAACGTCAAAAGATTCATCAAAATATCAAGGTTGAATTTTTTTCATGATTCCTATACTTTCTTTATGCTATGTATATGAGAAAGTAAAAAGGGTGTACACAATTATGTGCTAATAAATTACTTCGCCTGAACACATTCCCTAAATAAAAGGAAAGCTTTCTTCATGATTATTAATTATTTCGAAACGATTTCAAATATTTCACAAATTCTGCCAAGGAATGAAAACTTATGAGCACAACTGTATGTATGTATTCAATTTCTGCATCAAGCAAATGTAAGGATGAAAAATACAGTAAAATAAAGAAAAAACATTCCAAAAGGGAAACAATATTAAAACAAAAATAGAACTGTAAATTTGCACCAGAAAAAACTAAAGGAATGAGGACTTTCAGTGAAAAGAAAGTCTCTGTAAATGCAAATTCGGTGCATTCTGGGATATGGGTAATTGGCTTATGCAGGCTGTCATACATCACTAGCATGCAAAAACAATTTAATAGGGTTAATGGGAGTTGTATTGACTTTGACGTCAGGTTCAGGATTACTTAACAAGAAAAAAATGCCACCCTGTATATTTTGTCACCCTAGGCAACTAACTAGTTTGTCTAAATGGTACAGCCAGCCCTGACTATAGCATGCTAGTTTAATTCAAAAAAACAAGATTGTAAATTGAAAAATAACACAACTATAAATTTACCAACCTCTTTGGACTGAGGTTACATTTATAAGTCTATGCAAAATAGTAGTTTGAAGCAGAAAGCAGCTCACTGTATTCATTATTCCATGTTAATTTAAGATTTAATTACATTACTGCATTGTGGAACTGTCTTGGGCCACCCAAGAAAATTATTTTTAAAGTTAGTTACAGTAACAGGGCAGTAAGTGTAGTATAAGTAAAATAGTCTCTCATTTGGATTAAAACAGCAGAGGTATAACAAAGCAGTGGCAAGAGCCTGGCAAATTAATTTTAGAATAACATTAACCTTATTCACTGCAAAGTTTTAAAAAATAAATATTAAATCACCATGCTATCAGAATGAGATTACTGTAAATTAATCGCTGCATAATCTATTCTCATGTGACATTACTTCAAACAATACTGTTAAAGGTTTAGGTTTAGGACAGTCGCATAACATGACATAACAAGGCCAGTGTTACAATTAGAATCCAGTCCATGACACAGTTTCAATAATTTGTATCTATAAAAATGTGTACACTACACACTTTTAAGATTAATTAATACATGTTTTACACAGCATGTTAAAAATTACATTATGAATAATTTAATTCCATTAAAAAAAAACTCCTCCTTCTTGTGCCAGTGAAATTCCTCATCGGACCCTCAAGTGTGAAGACAAGAATAAAATTTCGCCTTCATCCTGAAGATTCCAAGAATCAAGAAAAAATATGTACACTACTGCCTATATTTATGGTCCTAAAATTAATAATGCTTGTAACTTCGTAGTCATGGTAAAACTATTGACATACTGTATGCTGTATATTTCCTGTCATGTTACTTGAATTGACAGTAATAAATTGCGTGATTTATAAACCTTTAGCTTTTCTGATTTCTAATTCAGATGTAATTAAAGTGTACATTGCACTATGACGCCAACTGCCTTAAACATTATGGAGACCTCAAATGGGGGGACCATGTATAAAAAGTATTTTAATTTCTACATGGTGTAACTGAAATGTTTGCAAATACACTGCAAAAGGCACTTTAATCAGGTTGGAATTCTTTGATTTGCAATTTTGAACTGTGGAAAAGAAGGATAAATCAAGGAAAAAGATGTTTTTGTCCCACACATTATGGAGGGTTGTATAATTTATAAGTTTGTGTCCCTTTTTGTGGGAGAGAGAGAGAAAGAACTACGCTAACTTAGATTTATGTTTTGTGTTCTTCATTTATTGTCCTGAATCTGCATGTACCTATATACAGTACCTTTCATTATAATTATTTTATCAATAAACTATAGTATTTTTTTTAAGATACAAATCAAAAACATGTCCCTCATTCAAACCACAAATAGAGCAAGGCGTGCCCTTTAATATTCATTTAGAACTTTGGATATACTGTAAATATTTTCTCATTCCCAGCTAAAATATCTGCAAGCTTAGATGCTTTAATTCATCATTATTATTTGGCATTCCCACTATGTGAATCTGATATCATTTGGTTTCTGTTATTTCTGGGAACACATAAAAGTTGTCATTCCAAAACATCATTCACCTAGCACCAATCACCTTTAAAATCAATGTAATATGATTTTACTTCAATAAATACATAAAAAGGAAATCTGAAACAAACACAACATTACAATAAATATTGAGCGAGATAAATAAAATCACAATATATAACACAACTAAGGTAAATTCATCCACAAGAACAAAACGTTACCAAACAGCATCTCCAATGAGATATATATTTGAGTGTATGGTTTGCCAAAAAGGCTGCAATCTTCTTGTTGAAAGACTCCACCTCTTTGTAAGTTTTTCTTTTCAATCCTCAAGAAATTTACAGGATAAATTCCTTTTGAATGCAAACTATATAAACCATGATTTAAGCTTTTGAAATCATGCTGTGTCAGGAAAAACTCCAAAAGAGTTCCAAAGAAAAAATTATGCTAGCTAAATTGCTTCCAACAGATTTCCTACGTGGAAAAGTGTATTCCTGTTTTTTGAACCCCCACCCATTCAGTATTGTTTTTATGTTATGCATGTTACCTACAGTAGTTTATTCTAAAGCGTATGTTAATACACCACAGTGGTCCTTATTAACTTGTTTTGTGTAACATGGACTGAATTATCATTGTTAAAATTATCAAGAAAATCTGCAGTCAGTGGACACTATGACTGGGCATGGCTGGGAAGGACCCTGGTAGTGGGTTAAGTGTTATTTTGGATCTAAATGCCAAAATCAGGTTCAGAAATAATCTTATGTATGTTGGGTAATTTTTGGCATCCTTCCTTTAATCACTCTCTTTGAAATACGTTTGTAACAGAGAGCTTTTCATTTCATATCTTTGGCACCCTCACTGCTACATGCTCCCATGTCAAAAGAAATGCAAACTTGATGTTAACCCATTTTACAGACAGAGAAACCCAACTATTACACCAGGACAGCCAAAGTAATTATTTAGGTTTTTGAATGTGGGAGTTCCTCTTATGAAAGACTCACTTCACTGAGCCTTTAAATGCAAGACGGTTAGTAGTTAACTAACTAACTAGTTCTTCACTCTATCAAAGCACAAACTCTGCATCACCTATAAACTTTGTGGGCAAGAGTAACATCATATTTATACATTTACAATTTATTGAATTTATTAAAATCAAATAACATTCCATAAGCAAGTTTTACAAACTAGGTTTGAAATAAATCAATCCCGACCTATAAGAAAGAGAGCTAGGTCAACAGAGTAATAACTTTAATATTAGAATAAATAAATAAATAAGGTAAAAAAAGGAAAGAGAATCTGCTTCCTCAATTTAAATGCTTTTTCTAAAATGTTATTGATTAGATTAGATGTTTTTTTCCAATTTCAGATTATATAAAATCAATTACCCACTGAGTTAAAAGAGGTGAGTTAGGATTCTTCCAGTTGAGCAAGATAAGTCTATGTGCCAATAGTGAAGTTAAGGCAATTAGTTTGTTTGTCTTTCTCCACTTTAAGTCCATCTGGAAGAACACCAAACACAACTATTAGTAGATTAGGAAGAATTGTGACTCCAAGGCTGTCTGAAAGGCATGTAATGATTTTGGTCCAAAATTATGTTAATTTGGTGCATGTCCAAAACATATGGCCCAATGAGGCTGGAACTTGACTGCAATATTAGCAGTTTGGATCTTGCCCTTGAAACATTTTGGACAATTTTAAATGAGACAGTGTGGTCCTCGGCCGGGGCTGGAGCCCGGCCGGGACGCCTTGGAGGACCGGAGGAGGGCGTGTGCCTCCTCCAGACCGAGTGGGGGTGTCCGTCCTGGTTATGCAGGAGGCCTCGGGTACAGGGCTTGGAAGCCCAGCCCTGTAGGGACCCGTGGCCACCGCCAGGCGGCGCCCCAGTGCCTAGTTATCCCGGGAGCCCGGCACTTCCGCCACACCAGGAAGTGCCGGGGGGAAGACGACAAGGGACACACGGACGGCTTCCGGGTGCGCAGCCGGCACTTCTGCCACACAGGGGTGTGGCCAACGCTAAGTGCCGGGAAGCAGCTGGAGCCCATCCGGGTTCCCATAAAAGGGGCCGCCTCTCTCCAGTCATCGGTGGATGTCGGGAGGTAGTTGGCAGAGCTGGAGAGAGGACAGGAGGCGGCCAGAGGAAAGGCACAAGGACTGTGAGCCCTGGACTTTGGGGGGAATCGGTGCAAGAGGCACTGGGGTGTGAGTGCACGAAAACTGTAAATAATTGAAAATAAACAGTGTGTGGTGGACCCAACGATGTCCGTCTGTCTGTGTCCGGGCCAGCGTTCACAACAGATATGCTTGATATATAATTTTAAGGTGAATAATTGTATGCTTTGCGCATATGGAGCTAGAGTGAATTCTGTACAAGGATGTCTTCCACTCTTTTTCTGAAATGTTGAGTAAGAGATCCTTTTCCCACTGTACTCTGTGATCTGTGGAAGGGAAGGACTTTAAAAAGTTTTTATATATTACAGAAATGCTGTCTGAGTCCTCAAGACTGATGAATATTTATAATAGACGTTGGTGGTACTATAAGAAATGTGTTGCTGGAAAGTTAAATTTGGAGTGCAATTGTTCATAGGATGTGAAGACGCTGTCTGTGTACAGATCTCTAAGTGATTTAATCCCAAATGTTTTTCCAGACATTAAAAACTGTGTACGTTTGAGAGGGTGGAAAAAGGTGGTTATCGTGCAGAGGTGACACAGATAAAAGCTTCTCTATCTTGAAGTACTTCCTACATTGGTTCTATATTTTGAGTGAATGTAGGACAATTGGGTTGTTAGGATACTGGTAATAGCTTGTACTTATTGGGGTACAAAGCAAGGAATATAAAGAAGTACTGCAGGATTTTATCTCTATTGTGGACCAAGCCTGTGTATGTTCATTTATATGGGTCAATGTCCAGGTTTTCATAGCTTGAATATTTGCCACCCAGTAATAAAACTGAAAGTAAGGTAAAGCCATGCCACCTTCTGCCTTAGGTCTTTTTTTTTTAATTTAATTGATTTTATTGTAATCATTCCATACAAATAGATCAATTTTTACAAAAAAATAGGATTGAAAACAAATCAACCCCCACCCCTGAGAAAGAGAGCATGTCCAACAGAGTAAAACTTAAAGCTTGTAAAAATACATAAATTAATAAGTTTAATAGGCGGATAAAGATAAATGGAGAAGAAAAAGAAATGCGAAGAGAATTACTTCCTCAGTGCTTTAAGAGCTTATTATAAAATATTATTGATTAGATCCTGCCAGGTTTTGAAAAAGTTCTGTAAAGATCCTCTAATTGAGAATTAGATTTTTTCCAATTTTGAATAAAATAAAACATCAGTTACCCACTGACTTAAAAGAGGAGAGTTAGGATTCTTCCAGTTTAGCAAAATAAGTTTGCATGCCAATAGTGTAGTGAAGGGAATCACAGTTTGCTTGTCCTTCTCCACTTTAAGCCCATCTGGAAGAACACCAAACACAGCTAGGGTTAGGAGGGATTGTGACACCAAGGCTGTCTGAAAGGCACTTAAAAATTTTTGTCCAGAATGATGTTAATTTGGTGCAGGCCCAAAACATGTAACCCAGAGAGGCTGGGACTTGATTGCAGCGTTTGCAGGTTGGATCTTACCCTGGAAACATTTTGGACAGTTTCAAGCAAGATAGATGTGCTCGATATATAATTTTGAGTTGAATAATTGCATACTTTGCACATATGGAGCTCGAGTGAATTCTCTGAATTGCTACCTTCAAACTCCTTTTCTGATATGTTGAGTGAGAGATCCTTTTCCTATTGCCCTCTTGGATCTTTGAAAGAGAGGGACTGTAACATAATTTTATATATTGCAGAAATACTGTCCTCCAAACTGAGCGATATTTTTTCCAGCATAGAGGAGGGTGTGAGATTAGGAAAATCAGGCAGGTTCTGTTAAACCAAGTTTCTTATTTAAAGATAGTGAAAAAATGTGTTGCTGGAAAGTTAAATTTGGAATGTAATTGTTCATAGGATGCAAAGATGTTGTCTATATAAAGATCTCCAAGTAATTTAATCCCAAACCTATTCCAGATATTAAAAACTGCCTATGCTTGCGAGGGTTGAAAAAGATGGTTCTCATGCAGAGGTGCCACAGATAAAAGATTCCCCATCTTAAAATGCTTTCTACATTGGTTCCGTATTCTGAGTGAGTGAAGCACAATTGGGTTATTAGTATATTGGCGATAAGTTGCATTTATTGGGGCACAAAGCAGGGAATATAAAGAAGTACTACAGGATTTTATTTCTATTGTGGACCAAGCCTGTGTATGTTCATCTATTTGTGTCCAGGTTTTTATAGCTTGTATGTTTGCTGCCCAGTAATAAAACTGAAAATTAGGTAGAGCCATGCCACCTTCTGCCTTAGGTCTTTGTAGGGTAGCTCATTGGATACATGGATGTTTCGAGTTCCAAATAAATGATGTTATGGTTGAATCTAATTGCTTAAAAAATGATTTACGGATGTATATTGGAATGTTCTGAAGTATAAGAAGCAGCTTAGGAAGGATATTCATCTTGACAGTGTTAATTCTTCCATCAAAAGTGAGATGAAGGGTAGACCATTTATGCAAGTCTTGCTTAATTTTTTCCATGCAGACAGCAAAATTTTGTTGATAAAGAGCTTCATGTTTACTTGTGATGTTTATCCCTAGGTATTTAAACTGATCTGCGATGATAAAAGGGAAGGTGTCCAATCTAATATTGTCTGCTTGAGATTTCACTGGAAAGAGTACACTTTTATTCTAATTAATTCTGAGACCAGAAATCTTTTGAAATTCTGCTAGTGATGTTAAGACTGTAGGGACAGTATTTTGTGGATCTGATATATATACAGTGGTACCTCGGTATACGTCCGCTTTGGAATAAGTCCAACTTGGTATACATCCTGTTTAGACGTGCTACCCTTGTTTACCTCTCTTGAGACAAAGCTACGACTGCCGACGAATGTCAGCATGCCAGTTGCTAGAATTCAGTGAACAACCCGCGTGCTACCCTTGTTTACCTCGCTTGAGACAAAGCCACGACTGCCCACGAGTGTCAGTACGCCAGTTGCTAGCATTCAGTGAACAACCCATGCTATAACTCTATGTGAATTTTCTTGTGATTTTGTGTTTTTTCACATAAATTTGAATTGATTGTTGAAAAGTATGAAGGTGGCATGCGTATCCAGAACACAGCTGTTGCATACCGTATGCCGAGAACGGCAGTATCTACGATTGTGAAAAACAAAGACGCTATTAAAAAGTAAACTGAGGTTAAATTTTCATTTATTTCATCTAATTGCTTTTGTATTTATGTATTTTAGTATTAAACAGTGTTTCAATTATTTTATACATCCCCATCAATGTATAATATGCCAATAACAGTAGGATTTTTTTTCATGGGAACGGATTAATCATTTTCCCTTTATTTCTTATGGGAAAAATTTGTTTGCTATACGTCCTGTTTGGTATAAGTCAAAGGATCTGGAACGGATTAAGGATGTATACCGAGGTACCACTGTATAGTATCATATTATTTGCATATAGTGAAATTTTCTGTTCAAGTCCTTCTCTGATAATCCCCTTTATCTCATAAACATTTTGACAGTGAACTGCCAGTGGCTCAATGGCGATTGCAAAAAGCAGTGGCGACAAGGAGCATCCTAGTCTAGTACCACGTTCTAATTTGAAGTAGTCTGAAATAATGTTAATACAACCTGAAGCTTCTGGACTGGTATACAGTAGTCTGATCCATGCACAAATTTTCAGGCCAAACCCAAATTTCTCCAATGTAGTGAAAAGGTAGTTCCATTCAACCATATCAAATGCTTTTTCTGCATCCAATGATAGTAATATCTCCGGGGTGTTAGACTTTGTGGGAGAATATATTACATTAAAGAGGCGTTGAAGAATGGAAGCTAAGAGTCTACCTTTTATAAATCCAGTTTGGTCTTGTGATATTACCAAAGGAAGCACTTTCTCAATTCTTCTAGCTGGGACTTTGGAGAGTATTTTAACATTATTATTCAGAAGTGAAATTGGTCTGTATGATGCACATTGTAATAAATCATTATTTTGCTTAGGAAAGACAGTAATTAATGTTTGGTGGAAAGTTTGATGTAGAATTTTATTATCTCTAGCTTCTGTAAATGTTGCTAATAAAAGGGGAGCTAACTTAATTGAGAATTTTTTATAAAATTCGGCAGGGTTGCCATCAGGGCCTGCTGCTTTCCCACTCTGAAATGAGTTTATAGAATCTGGTAGTTCTGATAGTACCAGTAGTTTATCCAATTCATCTGTACTGAGAGTGTCTAGCTGTGGTATCTGTAATGCATCCAAAAATGCATTAGGTTGTGTCTTGTCTTCTTTAAACTGAGTAGAATATACAGACTTGTAGTAGTTTGTAATTGTGTGCATTATGTTTTGTGGTCAATGATTTTCTCTTCGTCTGTGTTGGTAATTGCTGGGACTGCATTGTGAACGTCTTACTTTTGGATTTGTTGTGCTAAGATCTTATTAACATTCACTTTGTGTTCACAGTAATGATTTCTTGATTTAAAAAATTAGTTCTGTTTCTTTACTTGTCAAAAGGTTGATTTCTGAATGGAGAGCCTGTCTTTTCCTATGAAGTGCCTCATTTGGACACCTGGCATGTTCTTGATTATTCAGGTAGTTTCACTGATTAGCTCTGATACCTTCTTGGTTTCCAATTTATTTTGTGAGAAAGATAGGAGATAATCTGTCCTCTTAAGAAAGCCTTCAGTTTCCCAGAGTATTCCAGCAGAGACCTCTGAGGCTGTATTTATCTCTAAAAAAAAGATTTGTTTGGATATAAATTCTGTACAGTTCTTGTCTGCTAATAAAAGTGGGTTAAGACGCCAGGTGCGAAATGAGCCTGTGGGGCATAATAATTTGAGCTCCATGATCAAAGAGGCGTGGTCAGAGATAACAAAAGTGTTGTACTTCTTTCGGCTGTTTCCGTTAGGGGTTGCCACAGTGGATCATCTTCTTCCATATCTTTCTGTCCTCTGCATCTTTTTTTGTTACACCCATCACCTGCATGTCCTCTCTCACCACATCCATAAACCTTCGCTTAGGCCTTCCTCTTTTCCTTTTCCCTGGCAGCTCTATCCTTAGCATCCTTCTCCCAATATACCCAGCATCTCTCCTCTGCACATGTCCAAATCAACGCAATCTCACCTCTCTGACTTTGTCTCCCAACCGTCCAACTTGAGCTGACCCTCTAATGCACTCATTTCTAATCCTATCCATCCTCGTCACACCCAATGCAAATTTTAGCATCTTTAACTCTGCCACCTCCAGCTCTGTCTCCTGCTTTGCTGATACCCGTCTGTCACAAATTACTCCTGACTCTCTTCTCCACCTATTCCACCCTGCCTGCACTCTCTTTTTCACCTCTCTTCCATCTGGACCAACGGCCTTTCCATTTTTCATTCTCTTCAAAGCTGTCCTTCCTTCTTGGTAATCAATTGCACTTCCTGATTCACTATCTCCACATCATCCAACCTCTTCTCTCTCTTGTTCTCTTCATGCATCAGCCTCTCAAAGTACTCTTTCCATCTGCTCAACACACTCTCCTCGCTTGTGAGTATGTTTCCATCTCTATCCTGCATCACCCTAACCTGCTGCACATCTTTTCCAGCTCGCTTTCTCTATCTAGCCAATCGGTAATCATTTGCAAAAAATTGTTATCTATAAAGAAATAATTCCTGAGTAACAGTGATGCACTGGTGAGTAGAAGGAATATGCCCTTGAGTTTGGGTTTAGAAATCTCCAGGGCTCTGATAAGTTGTGATCAGTTGCAAACTGTGTAATTATTTTTGTAGTGTTAGGTCTCCTGCCACAGGGGCGATGAAATCTATCTTGTTCTGGATTTAAAACACAGTTAAAGTCCCCAGCCATTATTATTTTATGAGTGCTCACATTGGGAATAGATGCAAATACGTTTTGGATGAAGTCCCTATCATCCACATTGGGTGCATATATATTTATCAAAATCACTTTACAGTTAAATAAACTGCCTATGATGATCACATATCTCCCTTCAGGATCAGATACTACATCTGATACTACAAATGAGATTGTTCTATGTATAAGAATTCCCTCACCTCTAGTATTCTTTGTAAAGCTGGAATGGAAGATTTGGCCAGTCCAGTCTCTGTGCAGCTGAAACTGATCCTTGCTTAATAAGTGGGTCTCCTGTAAAAATACTATTTTAACGTTTAGACCTGTTAGGTGAGAGAATATTTTCCTTCTCTTTAATTCATGATTGAGACCTTTAACATTCCAGCTCACAAGCCGTTAGGTCATGGAGACATTGCTTCTGAACTTTTGTTGTAATTTTTCTTATCTTAATTTAAGATAAGACATCTTTGATGTTAATTTCCAGTTTTCCCAGGAGTTATTGCCATGAAGCCTATTGTTATGTTGGCACTTATAATTGTAAGGATTAAAAGAATAGAAATAGCTTGCTCTCTTTATCTCTCCCTGTAGTACACCTGCCCTCTGATTTTGCCTCCCCATGTGAGGCTAGATCAGAATTCACAAAGTCCCAGTCCTCTGATATACCAAGAGACACATGTCCAAAACAAATCAAGCCCCCCAGCAGTGGCATATAAGAATTAAAATAGAGATATCTATCGATAATACAGTCCAAACACTATAAGCATAAAATACAATCTTAAACAGTCTTAAGAGAGTAAACCCAGGGAATGATGTTAAACAGTAGCCTTGGATAAGCATAGTGAGTCCTAATACCATAAATCAAGGGTGTGATGTTAAACAGTCCTCTAAAAAATATATATATATATACATACATGCATATAAGAAGTGGTCAAGAAGGAAATAGGATGCATAATTATGTATCACTGCCAGTAGATCAAATAGCAGATATCTTTTTTGCCATGCCAGGGCCAGATGCAACTCAAGATTGTATTTGAAAAAAGTTTTCTTAGCTCTTTTTCTGCTTCCTCCAGAGAAGTAAAAATGTAAAGTTTGCCTTGAATGTCCACTTTCAGTTTGGCAGGATACAAGAGGCTTTCTCTGATCTCGGCTTTCTGTAAGCGCTATTTAATGTTGTAAAATGTGGCATGTTTAGCAGCTGTTCAGCGTGAGAAATCAGGGAAAATATGAATGTGGTTATTTTCAAATATAATCTCTTGTTTCTGTCTGAGAAGTAACATTATATGTAATTTAAATTGTAATTTTTCAAATCACACAATGAGAGTCCAAGGTTTTGAGGTATTTGATCCACGTAAGCGATAAGCTGCTGCTATCTCGGTGTCTGATTTGAAGTCCTCTCCGATTATCTTAGAGAATATTTTAGCTATGAATTTCACTGGGTTTGGATTTTCACAATTCTCAGGAAGAGCTCTAATATTATTCTTTCTGCATCCATCTTCCAGTGCAGATAGTCTATCTCCAAGTATTTTGCATTCGGAATTTGCAGCCGTTGCTTTTCCATCAGCGGTAGATGTCAGTTGTTGAGCTCTTTCAATACGAGTTGTGAACGTTTGCTTAACGTCTTTCAACTGAGCGCCAAGTGCTCTAAGTTTATTCTAAAACTTAGATACATTTTCCTGTATTTTTTCTTCAATTTCTTCTAGCATACCTTAAAGGTTGTCTGAAAGTGATTACGTTTTACATAGTCCGTAATATACTGAAGTAGCTTTCTCATTTGTCTTGTGTATGTCCTTTATTTCTTTCCTTAAATTATTTATATCCCGTTTCCTTATATCATTTTTTTTATATAATTCGTGAGGTCCTTTATGTCTCGAGTGATGGCCATTGCAGTGATCATTACCTTCAATTCGGACAGATCGTTTCGGTCTACTCCATGCTCCTCGGGTGAAGTGGTAAGCCCATTGGGAGTCAATGTTACCGGCTTGCAGGGAGTAGTTGACAACGCGGAAGAAAAGGCCACTTTCAGTTTCAATGAATATTCTGGCCCGACTCACTTGCACATTTGCTACCACTTTAATTTTTGGCTCGATGCAGCCTATCTGTCCCAGGTCACTCTCTGGCAGGCCGTACCTTCAGCTTGGACTTGATGCCTGTTTAGGCTTGGATAGAAGCTTTAGATGTCTTTTCCGTTTCTTTCTGAGCCCTTTTTCTGCCGCTCATGTTTATATATACTTGCATATAATGTAATTGAACCTCCTCGGGTTGAGTAAATACAGGATACCTCAGGATGATAAAAAAAAGAGAAAAAATAACACCACTGCTAACGGAGTTTCATTTATACATCCATCTCCCGTAACTGATGAGACCAACTCCAGTAACTGTGAATTTCCCCTTGGGATTAATAAAGTATCTATCTATCTAACAACATATTTAGCTAATCAATAGCTCAAACAAGTAGAGCTTTCCAGCAAAAACAATGATTTAACTGATAAATCAAAAATACTGTATTATATAGCTGTCATGACATCTCTCTATTATAAAAGAAAATCTTGAGACGAGACGAGACTATTGCCAAGAGATTTTTTCAAGTCCCGCCCTCCTCTCAACCATTTCCAACCATGCCCACGGTCCTCTCACCTCTCATTCGTGAGAATGCTTTTGTCAGACACAGTTCCTGTGCTCTCAGCTCTTATAAATGTTTACGTTTTCCTCACTTTAAGTTCCCAATAAAAGAAGACTTATTATGTCCAAATCTTATTGAAGAATTTCATCCCGAAGGGTTATCAACAGAAGGAAGGAGTACACCCGCAATCCTAACACTGAGAAAGTCAAACGAATTAACGCGAAAAATGTTGATCAGTTACACAGCAAATTGGTTAAATGCGTATCAGTAGACTACTGAGACAGTTGGTGGTGATGTTGCGGAAGATGAAAACATCAACTTACAATATCCAGTAGGATATCTACAACCATTAACACCGTCTGGTTTTCCACTGGCCGAATTACTGTTGAAAGAAGGATGTATCGTAACGTTATTGCATAAATTATGTATGAGTGATGGGCTATGCAATAGGACAAGATTAGTTGTATTCAAAATTGGTCGAACAATTCTGACATGTAAAATTTTAACAGGAGACAAGAAAGGTAATGTAGTACATCTTTCACGGATAACATTAGACAACAAAGGAGATCTTGACATGCCTTTCGTATTAAAACGTTTACAGTTTCTAGTTAGAATAGTTTTTGCTATGACAATCAACAAATCACAGGGACAAACATTCGAAAAAGTCAGTTTATTTATTAGAGAGAAAGAAACGATATTCACTCATGGGCAGTTATACGTTTTGTTGTCAAGTTTTAACTCCAAACACGTAATCAAAATTCAATGTGATATTGACAAAAAATTAATTGCAAATATTGTTTTTAATGACGTTTTGCAGTAAAAGTGTAAGTTTAAAAAGTATTTGCGTGTTAATTTCAAAGCCAAACAAAACGAAAACGAATAACACAATGAATATCTCTAACGCAACATGAAACATAATTTTCTTTCAATTTATTACGTTTTACTATTTTTTACTATGCTTAGTTACTTGTTGTAATGTAAAATAGTTAGGTCTATTTCGCATATATAACAATTCCCATGAAAATAACAATCTGTTTAAATTGTACATCTGCTTCCCCATACGCGAGCGGCAAAGTTGCGAAGTAGCTAGCACGTAACACAAGTGAGCAGGGGGCATAGCCCCCTAGTAAAAATTTTAAAAAATCCTTGAGGAAAAAATAAGAAAATAAGAGAAAGGGAAATTCCACTTTTTACAATAGTCATGCCAAAAGACTGGAAATATTCAGATTGTTTCTCCTGATGTTTTCAAGTGGACTGGTGGGGATAAGTAAACACATTTGTTCCTCTTTTTAATTAGAAAATCTTGCATAAAGTTTAACTGCAGATAAAAAAATTTAAAAGTATGGATAGTTACAAAATCTATAAATGAAGATGACTTTAATTACATAATTAGAAATTCTTGAGATGCTGCCATGACTCTACTGCCTTTTTCCAAAGAAGCAGTCACAGTAATTTACCTACACGATATCACTAATTTTGTTTGAGGCAAAAGATAACACACACTGACAAGAAAGACAGTTGCTTACAACAGCTATTTTGCAACCTGACATTAAAAAAAATATCTATACTAATTAACCATGAAATCCATGAACTTGACAGTGCCTTACTTGTTTCAGCTCCTGGGCTTCAGAATCAGTAACAAGAATTTCTTGTGCTTGTATCTGTTCCTGGTTCTCTTCTTCTGGCAGGGGCTCCGTCTGTCTAATGTGATCAATACATCCAGACTCTGCAAAAGGGGCAATTACGTTCATTAAATTGTTTCAAATGAAGAAGCATGTCAAAGATGAAATCATAACTTAAAAAAACTAATAATTAGAAATATATTTTTAAACATTTTCATTGTACCTCTGCAGCTAATTTCAAATATTAAATACTCCAAGGACAGTAATATCCATAATTTAAACCATATCAGTTATAAACTTTAAGTAAATAAATTACAAGCCCATTTGCTAGCATTCCATAAGATTATACATTGACTAAACGTTTTGTTTGAACATATTTTTTGTTATGAAATTCAAAAATCAATTCACTACTCTAATTCAGATCAAGCTACTCCAGGGTTTTTTTCAATGGTAAAAATGGTAATGGTAATGGTAATGGTATTAGTAATGCGCCACCACCACCTACTCAAAGCATCATGATCCTCCAACATTGATGGACTAAAAGCAAGAAGTTCATATGACCATCATCATCAAGTCCTTCCGTGAGAACCCCAAATATAAAGAGGACTGGTTCATTTATGTTAGGTAGATTGCCCAGAGGGGACTGGTCGGTCTCATGGTCTGGAATCCCTGCAGATTTTATTTTTTTTCTCTAGCCGTCTGGAGTTTTTTTTTTGTTTTTTTCTGTCCACCCTGGCCATCGGACCCTACTCTTATTCTATGTTAATTAATGTGGACTTATTTTCTTACTGTGTCTTTTATTTTTCTATTCTTCATTATGTAAAGCACTTTGAGCTACATTTTTTGTATGAAAATGTGCTATATAAATAAATGTTGTTGTTATTTCAAGCATTTTGCCTACTGTCTTTGTTCTGACTCTGTACTCTGAGGAGCTAAGGGGCACACAGATAGAATTAAAAGCCAAATTTATGTTCCATCTTCAACTCAGTGATGCACCAACACAACTCCTAGGCACAAATTCGAACTGGTTTTTGAGCATGCGTATATCTTCTCAAGGGCCTCAAACATAACCCTTCAAAGAAAAAGAAAGTCCAACCTTTATCTAAAATTCTTATTACAGGGCTATAGCTGTGTATACATGGAGCATTTCTGTCTAAGTTTATTGTCCCAACTATTCTGTCTTATGAGTCCATATCTATCTATAATTGGCTATGATTACCAAAAGTTAAGTATACAACCTGTTAAGTACACACCAGCTGTCCCAACCCTGACACAGAGACAGACAGACGTGGGACACAAGTTCTTCACACACACTTTTAAATTAAGATCCAGCACAGCACAAAACACAAAGCATACTTCTCTTCTTTCTCAATTTCCTTCTCTCTTTTCCTCCACTCCTCCTGGCAAGCTTCATCTTCTCCCAACTGACTCTGGCTCCCAGAGTAGTGGCTGCTGGCTTCTTTCATAAGGCACCAAGAAGTGCTCCAGCTGCTCGTTGACCTACTTCTGGTAGCACTTCCGGGTGTGGCAGAAGTGTCGCAATCAAGTGCACAGTACATAATGTTTTTTCTTATTTTTAAATCCACCTGATACACCAACAGTCAAGAGTGCAGTAATCAGTCCTAAGTGGAATAGAATTTTGCACTGGCGATATTTATATTCACTGATCTAATTTCCTTATGTGCCAAAGTAAGCAGTTATATTGTGGACTATGAAAAATTGGCTGTGTTAATCATATAGCTTGGAACCAATATGGCATGACTGTTTTACATTTGAAGACAACAAGGTGTGCTTCTACATCATGACGATGTGATATTCATTGAAGGATTTGCGAGACTCCTGTGTCTTCATGTACATTGTGCTTGCTGTTTGTTTTAGAACATTAGAATAATTTAGACGAGAACAGGCTAATCAGCCCAACAAAGCTCAAAAGTCCTATCCACTTATTTCTTCCATAAAACATCAAGTCAAGTTTTGAAAGTCCCTAAAGACTTACTGTCCACCACACTACTTGGTAGCTTATTCCAAGTATCTATTGTTCTTTGTGTAAAGAAAAATTTCCTAATGTTTGTGCGAAATTTACCCTTAATAGGGTTTCTGTTTCCACATGTTCTTGATGAACTCATTTTAAAATAACAGTCTGGATCCACTGTACTGATTCCCTTCATAATTTTAAACATTTCAATCATGTCACCTCTTAATCTTCTTTTGATTAAACTGTATAGGCTCAGCTCTTTGAATCTTTCCTCATAATTCAACCCCTGTTACCCTGGAATCAGCCTAGTCACTCTTCTCTGGACCTATTCTAGTGCTGCTATGTCCTTTTTGCAGCCTCCTTGGACTTGTACTTCACACATTGTGCTATATAACCTAACATTCTGTTTCCCTTTTTAATGGCTTCTGAACACTGTCTGGAAGTCGATAGCTTAGAGTCCACTACAACTCCTAAATCCTCCTCATAAGGTGTACTCTCAATTTTCTGACCGCCCATTGTGTAATCAAACCTAACATTTTTACTTCCTATATGTAATACTTTACATTTGCTGACATTAATTTTTATCAGCCACAAATCTGCCCAAGCCTGTATGCTATCCAAGTCCTTCTGTAATAATATAACAGATTCCAAATTATCTGCTAATCCACCTATCTTGGTATCATGTGCAAACTTAAACAGCTTGTTACTTATATTCCTATCTAAATCATTTATATATATTAAAAATACCAGTGGCCCTATCACTGACCCCTCTGGAACACCACACTTAACATTGGTCAATTCTGATAAGGTTCCACGCACCATCACTCTCTGCTTCCTGTGTCTGAGCCAAGTTTGCACCCATCAAAAAACATCACCCTGAACTCCCACTTCTTTTAGTTTGATGACCAACCTCTCATGTGGCACCTTAACATATGTTTTCTGAAAGTCATGATAAATAATATCATATGCTCCACTTTGATCATATCCTTTTGTTGCTTCCTCATAGAATTCCAGCAAGTTAGTAAAACACAACCTCCCTCTTCTGAACCCATGCTGACTGTTCAGAAAAACTCCTGTCCTTGCCATGTGTTGCTCAATCTTATCCTTAATAATTCCTTCCATTAATTTTCATGTGATGCATGCTAAGCTTTACTGGCCTATAGTTGCTTGGATCTGCCCTGTCACCCTTTTTATATAATGGGATGATATTTGCCATTTTCCAGTCGATCGGAATCTCTCCAGTGCACAGTGACTTCCTAAAAATATGTGTCAAGGGTTTATATATGTACTCTCTAGCCTCCTTAAGAACTCGAGGGTAAATATTATCTGGTTCTGGTGCTTTCTTTGATTTAAGCCTATTTAATCTGAGCAGTACTTCTCCCTCTACAATTTCCAAATCCCTCAGTATCTCCTTAGTAGTCCCTGTTACCTCTGGGAGGTCATCCACTTGTTCATTTGTAAACACCTCAGAAAAGTGTAAGTTTAGGGCATCCGCTATTTCATTGTCTGTATCTTTTAATTCCCGTTTAGTATTTCTGATGCACTTGACCTCCTCCTTGACTGTTCGTTTACTACAAAATACTGAAAGAATCTCTTAGGGTCTTCTTTTGCCTTATCTACTATATTCCTCTCCAACTGTATTTTAGCCTCCCTGATACCCTTCTTAATGGATGCTCTCATGTTCTCATAAAGGATATTTATTATTTAAGATATATGCTGAGCTGCCAGTTTAAGACAAAATGTTTCTATATATATTTCAAAAATAATTGTTCTACCTTTGTCATTGGATACTACATTAATAAAGATTACTGGAGCCACGTCCAATCCGTGACACTGCCTCCAACAAGTTTTAGGGCCAAAATGGTATTCTTTGGATCCTGTATTATTCATGTTTTACTTCACACATACCTTTTAACATATTGAAAGTTGTCTATCTTTACCTTATCTATCATCTAAAACATTTATTTTAGAGCAGTAATAAGACATCGCTGTATTTTTTAGCAAATTATAATCTGGCCTTGCAGTACTTGAAGTTTATAAGAAGTTTTGAGTTGTACTGCTATCGTGTGGCCAATTTCTTTTTGAACAGTAAATTTCTATGTTAAGTGATGGCTGATGATTTCACTGGCAGCATTTTTGCAGTTCTTTTTAAGTCTTTGATGTATTTTTCTACCATCAAATAAACTGCAAGCTTCCTACTGCTGTGTACACAATTAGTTTCTTTATTTTCTAAGACCAAATTAGACGTGTGGATTTTTCTAAGCTTATTTTATGTAATAGTTTATTCCCTGGTTACTTTTTCTAATCTTCATTCTGGTTCTGACTACTGAAATCAAAAGTATTCATCAAAGAAAACAGTAAAGTCTAAATGCCACCTTACACTGTACATATGAACTCGGTACTAATTTTATAAATCTATTTCTGGCTGCTCCTACAAAAGATCTTTCCCATTTCCACCAGTTCTCCCTCATAAGTTCGATTCTGCTCCCCACTACATTCCCATTTTCTCATCTAAAAGGTACTTAAATTGGGCACATAGCATAAGTGATCCTTAAATCAGCAGAATCTACTAGTTAAAAAACACACACACACTCCAACCAGAAATCACTACAGTAACTCTGCCTTTATAAGATACTGTGCATGTAGACCATATTGTCCACACTAATCCATTTAAAAACTCAGCATCACTGACACATGCCTACTATCTTTTTCCTCTTATCCTGCTAAATGCACCTTTAGAGTGCAATAGTAGTGATAAGAATACAATTGATAAATTATAATAGTAAAATAACACTAATATAGTACATATAGTATAATTATATTATTTTCAAGATCAGTTTTCTCAGAGGTTCAGATATTCTCTGATCACTAGTTTCCATTGCATTAATAGTCTAACCATGTGTGTCCAGTCATAGTTTTTAATTTAGTCCTCTGATTTGTGTCATGGGAAACCAGAACTTTTCTACACAACTCTTTTATGTATACTAGATCTATGCAACATGATACACCTGGCCATATTCAATTTATGTGACCAAGAACAAAATGTGACATTATTTGGGGGAAAAAACACTTTTTTTTCTTAAAATTCAGTTCTGATATATGGACTGCTTTTGTATTCAGCAAAAATTGAAATTAATTCACAGTCAACCTGGAATAGAATGGAACCCTGTCCAGTTGTTGTTTGCTTACTGTGTCATCATTCAAGTTGAATTTAATTTGAAATCATTGTTTCACACCCCTCCAAAATCAATCATGTGACCCTCATTTACCAAAACTTAAAAAAGTTTATAATGTCAGAAAATTGACAAAATTAATTATTACAGTGCATCCGGAAAGTATTCACAGCGCATCACTTTTTCCACATTTTGGTATTTACAGTCTTATTGCAAAATGGATTAAATTCATTTCTTTCCTCAGAATTCTACACACAACACTCCATAATGACAACGTGAGAAAAAGTTTACTTGAGGTTTTTGCAAATTTATTAAAAATAAAAAAACTGAGAAATCACATGTACATAAGTATTCACAGCTCAAAATCAAAAGCATCCTTTTTCCCCTGATCATCCTTGAGATGTTTCTGCAGCTTAATTGGAGTCAGTCCACCTGTGGTAAATTCAGTTGATTGGACATGATTTGGAAAGGCACACACCTGTCTATATAAGGTCCCAGAGTTGACAGTTCATGTCAGAGCACAAACCAAGCTTGAAGTCAAAGGAATTGTCTGTAGACCTCCGAGACAGGATTGTCTCGAGGCACAAATCTGCAGAAGGTTACAGAAAAATTTCTGCTGCTTTGAAGGTCCCAATCAACACAGTGGCCTGTTATGGCTGTGTCGTGATCTTATAACTTGGAGCAGAGAGTCCATATCGTTTTTAGAAAATTGTATGTGGGTTGGGTTTTTAGTGGGGTGTGTTTTTGCTGTTTTTCTTTGTCCTGACTACGTTGTGGTTGTCAGCTTGTTGAAGTAAGAAGGAAAGTGATTAGTTCTTTTGTTTGATAATTTATTAACACGTGACCGTCTGGGAAGGGATATTACAGTATATTTATTTTTTTACTATTAGTTTATAACTTAGAGCGGGTGTGTGAATATTTTATAGCGTTTTTATGTAGTCGTACATATCCGTGGCTTTGCATGCATGATAAGTGTATATTTAATTTTATAATATTAGTTTTGATTCTAGTGTTTATAAAATGAGGTCGTGTGTGAATATTTTCAGAAAGTTTACACATAGCTATGACGGCAAGACAAGTGTATATTTAATTAATTAATATTAATTTTAAACATAGCGTTTATAAAATAAACCAACGTGTCCTAAGTTTATAGCTTATAAATACATTTTCATACTTTTATAGATTCATATTTACATAAATTATATTTTCATATTTTTTATATTTTCATATTTTTTATATTTTCATATTTCCATATTTTTATATTTTCATAAATCAGATTTTCATATTTTACATATTTCATAAATCATATTTTCATATTTGGGGGCGGGGCTTAATGTCATCCATCATATTTGGGGGCGGGGCTTAAAGTCATCAATCAAATTCACACCTCTTTTGACAGTTGCTTTCTGTATGTACTACTACTCTCATCTTTATGAAAGAAAAGCCAGAAAGCAAACAAATTATAGTCTGGGACAAGGACTCTGTAGCTGTTTTGAGTGCATTGTCTGGTCAGTTTTTAAAATCTTGGGCTGACATTGATGAACTGACAGACACTGGAAACTGTTATATACAATTCTATAAGGATGTCATAATACCCAAGAAATCAGCCAAAATATACCCTAACAATAACCAGAGATCTAAAAGAACTGATAACTGGGAAATTGGTTAATGTTCCTTGTTGAAATGCCCTAACAGAAAGAGGTGAAATGTTAAATAAAGCAGGCAAAGCTGAAGTACAAGGACGGGATAGAGAATGAACTGCGGACTGATAACCTGGGCTCATTATGGAATGGCATGAAGATGATGGCTGGCATTCATACAAAAAACAATAAGCAAGTTGAACTGGCAAGGGTCAAAACTGACTATCAGCTGGTGCAAAACTACAATGAGTTCTATTCAAGCTTTGAAACACAGGATTTTGCTTCATACGTACAGTAAGTCAGTAAAAGAACAGACTGAGCAATGGAGCCAGGAGTCACCCCTTCTTTGACCAGAATTAGGTCAGTTAGGTTTTTAAACAAACAAATATCAAAAACACTTAGAATAAGTGGCCGTCTGCTTCATTACTATGCAGAGGAGGTTTCTCCAATATTCCATTTCATATCTGAAATGTCCTTTGATTTACGGTAAGTCCCCAGCCCATGGAAACAGGCAATTGTTATTCCAATGGCAAAAACTGCACACCCAAAAGCAGGGGTCAGGAACCTATGGCTCGCGAGCCAGATGTGGCTCTTTTGATGGCTGCATCTGGCTCGCAGACAAATCTTCAATAAAAAAATAATAACGTTAAAAATATAAAACATTCTCATGTATTTCAATCCATTCATTTCCTACCGCTCATGTTCATGGTTGCGGGTGGCTGGAGCCAATCACAGCTGTCCTCCGGGACAACACCAAATTTTTATTAGATAATGCGTAACGTACACAGGTTGTACAGGAAGTAAACTTCCCTCCTTTTAATCAAGTAGTCAGCTAGCTAATTGCAGAAACCCTTTTATCGAAGAAGATGGCTAAAAGAAAAAAAGATGAGGAGTATCGTACTTTTCTGCAGGAATGGACAGAGGAATTTGCCTTTGTGGAGAGAGCAGGTTCTGCAGTGTGTCTAATATGCAATGATAAAATTGCATCGATGAAACAGTCAAATATAAAGCGGCACTTCGACACATGCCATACTACATTTGCATCGAAATATCATGCAGGAGACAGCAGGAAGAAAGCATGTCAAGAGCTACTGTGCAGAGGGCAAGCTAGTCAGCAGCAACTCTGTGTTTGGACCCAACAAGGTGACTGGAATTTGGCTAGCTTTGCTGGTGCTTTAGCAATTGTGAGAAATGGAAAGCCATTCACAGATGGGGAGTATGCCGTAACATTCATGCTTGATGTTGCCAATGAACTTTTTGACAACTTTTCGGATAAAGACAAGATAATCAAACGAATAAAAGACATGCCTCTGTCGGCAAGAACTGTTCACGATTGTACCAGCATGATGGCAAATCAAATTGAGGCAACACAAGTAAAGGACATAAATGCAGCACCATTCTTTTCTCTCGCTTTGGATGAGTCAACAGACGTAAGCCATTTATCCCAGTTCAGCGTGATTGCAAGGTATGCTGTCGGTGACACACTACGTGAGGAAAGTCTTGCTGTTTTGCCTATGAAAGGGACAACAAGAGGGGAGGATTTATTCAAGTCTTTCACTGAGCTCGCTAAAGAAAAAAATCTACTGATGGATAAACTTATTTCAGTGTGTACTGATGGTGCTCCGTGCATGGTGGGGAAAAACAGAGGATTCGTAGAGCTTCTTCGTGAACATGAAAAGAGACCCATCCTAAGTTTTCACTGCATCCTACATCAGGAGGCGCTTTGTGCTTAGATGTGTGGCGAGCAGCTTGATGAGGTGATGTCGCTGGTCATTCGGGTGGTCAACTGTATTGTTGCCCGAGCTCTAAATGAGCGCTGGTTTAAAACACTGCTGGAAAAAGTTGGGAATAATTATCCTGGTCTGCTTCTGCACAGCAATGTGCGTTGGTTGTCAAGAGGAAAGGTGCTCAGCCGTTTCGCAGCTTGTCTGAGCGAAATCCGGACTTTTCTTAACATGAAAAACGTCGAGCACCCTGAGTTAGCTAACACTGAATGGCTCCTGAAGTTCTACTATCTCGTGGACATGACTGAACATCTGAACCAGCTCAATGTGAAAATGCAAGGCATTGGAAATACAGTCTTATCCCTTCAACAAGCAGTGTTTGCATTTGAAAACAAGCTAGAACTCTTCATCGCCGACATTGAAACAGGTCATTTACTACACTTTGGAAAAACTGGGAGAGTTTAAAGATGCATGCACAGCAAGTGACCCTGCTCAACATCTTGATCTTCAGCAGCTAGCGGGCTTCACATCTAATCTCCTGCAGTCATTCAAAGCACGCTTTGGAGAATTTCGTGAGCGCACTTGTCTTTTTAAGTTCATCACCCATCCACACGAGTGTGCAGTGGGCAGCGCCGACCTGAATTACATCCCCGGTGTCTCCGTCAGAGATTTTTGAGCTACAAGCTGCTGACCTGAAGGTCTCAGACATGTGGGTGAATAAGTTCAAGTCACTGAATGAAGATTTGGAAAGACTTTGTGGAAAAATAAAAATACAGGTCAATAACTTGTGCTTGACAAATCTGGTGTACGTGACAGAAAGCATGTTCTATGGTGTATGTGGCAAGAGTCATGCAGTCCCTACATGCTTATAGTGTACGTGACAAGTGTTACTTCTTGTTTCTGGGCTTCTACATGGAAGGCCACGGGTGTGGACTCATCGAGCCCCAAAACTAAGGAACTAACAGATGTACTCCATCTTTAGGTTTTTGTAGCGCTGATTCAGGCTAATGTTTTGAAATACTTGCGTAACTAAAATCATAAGACAAAACCCTATAAAAATCTGGAACACCGACCCCTCTGGGCAGATGAAGGGGGGTGTCCTAGGACTGCACATCTCTGTCATTTAACCTTTGCCTGGTGTGTATGAATAAAAGATTTTACTAATTTTTAATTCTGCTTCTCTGTCTTCAGTCACGAGAAATGACAACATAGGAAAAGCGTCCACAACTTGCACGACAGCAAGCAGTGTTGGCGAGCAAACACAAGTGGGGAGAAATGAAAAAACTTCAACCAGCGGACCAGCTGATTGTCAAAACTTGGAACACGCTTCCCGTCACATACCACACACTGCAGCGTGTGAGTATTGCTGTACTGACCATGTTTGGCTCTACGTATGCAAGTGAGCAGTCTTTCTCACATCTAAAGAACATTAAGACCAACCTACGATCACGTTTAACGGATGGAAGTCTCAATGCCTGCATGAAGCTTAACCTCACCATGTATCAACCAGACTACAAAGCCATCAGCAAAACCATGCGGCACCAGAAGTCGCATTAATGGTAAAAAGTACTTTATTCATCATTGGTTAGCAACAGCATAACAACATTATTAAAAAGAATTCAGAGACTTATTGTACTTTAAAAGTGTTGGTCTTACATAAAATGCACACATTTACTTGTATTTAGTTTTAAACATATTGTATGGCTCTCATGGAATTACATTTTAAAATATGTGGCGTTCATGGCTCTCTCAGCCAAAAAGGTTCCCGACCCCTGGACTAGAGTATATAAGTTTAGGTTTAGGTAGTCTTTATTATCCCAGAAAGAGATTTGTTTGCAGCAGGAACATTTTTATAATATTTTTAAGATGGTTTATATTCTTATTGTTGAGTTTGCCAAATCAACAGAAAAGCAAATGTAACAATAGATTCAATAAAGAACTTATAAAAAGTGTCATTATGGTTTTGTCCACTTTAAAACAGCTGAGTTTCCTAAGAAGTAAAAGTTGCAAATCTGCTCTGTGTTAAGATCAAAGTTTAGTTTGTTATCAATGATTGTTCCTAGATATTTGTATTGCTCTACCATCTGCACTGTTTGCTTCTTAATTAAAGTTTAGACAGTGGATGGTACCTAAAATTTACAGCCATATCTTCTGTCTTACAACCCCAAATCAGAAAAAGTTGGGACAGTGTGGAAAATGTGAATAAAAAATAAAGCAGTAATTTACAAATATCCCTTAACTTTTATTTCATTGCAGACAGTATGAACACAAGATAATTCATGTTTTTTTTGGTCAACATCATTTGATTTGTAAATAAACATCCATTCTTGCCATTCAGGCTTGCAACACATTCCAAAAAAAGTTGGGATGGGGGCAATTCAGGGGTAGTAATGAGTTATAATAACTAAATAATAATGTGATTTGAAACTGGTGATGTTAACAGGTGATTGCAATCATGATTCGGTACAAAAGCAGCATTGAGGAAAGGCTTACTCCTTTAGGAGCAAAGATGGGCAGAGGATCGCCAGTTTGCCACCAAGTGCGGACAAAAATCTTTGAAATGATGAAGAAAAACATTTCTCAAAGACAGATAGGAAGAGATTTGGGCATTTCTCCCTCTACAGTGCATAACATAGTGAAAAGAATCAGGGAATTTGGAGAAATTACCGTGCGCGAAGGCCAAGGGCGCAAGCCTAAACTGAATGGCCGTGATCTCCGAGCCCTCAGACGGCACTGCATGAAAAACCGTCATTCATCAATAAATGATATAACTGCGTGGGCTCAGGACTACTTCAGCAAGTCACTCTCAAGCACTACAGTATGTAGTTACATTAGGAAATGCCAGCTAAAACTGTACTGTGCCAAAAGGAAACCCTACATAAATAGTGTCCAGAAGCGCCGTCGACTTCTCTGGGCTCGGAGGCATCTGGAATGGTCCATTGTGCAGTGGAATCGTGTATTGTGGTCAGACGAATCGGTTTTTCACATCTTTTTTGGAAGAAATGGACGCTGTGTGCTGCGGACCAAAGAGGAAAAGGACCATCCAGACTGTTACCAGATACAAGTTCAAAAGCCAGGGTCTGCCATGGTATGGGGTTGTGTCAGTGCCTTTGGCAAAGGTAACTTGCACTTCTGCGATGGCACCATCAATGCTGAGAAGTATATCTCAGTTTTGGAGGAACAAATGCTGCCTTCAAGACGACGTCTTTTCCAGGGATGCCCATGCTTATTTCAGCAAGACAATGCCAAACCACATACTGCGCACATAACAAAGGCATGGCTGCGTAAGAAGAGGGTGTGGATGCTTGACTGGCCTATCTGCAGCCCTGATTTGTCTCCTATAGAGAATGTTTGGCGCATTTTGAAATGAAAAATGCGTCAACGAAGACCCCGTACTGTTGCGCACCTAAAACGTTGTTTGCAGGAAGAATGGGACAAACTAACACCTGCAACACTTAGTCACTTGATTTCTTCAATGCCTAAACGTCTTTTAAGTGTTGTTGAAAGACAGGGGAACTGTACAAAGTGGTAAATGCTGTACTGTCCCAACTTTTTTTGAAATGTGTTGCAAGCCTGAATGGCAAGAATGGATATTTATTTACAAATCAAATGATGTTGACAAAAAAAAACATGAATTGTTTTGTGTTCATACTGTCTGCAACGAAATAAAATTTGAGGAGAATTTATAACTTGCTTTTTTCTTTTTTCATTCACATTTTCCACACTGTCCCAACTTTTTCTGATTTGGAGTTGTAGAAATATTCAGTTGTAAATAGGAGCAATCACACCATTGTACAAACTCATCAACAATAGGTCCATGGCTATCTTCCTTATCTTGTAGTAAAAAGTCAAGCAAACTCACAAAGATAGAGTTGTCTTCAGATTTCCAGATATGTCTATCTTTGTGTAAACTCCTGCAGTCATTTGTATATAAGACAAACAAAAGAGGCCATAGGCAGCACCCCCTTGTGGAGTACCAACAGATGTACTTAGGCTGTTAGAGAAACAACTATTAAAATTCTCTGTTCTGTTTGTTAGAAAGTCCAGAATCCATCCCACCACGCTAGGGTCCAAACATAGTTGATCCATCAGTTTGTCAACTAAAATGTGAGGTTGGATTGTGATAAAAGCTCACGAAAAGTCTATAAACAGCAATCTTGCAGAGTTTTATTTTCCTTCCAAGTGCTTATACAGTAAATTTAGAAGTGTTGCTGGTAAGTACCCAGATGAGCCACATCTTTGTTAAGTAATTGTCACTTAATTAACTTCTCAAAGGATTTCATGATTTGAGAAGTTAATGTCAGTGGTCTAAAGTCACATAATGCTTTAGGGCAGGGGTTGGGAACCTTTTTGGCTGAGAGAGCCATGAACGCCACATATTTTAAAATGTAATTCCATGAGAGCCATACAATATGTTTAAAACTAAATACAAGTAAATGTGTGCATTTTATGTAAGACCAACACTTTTAAAGTACAATAAGTCTCTGAATTCTTTTTAATAATGTTGTTATGCTGTTGCTAACCAATGATGAATAAAGTACTTTTTACCATTAATGCGACTTCTGGTGCCGCATGGTTTTGCTGATGGCTTTGTAGTCTGGTTGATACATGGTGAGGTTAAGCTTCATGCAGGCATTGAGACTTCCATCCGTTAAACGTGATCGTAGGTTGGTCTTAATGTTCTTTAGATGTGAGAAAGACTGCTCACTTGCATACGTAGAGCCAAACATGGTCAGTACAGCAATACTCACACGCTGCAGTGTGTGGTATGTGACGGGAAGCGTGTTCCAAGTTTTGACAATCAGCTGGTCCGCTGGTTGAAGTTTTTTCATTTCTCCCCACTTGTGTTTGCTCGCCAACACTGCTTGCTGTCGTGCAAGTTGTGGACGCTTTTCCTATGTTGTCATTTCTCGTGACTGAAGACAGAGAAGCAGAATTAAAAATTAGTAAAATCTTTTATTCATACACACCAGGCAAAGGTTAAATGACAGAGAAGTGCAGTCCTAGGACACCCCCCTTCATCTGCCCAGAGGGGTCGGTGTTCCAGATTTTTATAGGGTTTTGTCTTATGATTTTAGTTACGCAAGTATTTCAAAACATTAGCCTGAAGCAGCGCTACAAAAACCTAAAGGTGGAGTACATCTGTTACTTCCTTAGTTTTGGGGCTCGATGAGTCCACACCCGTGGCCTTCCATGTAGAAGCCAAGAAACAAGAAGTAGCACTTGTCACGTACACTATAAGCATGTAGGGTCTGCATGACTCCTGCCACATACACCATAGAACATGCTTTCTGTCACGTACACCAGATTTGTCAAGCACAAGTTATTGACCTGTATTTTTATTTTTCCACAAAGTCTTTCCAAATCTTCATTCGGTGACTTGAACTTATTCACCCACATGTCTGAGACCTTCAGGTCAGCAGCTTGTAGCTCAAAAATCTCTGACGGAGACACCGGGGATGTAACTCAGGTCGGCGCTGCCCACTGCACACTCGTGTGGATGGGTGATGAACTTAAAAAGACGAAATTCTCCAAAGCGTGCTTTGAATGACTGCAGGAGATTAGATGTGAAGCCCGCTAGCTGCTGAAGATCAAGATGTTGAGCAGGGTCACTTGCTGTGCATGCATCTTTAAACTCTCCCAGTTTTTCCAAAGTGTAGTAAATGACCTGTTTCAATGTCGGCGATGAAGAGTTCTAGCTTGTTTTCAAATGCAAACACTGCTTGTTGAAGGGATAAGACTGTATTTCCAACGCCTTGCATTTTCACATTGAGCTGGTTCAGATGTTCAGTCATGTCCACGAGATAGTAGAACTTCAGGAGCCATTCAGTGTTAGCTAACTCAGGATGCTCGACGTTTTTCATGTTAAGAAAAGTCCGGATTTCGCTCAGACAAGCTGCGAAACGGCTGAGCACCTTTCCTCTTGACAACCAACGCACATTGCTGTGCAGAAGCAGACCAGGATAATTATTCCCAACTTTTTCCAGCAGTGTTTTAAACCAGCGCTCATTTAGAGCTCGGGCAACAACACAGTTGACCACCCGAATGACCAGCGACATCACCTCACCAAGCTGCTCGCCACACATCTAAGCACAAAGCGCCTCCTGATGTAGGATGCAGTGAAAACTTAGGATGGGTCTCTTTTCATGTTCACGAAGAAGCGCTATGAATCCTCTGTTTTTCCCCACCATGCACGGAGCACCATCAGTACACACTGAAATAAGTTTATCCATCAGTAGATTTTTTTCTTTAGCGAGCTCAGTGAAAGACTTGAATAAATCCTCCCCTCTTGTTGTCCCTTTCATAGGCAAAACAGCAAGACTTTCCTCACGTAGTGTGTCACCGACAGCATACCTTGCAATCACGCTGAACTGGGATAAATGGCTTACGTCTGTTGACTCATCCAAAGTGAGAGAAAAGAATGGTGCTGCATTTATGTCCTTTACTTGTGTTGCCTCAATTTGATTTGCCATCATGCTGGTACAATCGTGAACAGTTCTTGCCGACAGAGGCATGTCTTTTATTCGTTTGATTATCTTGTCTTTATCCGAAAAGTTGTCAAAAAGTTCATTGGCAGCATCAAGCATGAATGTTACGGCATACTCCCCATCTGTGAATGGCTTTCCATTTCTCACAATTGCTAAAGCACCAGCAAAGCTAGCCAAATTCCAGTCACCTTGTTGGGTCCAAACACAGAGTTGCTGCTGACTAGCTTGCACTCTGCACAGTAGCTCTTGACATGCTTTCTTCCTGCTGTCTCCCGCATGATATTTCGATGCTAATGTAGTATGGCATGTGTCGAAGTGCCGCTTTATATTTGACTGTTTCATCGATGTAATTTTATCATTGCATATTAGACACACTGCAGAACCTGCTCTCTCCACAAAGGCAAATTCCTCTGTCAATTCCTGCAGAAAAGTACGATGCTCCTCATCTTTTTTTCTTTTAGCCATCTTCTTCGATAAAAGGGTTTCTGCAATTAGCTAGCTGACTACTTGATTAAAAGGAGGGAAGTTTACTTCCTGACCTCACAACAACCTGTGTACGTTACGCATTATCCAATAAAAATTTGGTGTTGTCCCGGAGGACAGCTGTGATTGGCTCCAGCCACCCGCAACCATGAACATGAGCGGTAGGAAATGAATGGATTGAAATACATGAGAATGTTTTATATTTTTAACGTTATTATTTTTTTATTGAAGATTTGTCTGCAAGCCAGATTGCAGCCATCAAAAGAGCCACATCTGGCTCGCGAGCCATAGGTTCCTGACCCCTGCTCTAGCCCTAAATAACATCACCTGTAACTAGCCTCCTACATATGTGGAAACTATGGAAGCACAAAAATTAAAAAACAAGAACAAAATTTCAAATTAAGGTCTTAATTTATATAAATTCAGCTTACTTCAGTTTATGGATTATATATTTTGAGCTACTTATCCCACGTAGTTTGTAGTGAGGACTAAGAAAAATAATTGCACGCTTTCAGGTGGAACAGAGATAACTTTGTTTCTGGTAGAATGGGATTTTATGGTGACCAATGCTGGACAACAGCAAACAAAATTGTTAAAGAAAAAATTTTTTTACTTTACTAGTGTTGCATAATTCACATGTTAAGTCATCCAGTCATATATTCACAATGTACAAAAAACACAATTTTTTCCTAAAATATTGTTATAGACATATCTCTGTAAAATGAAAGTAGTTCACAAACAGGAAGACATGATTGCATATTTGAATTGAAAACAGGGCTCTTGACCAAGGACTGAGAGGGAGAGGCAGGCAGATAAATGTAATCGATGGCTTTGAGAATACAGTGATCCCTCGCTATATCGCGCTTCACTCCATCGTGGATTTTAAATGTAAGCATATTAAATATATATCACGGATTTTTCGCTGGTTCGCGGATTTCTGCAGACAATGGGTCTTTTAATTTATGGTACATGCTACCTCAGTTTGTTTGTCCAGTTGATTTCATACAAGGGACGCTATTTGCGGATGGCTGAGAAGCTACCCAATCAGAGCACGTATTACGTATTAAATAAAACTCCTCAATGATATACGATATGCTTCCCGCATGGTGCTTCATACATTTAAAAGCTCTAACAGCCCGTATTGATTTTTAATTGTTTGCTTTTCTCTGCCTCTCTCTCCCTCTCTCTGACATTCTCTGCTTCTGACGGAGGGGGTGTGAGCAGAGGGGCTGTTTGCACAGTGGCTGTTTGCTTAGAAGATACGGACGCTCCTCTAAAAAATGCTGAAAGACTACCTTCACATTGATCCCTTCATTGCGGCCGCTTTATGGCGGATGCTACACATACTTAAAAGCCCAACAGCCCTATTGATTTTTGATTGTTTACTTTTCTCTCTCTCTCTCTCTGGCATTCTCTGCTCCTGACGCGCACTCTTTTGAAGAGGAAGATATGTTTGCATTCTTTTAATTGTGAGAAGGAACTGTCATCTCTGTCTTGTCATGGAGCACAGTTTAAACTTTTGACTAAAGGGTGTTATTTCATGTCTAGAGGGCTCTAATAATGTTCAAAAACATATTTAGAAGGTTGTAAACAGGTTTTCTATGCTCTAACTGCGAAAATATTAGATTTATAAATAAAGAATCCTACTTTGTGGAAATTCATTTATCTGTCTGGAGCGGATTAACCACGATAAACGAGGGTTTACTGTATAACTGTGCGGAGAATATTTATAAACAGTGTGGGAGAGTTTCAAAGGGCTTAAAATATATAAAAATAACCATACAAACATATAGTTTCTACTTCGTGGATTTTCACCTATCGCGGGGGGTTCTGGAACGCAACCCCCACGATCGAGGAGGGATTACTGTACTAAAGAGTTGATTTAGGTAACCCATGCACGTTTCTCTCTTTAAGGTTGAAAAGATTTAATTAACCTACAACTCTATATGCCCTTTAGTTCCAGAATTATGCTTGGCTGTTCTACTAATTCTTGCCCATTTCTGAAGATTACCAGTATTTTTTAATTATTTTTGCTGCATCCTCAGTATTTACTATCACTCTTCACTGAAGAAAGGTCTACAAACAGGAGCAAAGCAGAAATGGCAGCACCAGTTCACTGCAAGGCAGTGTCTCTGATATGTAGTCCATTTAGAGAAAACAACAACCAATATCTGCATTCTTTGGGATGTGGTAGAAAACTGTAATAACCAATGACAAACCCACACAAACCACACCCTTGCCAAGAAACAAATACAGGATTCTTAAAGCAATGAGGTATCAGTTTATTCATGGCAACACTAAACTATCCAAAAGAAAAATGGAAAAAACAATACTTGAATTGGTGCTGGTTGATATGACTTCAAATGAATATAGTGATAATTTTACATATTTAAATAAATACCCATAAATTAACAATAATTTTGTTAACAACCCTAGTTCAAAAATACCATTTTTTAACAGTGTTTAATTTTCATGGCTCCCAAATATCTAAACTTGTGTACAACATTATATGTTATAACGATTTAGATTTTAAATATGCAAAACTATTAAAACTACACTCACCTCATCTCAATATCATAATTTGTGGAAATACAAACCATAACAAATATTTAACATTAACGGAACATTCACATATTGCAAAATGCAATTTTAAAATTTTGAATATTCAGCTGAATATTTATGAAATGCAAACTAAATCTAGGTTTATAAGCTTAAGGGGTCATTATTTTAATTAAAGGGAAGACAGCAGAGATGGTAGGGCACTACAAATATAGGGACAATCATTGGTATCAGGCTAATCTGATCTTTCACACAGAACACATTTGAATGAAGGGGCAGACACGGCTTTTCTTTCTTAGGTAAAAAAACGTTTTTAAGTGGACAAAACCATAATTATACCTTTTTTTTTTTAAAGTACTACATTGAGCCTACTAGTATAATAGATTAAGATGAGAAACAAAATCCATCCATCCATCATCCAACCCGCTATATCCTAACTACAGGGTCATGGGGGTCTGCTGGAGCCAATCCCAGCCAACACAGGACGCAAGGCAGGAAACAAACCCTGGGCAGGGCGCCAGCACACACACACACACACAAACACACACCAAGCACACACTAGGGACAATTTATAATCGTCAATGCACCTAACCCGCATGTCTATGTACTGTGGGAGGAAACGGGAGTACCCGGAGGAAACCCACGCAGACACGGGAAGAACATGTAAACTCCATGCAGGGAGGAAGCGAACCCGGGTCTCCTAACTGTGAGGCAGCAGCGCTACCCGCTATGCCACTGTGCCACCGAGAAATAAAATGTGTCTCTTAAATATTGACCCTATTGTCTTTATTTGTCATAAAAATACCTTTCTGATAACTATCAATTTGTTTATCTGCTCTCATGAGTCCAGAATTTGTTCTTTTTGTATATGATTTGATTGCATAATTGCTGTAACACCTCACTCCATTAGATTCATGCACCCTACTTCGCATTTCCTGGTTTAGTGTGGTTTTATTATATATATGTTTAATCAAACATTAATAAATGGAGTAATAAACTGAGCTGAGCAACTGAATCCATGGACCGCTGAAAGATTCTACAGTGGCAAAAGGTGGTTCACGGATATCGCTGCAAGTCTCTGCATTATTACAGGAGACAGAACCAGTGGCCATATTTGATAATGTTATAAAGGTGTTTAATAGTTGTTTCATTCAACGTTGATTTAAAATTGCTACAGATCACAGTGCTTTATTGGTATCAAAGCTTACAATTATAACTACCTTATCGTAAAATGTACATTTCAGAGAAATTACACAATGAAATTCTGTTTGCATGTTTGACCAGTATAGAGCAGGTCACCAATGTCCTTGTCTGGCGGCCCAAATTTCACTCTGTTGGTTAAGTATAATAAAACATCACAAAATAATATGTAGTTTGAGGGAAAACGCCCATGTTTTGTTTTGCATACAGTTTTGTGAAACTGATGCTAATCTTCACTTTGCATGCAATTTTGCAACAGTGAAACTCACTAAAAGTGCTGCTTTGAGGTTTTAATTTTTTTTTTTGGCAAGTTTAAAGAAGGGAAAATTTACTCCTTAGGGGGTTTGTCAACACTGTACATCCTTTTTGGACCTGCAGACTTCTGAGGAAAGGGTCTAGATAAAGACAAATGGGGGAAAAAACTGTCTTTTTGCAAACAGGACTAAAACAAAACAATCAGAAAAAATAATATACTTGCTGTAATCTAGCAAAACAACATTAACTGAGAAGAAAGAGTGGTACCTGCGGTCTTAAATGAAATGCTGAATTTAGCCAGTACAAAATGTATGTGTGCTGACAATGGAGTGCTCCCATCAACACCAACATTCTTTTGCAGATTGGAATTGGTTTTTGGGTTGGTCTCCTCCAACTGAAGCTCTCTACCCAATCCACCATACAGCCTACATTTTAAGTTGGACCAATGGTAATGCACAAACAAAACTTAATAAAAATTGGTTCTGCCACTTTTGCTGAACACAAAGAAACTGAGGAAATGATTATGATTTTATTTCTAATAACTTTTTTGTGCATATCTACTTAAGTTATTCTGTATTAATTAATTCCATGTTGTGTAATACAGTTACATCACACTTTATAATTCTTTAGCAAAATTATGCAAAAACATGCATAGTTTTAATTTTTTTACAAGAAAAGTCAAGTTAAAGTTGCCCAATTTATTATTAAAAAAACAGAAAACGAATGTCTTACATTAATTTCAAAATGAGGTATTTAAGAGCTGTAAAAGATAGCCTGGCCACTGACAGACACGACAACAAAATGTCCACAACACACACATTTATTTTACACTATTTACATATTGGATGCACAGACCAATGTGTTTCTTTGCGCCGGTCCCAAGCCCGGATAAATGGGGAGGGTTACGTCAGGAAGGGCATCCGGTGTAAAATTTTGCAAAATCAATATGCGGACAACAATACAAATTTCCATACCGGATCGGTCGAGCCCCGGGTTAACAACGACCGCCACCAATACTGTTAGCCAACATGGTGCTGGCGGAAATTGGGCTACTGTTGGCTGAAGAAGAAGAAGGAGAAGAAGAGGGGGGAGATGTGTCCGGAGACAGGAGGAGTGGAGGAAAGTAAAGAGAGTGGAACTGAGGGTAGGAACTTTGAATGTTGGCAGTATGACTGGTAAAGAGAGAGAGTTAGCAGATACGATGGAGAGAAGGAAGGTTGATATATTGTGCGTACAAGAGACTAAATGGAAGTGGAGTAAGGCCAGGTGGATCAGAGGTGGATTCAAATTGTTCTATCATGGTGTGGATGGGAGGAGAAATGGAGTAGGAGTTATTCTGAAGGAACAGTATGTGTTTTGGAGGTGAAAAGAGTGTCAGACAGAGTAATGATTATGAAGCTGGAAATTGGAGGTGTGATGATGAATGTTGTTAGTGCATATGCACCGCAAGCTGGGAGTGCAATGAGTGAGAAGAAGAGTTAGATGAAGTGATGAACAGTGTACCCAAGGGACAGAAAGTGGTGATTGGAGTGGATTTCAATGGGCATGTTGGTGAAGGGTACAGTGGAGACGTGGAGGTGATTGGGTAGGTATGGTGTCAAGGAGAGGAATGAAGAAGGTCAGAGGATAGTGGATTTTGCCAAAAGGATGGACATGGCTGTGGTGAATACGTATTTTAAAAAGAGGGAGGAACATAGGGTTAAGTACAAGAATGGAGGAAGATGCACACAGGTAGATTACATCCTATGCAGAAGAGCTGATCTGAAGGAGATTGAAGACTGCAAAGTGGTGGAAGGGGAAAGTGTAGTTAAGCAGCATAGGATGGTGGTCTGTAGGATGACGTTGGAGATCAAGAAGAGGAAGAGAGTGAGGGAACAGACAGGGATCAAACGGTGGAAATTGAAAAAGGAAGACTGCAAGGTTGAGCTTAGGGAGGAGGTGAGACTGGAACTGGGTGGCAGTGAAGAGTTACCAGACAGCTGGGGAACTACAGCAGATGTAGTAAGGGTGACAGCAAGAAGGGTGCTTGGCATGACATCTGGAAAGAGGAGGGAGGAAAAGGAAACCTGGTGGTGGAATGAGGAAATACAGGAGAGTATACAGAGGAAGAGGATGGCAAAGAATAAGTGGGATAGTCAGAGAGATTCAGAAAGCAGACAAGAGTACAAGGAGATAAGGTGCAAGGTGAAGAGAGAGGTGGCGAAGGCTAAAGAAAAGGCGTATGATGAGTTGTATGAGAGGTTGGACACTAAGGAGGGAGAAAAGGACTTGTACAGAGTACCTAGATAGAGGGACCAAGCTGGGAAAGATGTGCAGCAGGTTAGGGTGATAAAGGATAAAGATGGAAACGTACTCACAAGCGAGGAAAGTGTGTTGAGCAGATGGAAAGCGTACTTTGAGAGGCTGATGAATGATGAGAACGAGAGAGAGAAGAGATTGGATGATGTGGAGATAGTGAATCAGGAATTGCAATGGATTAGCAAGGAGGAAGCAAAGACAGCTATGAAGAGGATGAAAAACGGAAAGGCCGTTGGTCCAGATGACATACCTATGGAAGTATGGAGGTGTTTAGGAGAGATGGCAGTGGCGTTTTTAACCAGATTGTTTAATGGAATCTTGGAAAGTGAGAGGATGCCTGAGGAATGGAGAAGAAGTGTACTGGTGCCGTTATTTAAGAATAAGGGGGATGTGCAGGACTGCATTGACTACAGGGGAATATAATTGATGAGCCACAGCATGAAGTTATGGGAAAGAGTAGTGGAAGCTAGGTTAAGAAGTGAGGTGATGATTAGTGAGCAGCAGTATGGTTTCATGCCAAGAAAGAGCACCACAGATGCAATGTTTGTTCTGAGGATGTTGATAGAGATGTTTAGAGAAGGCCAGAAGAAGTCGCATTGCGTCTTTGTGGACCTGGAGAAAGCATATGACAGGGTGCCTTGAGAGGTGCTGTGGTATTGTATGAGGAAGTTGGGAGTGGCAGAGAAGTATGTAACAGTCGTACAGGATATGTACGAGGGAAGTGTGACAGTGATGAGGTCTGTGGTAGGAGTTACAGATGCATTCAAGGTGGAGGTGGGATTACATCAGGGATCGGCTCTGAGCCCTTTCTTATTTGCAATGGTGATGGACAGGTTGACAGACGAGATTAGACAGGAGTCCCCGTGGACTATGATGTTTGCTGATGACATTGTGATCTGTAGCAATAGTAGGGAGCAGGTTGTGGAGACCCTGGAGAGGTGGAGATATGCTCTAGCGAGGAGAGGAATGAAGGTCAGTAGGAACAAGACAGAATACATGTTTGTAAATGAGAGGGAGGTCAGTGGAATGGTGAGGATGCAGGGAGTAGAGTTGGTGAAGGTGGATGAGTTTAAATACTTTGGATCAACAGTACAGAGTAATAGGGATTGTGGTAGAGAGGTGAAAAAGAGAGTGCAGGCAGGGCGGAATGGGTGGAGAAGAGTGTCAGGAGTAATTTGTGACAGACGGGTATCAGCAAGAGTGAAAGGAAAAGTCTACAGGACGGTAGTGAGACCAGCTAAGTTGTATGGGTCGGAGACAGTGGCACTGACCGGAAAGCAGGAGACAGAGCTGGAGGTGGCAGAGTTAAAGATGCTAAGATTTGCATTGGGCATGAGGATGTACAGGATTAGAAATGAGTATATTAGAGGGTCAGCTCAAGTTGGACGGTTGGGAGGCAAAGTCAGAGAGGCGAGATTGCATTGGTTTGGACATGTGCAGAGGAGAGATGCTGGGTATATTGGGAGAAGGACGCTAAGGATAGAACTGCCACAGAAGAGGAAAAGAGGAAGGCGTAAACGAAGGTTTGTGGATGTGGTGAGAGAGGACATGCAGGTGAGGGGTGTAACAGAACAAGATGCCGAGGACAGAAAGATATGGAAGAAGATGATCTGCTGTGGCAACCCCTAACGGGAGGAGCCGAAAGAAGAAGAAGCTCAGTCCTTGGTCCTTTTAGCCGCCTCCACTCCACTCCTTGCAAACTCCGCCCTCTTCCACCCAACTCCAGTTCCCTGAATGGAGTGAGTCAGCCCCTTTTATCTTGCCCCAGATGTGCTCCAGGTGTACGATGACGAACTTCCAGCAGCACTCCCCAGTGTGGCGGAAGTGCTGCCCTTGCACTCGGAAACACTCCGGGCATACACCATCCCTGGTCCGGCAGCACGTCCTGGTGTAGTGGAAGCGCTGTCCTCCAGGGTTCAAGGACCGTCCAGGCGCCCAGGAAAGAATAGTGTCGCTCTCCTGGTCCATCCTTCCTCCAGGTGTCGCAGCAGGGCAGGGTCCCTGGTCGTCTGCCACAGATCGTTAGTAATTTTGTTCAGTGTGTGTGAATCTTTTGCATAATGAGAGGTATCAGCAGTATGATTTCCGTTAACAAAAAGGAAAATTAAACATGTCATCAACAAAAAATAACCCTTTCACTAAACTAAAACTAAAATAAAAAAATGACAAAATGTCTGAAAACTAGAACTAAATGAAAATGAGAAAATAAAAATGAACATTAAGCTACTTTTTCTAATATTAAATTTTTCACCAAACTAGTCAAAGTACATGCAAGTATGTAGTTGCAGTATAAATATTAAATATTATTCAAAACTGCACAGCCGTAAATTTGGTTCGGAATGAGCATGGATTCATGTACATGTACAAGTAAAGTACTCATAACTGCTGGCATCTGAATCTGTGGATTTCATTGGTCATGTCATGAATCAATCAGCTTTCCTTTCTAGAAATCAAAGCAAATACCAAAGCCTCATCACTTGGTAATGACGTGCTCTGTGGATTTCATTAGCCACAATTACCTATCAGTCAATGATAGTCCTTTGTCAGTAAATGGCAGACAACTTTCACTAAACTACAATGTAAAGGCACTTACATGTTGGATGAGGGATGAATTTTGTTTTGTCAAGTTGACTGGATTGTATGGAATTTTTTTTCTTTGTTGAATAAATTCGATGTGATTGTAAAGAGTGTTATTTCCAATACAATTTTAAAAAGGTGCTTAAATTAAAACATGCTACACATTAGTTTGAAAAACACAACCAAGTAGTTTTAAAATGATATGTATGCATGAAAAAAGTAATGCAGGTGATGTAATGAATTCACCACCCTACCAACTCACGCTTTAAATTCAGTCAGTATTTAGGCTGTAAAAATGTTATCTCTATACACCCAAAAAAGGTAGGAATTTAAATCAATTTAACATTATAGTCACACAGATATTACTTGGTTGTTGATGGCACCTTTGTATTGACAGATTAAGCAAATGTTTAGCATGCAGTCAAAGTTATCAACCGAGCCAACGTTACACATACGCATTTAGTTTTTAATCAGATTATTAGTACCGATGCATCAACATGGGCGCTGTGGTGTCATAGAATTTCAATGATAGCAAATTGACGGACAGCAGCAATCTTTTACAACATTGCAGTTTTGCAAAAACATGAACAAAGAAAACCTTAAGAAATTTGAATCTCTACAGTAAGTGATGCAACTCTGGTCTGGTCTGTTTACTTTGCAGCATTCACAGATGTCAGGATAGGATTGTCAGATCTGAACTAAACAGCAAATGAATGGTCATTAAATAGTCAATTTAGTCCAGCACTTGGCTTGAAAACTGATAACAAAATCCACTCTTATCTGATTCATTGTTGCTTAGCACTGTAGGTGATTATAACATCTACATTTAAATCCCTACATGTAATTGTACAAAAATTCTGTTATTTGTTCATAGCTTTCTTCTCTTTTTGCTGCTTATCTCTTAATCTAATTTAGAACTTTAACTTTTACATATTTATAAATGTTGCTATTAGTTATATTGTTATTAATATTACCTTTGTTTTTATTTCTATTGTATTCTTTTCACAGTTTATGAAATGCTTCTAACATTCAGAAGGTGCTACATAAACAAAATGTATCATTATTATTATTACACAGCCTCATGAGATCATTTTTGATTGCTAGCCTGATCAGTGTCTATATATGGAGTTTGCATTTTCTCCCCATGTTTAAGTGGTTTCAATGTATGCAACTTCAGATATTGTTATGGGTTGGATATTAAAAGTGTGTTTATTCTACATGCGTTGTTAAATGACATCTTCTCAGTTTAGGCTCACTGGGAGATACCCATGTTTTGCATGTTGCTTCTTAAGTGAATGATCTGAGATGCTGCTATATAACAGATGTTCAGTATTTCATTTAAATGGTGTGCTTCTAGAAATGCAGTATATACATGAAAAAACTTTCAGCTATTATTTTTGATATTATTGTAGAACTTGTGACTTCAAAAATAATTTCAAAAGAGATCCAAAGTAAGAATTCCCTGAAAAATATTTACTTTGAATTTGGTAGATGACATACAGTCCAAATCTGGACTGGCTGCGGCAGATGAAGGGTCATTTCCGGAGGGTAGGACTGGACTGTGTGTCTGCCTGGGGGGTTGCCAAATGGGATCCTGAGTCGCTTCACCGTGTAGTGGGTCCAGCAATGCACTGTATGAGTGCATGCTCCCCAACTTGACTTGATACAGTCCAAATCAGGAGATATAAAAAAAAAAACATTAAATAAGAGTATGTGTACTGTGATCTTACTGCTCACAAAGGGAGTCTCAAAAATAAAAAGAAAACATTTTTGAAATGAAATAACCATTTGATTAAACCTGTTGGAGGTTAAAATAAGAAATTACATCAGAACACAGTTGTTATTTAATAACTTGCATTTTTTGACTGTCCTGGAAGCCTTGAACTGTCACATTATCATGATAAAACTGTGTTTTGTCACAGACAGTAAATTTGAATGCATTAAGTTGATAGGTAAAACATTAATGATACAGAATAACAACTATAATGAAAACTGCATTTTGCTCTTATTCTGTGTCTATGTGCATGTTTTTGGTGTGACAAAAAATAAAAGCTAATTGATGAAAACTAAAACTAAAGAAAAACAGAAAAAAAGAAAAACTAAAATTAGACAATGGAAAAATACTAAAACTAAATAAAAATTAAAAAATAAGACCAAAAACTAAAAAAAAAAAACTAAAGACTGCTGCTTTGGGCAATCACTTTGGCCATAAGTGTACTTGTTAGTTAGTTATGCTTTTATTTCTTTTTTGGAAATAGTCACAGTATACACAATCTTGTCACAGAGTTTAAGAAAGGCTAAGAGGCTGTGCATTCATACCAGAATAAATACGCTGTTAACACTGTGTGGAAGTAGATGATAACAATTCAAAGACTGAGGTGGCAAAACTAAAAGAAGATGGTTATTTTTAAAAATGTAAAAGTGGAGAGATTAAAAAAAAATTTTATTGGGCATGTTTTAATGACCACAGCTTGGCAGCATTTAGAAAACAGTATGTTATAAGCCTCTTTGAACTTCTTGGACACAGCAGTAGTGTTTTCAGGAGAGGAAACAAGCTGCTCATGTTATGTTTAGTTGCAAGAGTAGATTTTGCGTCAGAGTTTACATTTTACTTCTATTTGTTCAGTACCATAGTAGCTGAATCCAAAATATGACCGAACAATCCACAAGTGTATCTAGTTTGCACAGCAGCTCATCTTCATATCCGATTCACCCCTGCCTGTATGGGCCTCAGCATAAGCTCTCACATTGGCTACTTTGTTTTAAAATCGGAAGGCACTGCCACCATAGGAGTGATTATCCCATCACAAAAATTATATAGGAGGCATATACAACTATAATACCGGGTGACACAGAAAAATGGGAACTTTTGAAATGCGTAGTGGCAGCCATGTACAGTTGGCAGCACTGCGGAACAGGGACCTTGAGCTGTAAACAAACTCACCATTTAGTAATCATGGATCAGTGGAATGGTCAACAGTGTGCATTCGCCATAAAAATGTTTTACAAAAACAATGATAGTTTGGAAGGTGCGCAGAGGGAGTTCCGACGTTTTTTCAACTTAGGGTGTCATGGTCGGGTTCTCTTGAAACTGCATTGAACAATTTTCCACAACTTCATGATAGGACACTGAATGAATTGAAACAAAGAATTCAAGACGAAATTCATGGTATCCCAGCTGAGATGTTGCAGCGATCAATGGGGAACCTCAACAGCAGATTGGAAGAATGCATACGTACAGGAGGATGCCATCTACAGGACATAATTTTCAGACATTTATAATTTGGATTACTGTCTCTTAAAAGGCAAGTTGTAGTGGTTCAATTGCTTTCAATAACATTTTTTGTTGGATTTCTTCTATTTTTATTGGGTTTTTCAAAAGTTCCCGTTTTTCTGTGTCACCCTGTATAATACTCATTAGTACTTGGTATTCATACATCTCTTAATAGGATCACAGTTTTCGTGCTTGAAATCACTCATCTTGGCAGAAAGAAATGAAAAACAAGCTGTGACATGTGGTAAAGGTGCTTACTTAAAACCATTCGTAGCAAGTGTGAACATGAGTAGTAGCATGGTTTGTATCCAGCAAGATGGCGGTGCATGCAGATGCAGTGGTTTTTCAGGGTCCAAAGAATTCAGTGCAAAATGTGTTAAATGTTATCTCTCATATGTGTTGTGCTGCATATATCATGTTGAAGACCTACTGTCACTATACACTGGTTTACACAATGTACATAATGCTCAGCATTTATCATTACCACAACGTTAAAGAAGCAGTTTAGTAGCCTTGGCATTCTGAAAAATTAGGCAATGAGAATACAAATTCAAAAGAACTAACTATTGAAAGAAAGATCCATCGTTGTTGTAAACAATGTGAACAGAAACAGAAGCAAGGTATACAAGCTGGGGTCCACATCAGGATAGAAAAAAATCTGATCAGACCGATACTCCCTTCTATCCTGCTTTCAGATGTTTGCTCACTTGATAACAAGCTGGATGACCTAAGACTTCAGTAGACAGCATAACAAAAGATTAGGGACTGCTCAGTTTTTATCTTTACTGAACTGTACCTGCATATTAACATCCCTGACAAGCCATTCAGTGGAATGGACAAACATCTTTCCAAGAGGACAGTGTTTCTTCAGAAGCTGGTAAGGTGTACGAAGGTGGTTTGTGTGTTTACATGAACAATGAATGGTCCAGAAACACTGCAATAGAGTCAAACCACTGCTCTCCAGTACTGAAATGTTAAACTGTAAAGTGACATCCTTTTCCCTTGCCATAGGAGTTTACCATTATTTTTATTCTGGCCAATTACTTCTCTCCGGGAGTTAATTCTAATTCTAAATGTTGAGTATACTTTACAGAACTATTACAGAGGTGAAAATCATGCATCCCAGTGGTTTTATTATTGTGGTTGAAGATTTTAATTACATGAACTTGAAGACTGCTCTCCCCAACTTTTATCAACACACTAACTTTCCAATTAGGGGAGAGAACAAACTTGACCTTATGTTTACAAACTCTCACAATGCTTATACAACTGTACCACGCTCACATCTTTGTTTTTCTGTTCATGTTTCGTTATGCTACCACCTGCATACAGAACACTGCTTAAATGGTTTATACCAATTCTCAGAAAAAGTAGGTTGGTGACTAGAGGGAAATGTTTCAGCCTTGCAGGACTGATGTGATCACATGGACTAGGCCATGTTTAAAGCAGCTACCACCTAGGTGGCATCAGATCATCTTAAAGGAGTATGCATCATCAGTCACTGTATATAATATTAAAAAGTGCCTAGATGACGCGACTGTTTCAAAGACCACCAGAACAAGTGCTAATCAGAAACCATGCGTGACACTGGAGGTACGTGCACTGTTAAAAGCCCATAATGCTGCCTTAAGAGCAGATCACAAGATAACCCTAAGGTCAGTGAGGGCAAAGTTATCTCAGGACATCAAAGCTGCTAAGCAAGAGTATGGCAAGAAAACCCTCAACCACTTTCAAAACACCGTAGACACATGGTGCATTTGGCAGGCAGTCTAAGCCATTAAAGACTATAAGACCGCACCACCTGTCTGCAGTGGTGTTGCCTGTGCTCCAAGGGGTAAGGTGGCCTCAATAATGAAACAGAAGAGGTTTAGAGCCACTACAATTCTTTCTAGACTTGGTTGTCCAGCCAAACTCAGCGCCACAGCAACAATGGTCTTGGTCAGGAAGATGACCAGGAACCCAATGGTCACCTTAACAGAGCTTCTGAAGTTCTCTGCTAAGATTGGAGAACCTATCAGAAGGATGACCATCTCAGCAGCACTCCATCATTGAGGCATTTATTGTAGAGTTGCTAGATGGAAGCCACTCTTGAGTAAAATGCATATGACAGCCTGCTTGGAATTTGCCAAAGGGCACTTAAAGGTCTCTGAGAGCATGAGGAAAAAGATTCTTGGGTCTGATGAGACAAAAATGTAATTCTTTGGAAAGAACTCTAAGCACTATGTCTGATGAAAACCAGGCACTGCACATCACCTGTGAATGGTGGAGGCAGCATCATGGTATGGGTGTGCTTCTAAGGACAGGGACAGTGAGACTGTTCAAAACTGAGGGCATTCTGAATGCAGTTACAAACATAGAGGTCCTTGGGGAAAAAAAAAACCTGCTCCGGAGTGCACGTCACATCAGACTGAGGCAAAGGTTTACCTTTCAGCAAAACAATGAAAGAAAATTATATTCAAGCCAATTCTGTAGTGGCTTCAAACTAAGTCTCTTACTATCCTTAAGTGGCCTAGCCAGAGTCCAGATTTAAACCTCATAGAACATCTGAGGATCGACCTGAAGATGACAGTTTACAGATGCTTCCTATCCAAACTAGCAGTGCTTGAGAGGATCTTCTCAAATCCAGATATACAATGCTTGTAGAGACTTAATCAAAGGAAATCAAAGGTGTAATTGCTGCCAAAGGGCTTTTAAAATGTACGGAATTAACAGTCTGGATAATTTTCTGAGTTTTTGGATTTTTAATAAATTTGCAAACATTTCTGAAAAACGTAATCACTTTGTCATTATGAGTTGTTGAGAGTAGATTGATGGGCAAGAGTGGCAAAGTTTTCCAAAATTATATCTACAAAAAAATAAAGTGTGCAGAAACTGAAGAGATCGGAATACTTTCTGAATCCACTGTACCAGGGACTGGCAAAAGGAGTGAATGTGCTGTCTAAGTGCTGCGTCGAGATCTTCCTCTTATCAGCAATCCCAACACTGAAGACAGTATACAATTGATTTTTTAAGCCTGGTGATCCACAGCTTGACAAAATTTTACAGCAAAGGCACAGACACATGAACATAAACGTGAACCATTTCTTCAAGGATTACAGCATCATCATCCAAATAGATTCATTGCTTATTTAGGACTTTGATACATCAGTATATGTCAGTATATAGTGATTCTCCACTTTACACTTCCAGTTCTGGGGCTTCATGTATAAAACCTTGCTTAGATTCCATACTAAAATCTAGCTTACACTTGAAAGATAAAAATGATACATGTGCAAAATTAATCAATCAATCAAACTGTACATATGCCACCTGCCACATAAAGTTTCTTTATAAATCTCAAATCAACACTACGCACTCTTGCACGTGCTTCTACCCACTCCCCATCACCTCCACCAGTAGCCATGGATTAAAAAAAATTTTTTTTTTGAATACTGATGATCTAATCACCATATTAATTTGGCTATGTTCCTAAGTGATGTCTTTCCTGAAAAACATGGGGGAATAGAGTAAATGAAACTTCAGTGAATCTGACCTTGAGGCGTTACCAGCTGAAGTGGTGAACCACAAAAACATAATTTTTG
>JANRMT010062818.1:45044677-45068804 GCA_026402145.1 Polypterus bichir lapradei | reverse complement strand
TTTTGCTGGTCTCTCTGAGGAATAGCAAATAAAATAAATAAAAAAAATAAAACAGAGTGGGAGCAAGTAACAGCAGCTGAATATAGAGAGCTAAAGAAATGTGCCATCATGCAGTGTCTAGACCGCTGCCAGCACAGAGCGCAGACTGACGCAGACTGTATGTGCAGAAGTAATAGATATTAAGAACATTCTTATTGAACTTGTTTAAAAAAAAGGTAATTTTGTCAACTAATTGTCAGTGTTGTAATACATACAAGTCTCTTTACATTTGATGTACAGCATCCAAACAACTTTGAATTGCATTTGCATGGATGTGGTCATCTTAGCTTATCTCAGGTGACTGACGTAGTCCATGTTTCTGTGCCATGTTGTGCAGTACTTCACAAGCCATCAGAATGCGGCAAATCTTTGTGGGGCAATATAGAAGTGTACCACCTGATGAATATGAACACCCCCAACTACCTTTAAATGAACCAATGGTCTGTTTCTATGCCAGAATGTGTGCAGGAGAGCCTTTCATGTTTAACTCCTCTTTTGTGGGGTAAGGAACCAACATCTGAAATAAATATAACACAAGCCATTGACAAGCATGGCAAGAAGTCAGTTTTGATTTTTTTTGGCTCATAATGATGACTGGCTTATAAGATTATTTAGACTTCCTAGAGCCATCCTCTCGGAGTAGTGTGCTAAATATGTGCCTAAGTTACACAGACCATTACACAGACATAACGCAACCCCTTGGAAGAACTTAAAAGAAGTTCAAGAATTAATATTTTTTGCTTTAAACATTTCCTTAATTGTATCCAAATAATGACAATTATCAAAGAGCAGTGAAGGCACAGGTGAAAAAAGAAACCAAATTCTAAAGCTGATCAGTTACTGAACTACCATGTTCATTTGTGTAATAATTATTAAGAAAAGGCTTAAATCAGTCATTAATCATTAATTGTCAGTATTTGGATAAAATCAAGTGCATAAAATCCATTGAAAAAATGAATTAAAAAGAATATGGTAAAAAAAGTGTTATGCATTTAAAGCGACAGCAAAAATATACATTTCTCAATTTCATTTTTTTTAACATTTTATTGAATTTATCAAAATCAAATAACATTCCATACAAGCAAGTCAAGTTTTACAAAACTAGGTTTGAAACAAATCAGCCACCAGCCCTGAGAAAGAGAGCGAGACCTAGGCCAACAGAGTAAAACTTTAAAAGTACGGGGAAAAAAAATAGAATTGAATAAAAAAAAAAAAAAGAGAATCAGTTTCCTCTATTTAAATGCTTATTCCAAAATGTTATTGATTAGATCCTACCAGATTTTTAAAAAGTTTTGTACAGATCCTCTAAGTGAGAACTAGATTTTTTCCAATTTCAGATAATATATAACATCAGTTGTCCACTGACTTAAAAGAGGTGAGTTAGGATTCTTCCAGGTGAGCAAGATAAGTCTATGTGCCAATAGGGAAGTAAAGGCAATTACAGATTGTTTGTCCTTCTCCACTTTAATCCCATATGGAATTACACCAAACGTTGCTGTTAATGGTTTAGGAGATATTGTGACTCCAAGGCTGTCTGAAGGCATTTAAAGATTTTGGTCCAAAATGATGTTAATTTGGTGCTCGTCCAAAACATATGGCCCAATGAGGCTGGAACTTGATTGCATGTTCATGGGTTGGATCTTGCCCTGGAAAAAATTTGGATAATTTGAAATGAGACAGATGCGCTCAATATATTATTTTAAGGTGAATAATTGTATGCTTTGAGCATATAGAGCTACAGTGAATTGTGTGCATGGCTGTCTTCCACTCCTTTTCTGAAATGCTGGGTAAGAGATCCTTTTCCCATTGTACTCTGTGATCACTGAAACGGAGGGACTTTAAAAAGTTTTTATATATTACAGAAATGCTGTCTGAGGATTTGGTCTCGTCCGTTGCGGGAGACGGACGTCTGAAGCGGAGCTCAATTAGCAGCAGTGTTATTTTTTCTATTATTTCTTATTATCCCGAGGTATCCTGTATTTACCGAACCTGAGGGTTCTATTACAGTATATGCAAGCATATATAAACATGAGCGGTAAGAAAGGGGCTCAGAAAAAAATGGAAAAGAAACCTAAATCTACATCTAAGCCTAGACAGGCAAGTCCAAGGTCAAGGTATGGCCTTTCAGAGACCGACCTGGAACAGACAGGCAAAAGCCCAGACATCTCGGGACCATGGTCCGCTGCATCATCTCCAGTTGAGAGCAAAAATGGGAGCGAATGTGCAAGTGACTCATGTCACGATAGCTCGCCGATTCTAGAAGATCACTTGAAACTGGAAAAGGCCTTGCAGTCCGCGCTTTCATCTATGTGTATCGGCTGTAATAGGGCTCGCTGCTTCACCTACGGTGCACGAAAGCAGAAATAATTTGTCCGAACTGAAGGTAATGATCGCTGAGCTCAAGCAAGAGATTAAGAAAGATATAAAGAAAGAAATAAATGGTATGCTCAAGACAAGCGAGAAGACAAGCGAGAAGCTGCGGCAGGAGCTGCAGGAGCTGTGGCAGGATAATAAAGACTTGGAGAAACGCGTATATAATCGCTTTGAGGTGGCCTTTAAAGGCATGCTGGAAAAAACTAAGGAGCACATTCAGGAAAATTCGTCTAAACTGACAACATTTGCCGATCAGCTGGAAGACGTTAAGCAGACATTCATGACTCGAATTGAAACAGCTGAACATTTAGCATCCACTGTTGATAGAAAAGCAGCAGCTGTGAATTCCAAATGCAAAAAAGTCAGAGATAGACTTGCTGCTCTGGAAGATGGATGCAGAAGAAATAATATTAGAATTGAAGGTCTACCTTAGATTTGTGAAAGTCCAAACCCAGTAAAACTCATAGCTGAACTATTCTCCAAAATAATTGGAGAAGACTTTAAATCAGACACCAAGATAGCAGAAGCGTACTGCATACGGGGATCAAACACCTCTAAACCTAGGACTTTTGCAGTGTGCTTCAAACAGTTACAATCTAAATTAAATGTAATGTCGCTTCTCAGATTTTATTTGAAAATAACCTCATTCATATTTCCCCTGATTTCTTACAGTTAAACGTGCCTCTTTTTATAATATTAAACAGCGCTTACGGAAAGCTGATATCAGATACAGCTTCTTGTATCCTGCCAATCTGAAAGTGGATATTTAAGGCAAACATTACATCTTTACCACTACGGAGGAAGCAGATAAAGAGTCAAGAAAGCACACCCTGTCATGGCATCTGCTTGTAATGACACTGGCACCGTAATTATACATCCTTTTCCCTTCTCGGTCACTATCTGTTTATGTTTTAATTACAATTATACACGTTTATGTACTGTATGTACGTGTAGAAGAAATTAAATTAGTAACTTTTTTTTCTCTCTTTTTACTATTCTAAATGAGACTGTTAAACATCATACCATTGGTTTACTGTTGTTGCTATTATTGTATTATGGTTTACTATGCTTATCCAGGGCCACTTTTTAACACCATTCCCTGGGTTTACTATCTTAATATTTCAAGACTGTTGAATATTATTTTTTTCTGCTCATAGTATTTAGACTGTATCGGCAATAGATATCCCAATTTTAATCCTCGTATGCCGCTGCTGGGGATCTTGTTTTGTTTTGGACGTGTTCTGTCTCTAGGTATGTCAGAGGACTGAAACGTTGTGAAGTGGGGTTCAGCCTCACGTGGGGAGGCAAAACGGGTGGGTGGGGGGACTGGGGGGAGAGAAAGAGAGCAAGCCATCTCTAATCCATCCTTTTAATCCTTATACTTACCAATTTAACAATAGACTGCATGGCAATAACCCCTGGGAAAATGGGAAATTAAAGTCAAAGCTGTCTCACTTTTGGTTAAGACTTGACATAACAAATTCAGAATCAATGTCTCCAAAATGGGACAGTTAACTTTGTGAGCTGGAATGTTAAAGGCCTGAATCACAAATTAAAATGAAAGAAAGTATTCTCTCACCTAACAGGTCTAAACACTATGATAGTATTTTTATACGAGATCCATTAAGCAAGGATCAGTTCCGGCTGCAAAAAGACTGGACTGGCCAAATGTTCCATTCCAGCTTTACAAAAAAATCAAGAGGTGTGGGAATTCTTATACATAGAACACATTGTAGTGTCAGATGTTGTATCTGATCCTGAAGGGAGATACATGATTGTCATGGGTAATTTATTTTATTGTAAAGTGTTTTGATAAATGTTTATGCACCTAATGTGGGTGATAGGGACTTCATCCAAAATGTATTTGCATCCATTCCCAATTTGAACATTCATAAAATTATAATGGCTGGGGGCTTTAATTGTGTTTTAAATCCAGACCTAGATAGGCCTAATGTCACAGGGGCGTTAATATATAACACTGCAAAGACAATTACACAGTTTGTAACTGACCACAACTTATCAGACCCTTGGAGATTTCTAAACCCAAACTCAAGAACATATTCCTTCTACTCACCTGTGCATCATTGCCACTCAATAATTGATTATTTCTTTATAGATAACCATTTCTTGCTTATGATTAAATCCTGCAAGTATGACGCTATTGTTATTTCCGACCATGCCCTTATGATCTTGGAGCTAAAATCATTATGCCCCACATACTCATCTCACAGATGGCGTCTTAACCCACTTTTATTAGCAGATGAGAACTATACAGAATTTATATCCAAACAAGTCAGTTTTTTTCTAGAGACAAATACATCCTCAGAGGTCTCTGCAGGAATACTCTGGGAAACCCTAAAGGAACTCTTAAGAGGGCAGATTATCTCATATCTTTCCCACAGAAATAAATTGGAAACCAAGAAGTTATCAAAGCTAACCAGCGAAATTACTAGAATAGATCAAGAACATGCCAGGTGTCCAGGTGAGGCTCTTCATAGGAAAAGGCAGGCTCTGCATTCAGAACTCAACCTTCTTGGCAACTAAAGAAACTGAACAACTCATTTATAAATCAAGACATCATTACTATGAACATGGAGAGAAAGCTAATAAGCTCTTAGCTCAACAAATCCACAAGCAAGAAGTTCACAATGCAATCTCAGCAACCACCAACACGAACAGGAGACAAAATCATTGACCATAAAAATATAATGCACACATTTAGAGACTACTACAAGTCCTTATATTCTACTGAGTGTAAAGAAGACAAGACACAATCTAATGCATATCTGGATGCATTACATATACCACAAATAGATACTCTTAGTGCAGATGAATTGGATAAACTGTTGGCACTATCAGAATTACTAAATCCTATAAAGTCACTTCAGAATGGGAAAGAAGCAGGCCCTGATGGCTACCCTGCCGCATTTTATAATAACTTCTCCACTCAGATAGCTCCCCTATTATTAGCAACATTCACAGAAGCTAGAGACAATAAAATTCTACATCAAACTTTTCGCCAAGCATTAATCACTGTCTTTCCTAAATAAAATAGGAACTATTACAATGTGCATCATACAGATCAATGTCACTTCTGAATAATGATGTTAAGATACTCTTCAAAGTCCTACTAGACGGATTGAGAAAGTGCTGCCTTTGGTAATATCACAAGATCAAACTGGATTTATTAAAGGCCGACACAGCATCCAATCTTCGACGCCTGTTTAATGTAATATATTCACCCGTAAAGTCAAACATCTCAGAGATGATATTATCATTGGATACAGAAAAAGCATTTGTTATGATTGAATGGAACTACATTTTCACTACATTAGAAAAATATGGGTTTGGACCGAACATTTGTACATGGATCAAACTACTGTATACCAATCCAAAGCTTCAGTTTGTATTAATAACATTAATTCAGACTACTTTAAACTAGAATGTGGTACTAGACAAGGATGTCCCTTGTCACCACTACGTTATGCAATTGCCATTGAGCCACTGGCAGTTCACTGTCGAAATTCTTATCAGATAACGAGGATTATCAGAGAAGGACTTGAACAGAAAATTTCTCTGTATGCAGATGATATGGTACTGTATATATCAGACCCACATAATACTGTATCTGCAGTCCTAACAGTACTAACAGAATTGCAAAAGATTTCTGCTCTTAGAATTAATTTGACTAAAAGTGTGCTCTTCCCAGTGAATTCTCAAGCACACAATATTAGATTGGACACCTTCCCTTTTATCATTCCAGATCAGTTTAAATATCTAGGGGTAAACATCACAAGTAAACATAAAGCTCTCTATCAACAAAAGTCTGCTGTCTGTATGGAAAAAATTAAGCAAGACTTGCATAGATGGTCAACACTTCATCTAACTTTAGCTAGAAGAATAAACATTGTTAGGATGAATATCCTCCCTAAGCTTCTCTTTTTATTTCAAAACATTCTAATATACATCAGTAAATCATTATTTAATAAATTAGATTCAACCATAACCCCATTTATTTGGAGTTCAAAATATCCACGTATCCAAAGAGCAGTCCTACAAAGGCCAAAGGAAGAAGGTGGCATGGCTCTACCTAACTTTCAATTTTATTACTGGGCAGCAAACATACAAACTATAAAAACCTGGACATGGACACAAATAGATGATCATATACAGGCTTGGTCCGCAATAGAAACAAAACCCTGCAGTATTTCTTTATATTCCTTGCTTTGTGCCCCAATAAATGCAAGTTATCTCTAATATACAAACAACTCAATTGTGCTTCACTCACTCAGAATATGGAACCAATGTAGGAAGCATTTTAAGATAGAGAATATTTTATCGGTGGCACCTCTGCATGAGAACCACCTTTTTCAACCCTTGTAAACGTATGCAGTTTCTAATGTCTGGAAAACATTTGGGATTGAATCAGTTAGAGATCTGTACATAGACAACGCCTTTGCATCCTACGAACAATTACATTCTAAATTTAACTTTCCAGCAACACATTTCTTCCACTACCTTCAAATCAGAAACTTTGTTAAACAGAACCTGCCCAATTTTCCTCACCTCCCATCTCCCTCTATGCTGGAAAATATATTGCTCAATTTCAAGGACTCATACAGCATTTCTGCAATATATAAAAGCATTTTGCAGTCCCTCCCTTTCAAAGATCCAAGAGGACAGTGGGAAAAGGATCTCTCACTCAACATCTCAGAAAAGGAGTGGAAGGTAGCAATGCAGAAAATTCACTCGAGCTCCATATGTGCAAAGCATACAATTATTCAACTCAAAATTATATATCGAGCACATCTGTCTCCTTTAAAATTGTCCAAAATGTTTCCAGGGCAAGATCCAACCAGCGAATGCTGTAATGAAGTCCCTGCCTCACTGGGTCATATGTTTTGGGCCTGCACCAAATTAACATCATTCTGGACCAAAATTTTTAAATGCCTTTCAGACAGCCTTGGTGTCACAATCCCTCCTAACCCATTAACAGTTGTGTTTGGTGTACTCCCAGATGGGCTTAAAGTGAAGAAGGACAAACTGTGATTGCCTTTACTACACTATTGACACGTAGATCTTGCTAAACTGGAAGAATCCTAACTCTCCTCTTTTAAGTCAGTGGGTAACTGATGTTATATATTATCTGAAATTGGAAAAAAATCTAACTCTCACTTAGAGGATCTGTGGAGAAATTTTTCAAAACCTGGCAGGATCGAATCAATAACATGTTAGAATAAGCTTTTAAAGCACTGAGGAAGCAGATTCTCTCCCCATTTCTTTTTCTTCACCATTTATCTTTATTCACTTATTAATTTATCTATTTACTTATTTTTACTAGCTTTAAGTTTTATTCTGCTGCCCATGCTCTCTTTCTCAGGGGTGGGGGTTGATTTGTTTTCAATTCTATTTTTGTAAAATTGCTCTGTTTGTATGGAATGTTGTGTGATTTCAATAAAATTAATATAATTATAAAAAAAAATTAAAAAAAAAGAAAAAAGAAATGCTGTCTAATTTCTAAAGACTGATCAATATTATTTCCAGAATAGACGTTGGTGGGAAGTGAGGAAAACTGGGCAGGTTTTGTTTAACAAAGTTTCTAATTTGATGGTAGTGAAAGAAATATGTTGCTGGAAAGTTAAATTTGGAGAGTAAATGTTCGTAGGATGCAAAGATGTTGTCTATGTACAGAGCTCTAAGTGAATTAATCCCGATTGTTTTCCAAACATTAAAAACTGTACGTTTGAGAGGGTGGAAAAAGGTGGTTATCGTACAGTGGTGCCACAGATAAAAGCTTCTCTGTCTTGAAGTACTTCCTACATTGGTTCCATATTCTGAATGAATGAAGCAGAACTGGGCTGGATTTCTGAATTTCATTAATATGTAAAAAATCATACTAGCATATTTTTCTTAGTGGAATATTAGGGGTGAAAAGGAACAGTCAATTAAAAAACTAGATTAATTAGAAGTAAGACTAACCTATTGATTTGTTAAAATCATTGAAATGAAAACATGCAGCTATAGTGGTACAGTCATTCCAAACTGGCTATCACCCCATTTTAGGGAACACTTCCTTCAACATCACAAGAGGAAAATCTATACATACAAGAAGCGAATGTGCAAACTACACACACACTGTGACTAGGTATGCGATTTGTATCCAATACACTGGATCTGTGAGGCAGCAGACGTAAGCAATATCAAACAGCATTATTTTCAGAAATACACAGAAGGGGAGAAGAATGCTGAAAAAGCATGCTGAAAAACCAAATATCCCTCTTGGGACAATAAAAATGAATTGAATTAATAATGTTGATTCACTACTATAGTTTGAATTTTTATTTTAAATAATACTTTTTTAAATAAACAATGCTTTTTAGTGAAAATTTTCTATATACTGTATGAATACATTGAATTGAATTTTAAGACAAAAATAAAAATGTTCTCATGTATCCAAATACGCACAAAATCAATTATCTTATTAAAAAACTACAAGCTCTAACACAACGGCTTTTGGAAAATAGCTTTTAAATTTTTGAGGCTACACATGGATACACATAATAGCCATGGATTAAAATAAAATTGTGCATAGCTAAACAAAGATGCCTAAAATAAAAAAATATATATTTACCTGAACACCAAACTTCTTTACCATATGGAGAATTCTCTAATGGAACTGTAAAGGTAGAATAATCGGGCAAAAACTGTATTTTTTTTTTATATTGCATTTCAAGAACAGAAAATGCTTCTGGCATCTTTGCAGACAGCAGTCTGTATGTGATATCTGGCTTTCCAATGAATCTCTGCCTCAGAGAAAGTTCGTAAGGGCTATAAATCCGAATATCGTCTATTTCTTCTCTTTGGTACTGGTGTACAAGCTGAAAGCTGGAGTCAGTAATCTCCAAATATGACAGAAGAACTACTAGACTTCCTGGTTTAGGATTTGACTCTTCACCTTTTGAGAATAAAACTGGGATTTTAATAATAATATTTTGGTTTCCTAAAGCCTTTTCTGTAATGCAGGTAGTAGATGCAGCAGCTGGCTCTTGTTGGGCTTTAGCATTCTTCTGATTTCTCCAAGGAAATTTACCAAAAGGCCACCAGGCAGGGTTCTCCAACTCTGACAGAAATCTAGCAACAAGACAACATAAACAAATATTAGCAATGTAAACTGGAAAAGACCTGTAACAGTGTAAGTTTTTAAAAAACTGCTATCAAAATAGCTACCATAATACATCTATTATTGAAACGTAAAATGCAAGTGTGTGCATTCTAAGCTACAATTCTTTGAACAGACCACTCTGTGTAACCCTGAAGAAGTCACAAAACTCTCCTTTTGAATACAACACTGTTATTTTAATAATGTTTTGGTTTTTTGAAGCCCTTTCTATAATGCACAAAGCAGATGCAGCAGCTGGTTCTTGTTAGGATGTAGTATTTTACAGTGTTCGCCAAGGATACCAGTCTTCTTTACCACATACAGAGTTATCTTAAATAATTGTAAAAGTAGAATAATCAAGCATAAACTATATTTTTATACTGTATTTCAAGAATAGAAATGCTTCTTGCATCTTTGCAGATATCAGTGTGTATGCGATATACAGGTACCTGGTCCTGGACTATACAAGTCCTTTTGTGGTAGACCACCTGAAACCACTGCAGTTTGACTATCAGATAAAAACTGGAGTGTAGGATGCAATTATCTGTCTGCTCCACAATGCTTAATCTCACCTGGACAAAGCTGGCAACACTGTAGGAATCATGTATTTGATTTATCCAGTGCTTTCTGTGCCATCTAACCATGACTGTTAAGAGGTAAGAGCTTTGCAGGTGGCTGAGCCTATGGTGTTCTGTATAATGGACTTTTAGTTGGGCAGACTACAGTTTGTAAGACTTGTGGTTTGTGTTTCTGATACAGATGTAACACTGAAGCACACAAGGAATAGTCCTGTCTCCTTTTTTCTTCATTCTGTACATCTCCAACTACAAAAATAACACATGATCATGTTACTTGCAGAAATTCTCAGATGATTCTGCACTTATGGGGTGTATTGAAAAAGGGGATGAAACAATGTATATATATATATATATATATATATATATATATATATAGTATGTCAAGTGGAGAACTTTGTTTCTTTGTGCAAACAGAATTGTCTGCATCTTAACAACAACAAAACCAAATAACTGGTTATTGACTTCAGAAGCACCAAAGTGCTTCTATGCCTGGTCACTAATCAGGGAGTGGATGATGAGGTGGTGCACTCCTATAGGTACTTTGGGGACCACATCAATGACAGGTTGGACTGGTCTCAGAACACAGAGGAACTATATAAGAAAGGCATTCTCTTTTTCCTTAGGAGACTGTGTTCCTTTAAAGTGGTAAGTGACATCCTTCACATCTTCTACAACTCTGTGATGGCCAGTGTAATTTTCTATGCTTTTGGTGTGTTGGTCCAATAATATCACTTCAAGAGATATCCACTAAATTAACAAGCTAATTACAAGGGCAGGCTCAGTTATAGTACGCACTCTAGACTCCCTGAAGGTAGCAGCAAAGGAGAGAATTAAAACAAAAGTGAGTGCCATCATGATCAATGTTGCACATCTTCTCTCTGACACACTAGCACCAAGTACTTTCAGCCAACGAATTATTCAGCAGGAGTGGGTCAAGAAACTCTACTGAGGCACCTTTATATCACCAGCAATACACCTGTACAATGTCTTACTATGATATCAAAGTCAGAAGTATTCTTTTTTTTGAAAGAAAGAAAGAAAGAAAGAAAGAAATGAAGAAAGAAAGAACGAACTGCCTGTTCTATCTATCTACATGCATTGGAAAAGTTAAAATAAAGTATTTAAACAAATGTGGTGTATCCTGGTACTGTATGTTGCTTGGATAAAGTAATTAAACTAATAATAATAATAATAATAATAAAAAAATAGCAAAAATAATAGAAAGAAAACACAATTAGTTGAATTCTGACTAGATATATATTCAATGCAGTTGTAAATAAGAGCACACTTCCTATGCGTATATGTTGACTATCACACACATGTGCATGGGAAGCAGGTAAAGGGCCTGAATGAGAGTAATTCCATGTCAGACCAGGGGATGTCAGAGTGCACCAACTCCTTCTCTCGCTTCTCTGTAGACCAGTTACAGGAAATTTTGCCTAGCCCCGATGACACAACTTCTGGTTTCGGCCTCAATGACGCCACTTCCGGTTCTGGCCCCAATGATGACATCACTTCCAGTCCTGGCCTCTATGACACCACTTCTGGTTCAGCCCCAGTGATGATGTCACTTCCAAAATTCTCCTTTAAAGCCGTCATCTTTGAGCCAGAAAATCAGTTTTGTCTTGGACTCAAACATGTATGCACTGTACATCCTTTAAACTAATTTTGCAGCCAGGAAATAATATACGGGTGGCTGCCCCAAACCTTTTTCATGTCTCCAGTCTATTCTTGTGAGATGACATAATATGTAAAACAAATCAATAAACTACGTACAAGACTAATAACTGCAAAAAATACTAAGCTAACTAAATATGGCTTCGAATGGAATCTTCAACTGCCATTAATACAGTTATTTCATTCTGCTTTTTTAGTTCTTCGTATCTTGCCTCACAATACCTCATATTTTAACTTAGAATTACTGAGAGCTTTCTTTATTTTTTTTAAATCCATCCATTATCCAACCCACTATATCCTAACTACAGGATTTTTATTAATTTTAATTAGGAACACATAACATTCCATACAGTCAAGTCAAATTTAACAAATCAAAGCAAAATTCGATCCCCAGCCATGAGAAAGAGATAGGAGTCAGGAACTGAAGCCGCTCTATAAAAGCAGCAAGGAAAGAAGAATATTCTTTTCCCTCAAACAGAAGCTTAGTCTAAAATGTTACTGATTAGATCCTGCCATATTTCAAAAAAGTTTTGAACAGATCATTTAAGTAAGAATTCATTTTTTTCAAATTTCAAGTAATATAGAGCATAACTTACCCACTGACTTAAGAATGGTGGGGTGGGATTCTTCCAGTTCAGCAAGGTAAGTCTATGTGTAAGTAGTGTAGTAAAGGAAATTGACGTTTGTTTGTCCTTCTCACACTTTAAGGCCATCTGGGAGTACACCAAACACAGCTGTTAATAGGTTAGGAGTGAGGCTGTCTGATAGGCATGCAAAGATTTTTGTCCAAAATGTTAATATGGTGCACATCCAGAACATGTAGCCCTTTGAGAGTAGAGATATACTACAACGTTTACAGGTTGAATCGTGTCCTGGAAACATTTTGGACAATTTTAAATAAGATAAATGTGCTTGATAAAAGATTTTAATGTTTTGCACATATGGAGCTCGAGTGTAGTCTGTGCACGGCTGCCTACTACTCCTTTTCTGAAATATGGAGAGACAGATCCTTTCCCCGATGTACTCTGGGATCTTTTAAAGGAAGAGATTCCAAAATATTTTTATAAATTGTAGAGATGCTATCCGAGTCTTGAAACTGATCAATAATTCTTCTGAAATAGAACAAGGTGGAAGGTGAAAAAAATTGGGCAGGTTCTGTTTAGAAAAGTTTCTAACTTGAAAGGAGGGGAGAAATTGTATTGATGAGAACTTGTATTTGAAGTATAATTGTTTGTAGGATGCAAAGACATTATCTATGTACAAGTCTCTAAGTGTTTTAATCCCGGAAGTTTTCCAGATATTAAATAGTGTATATGTTTATATATGTTGATTTGTTAATGTATATGGGGATGCTTTGAAATAGGAAGAGCAGCTTGGAAAGGATGTTATTTTAACAATGTCAGTTCTCCCTGCTAATGTAAGATGGAGGGTAGAACATCTAGTTACATCTTGTTTAATTTATTCCATGCAGATAGCAAAATTTTGTTGAAAAAGAGCTTTATATTCACTTGTAATATTTACCCCCAGACATCTAAACTGATCTGCTAAGATAAATGGGAAGTTGTCCAGTCCAATATTACATGCTAGAGAATTTACTGGAAAAGGCGTGCTTATATTCAGGCTGATTTTAAGCCCAGATATCTTTTAGAAATCTGCTGATGTTTTTAGGACAGCTGGCAAAGAATTTTTCGGGTCAAGTATATACAATACCATAGCATCTGCATATAGTGATATTTTCTATTCAAGTCTTTCTCTGAAAATTCCCCAAAGTATATAGCCAATGGCTTAAAGGTGATTGCAAATAGCAAAGGTGATAAGGGGCATCCTTGTTGAGTACCACATTCTAATTTTAAGTTATCTGAAATAACATTGTTAATACGAACTGAGGCTTCTGGAGTAGTATAAAATAGTTAAATCCATGCACATATTTTTGGGCTGAACCCAAATTTGTGCAATGTGGTGAACAGATAGTCCCATTCAACCAAAGAAAATGTTTTTTCTGCATATAAAGATAATAAGATCTTTGGAGTGTTAGATATAATGGGTTATATATTATATTAAACAAGCATTGAAGGTTAGAATTTAAGTGTCTGCCTTTAATAAATCCAGTTTGATCTTGTGATATTACAGAAGGAAGCACTTTCTTAATCCTTCTGGCTAGAACTTTGGAGAGTATCTTAAAATTGTTATTCAGAAGAAAGATTGGTCTATATGATGCACATTGTAGTAGGTCCTTGTTTTTCTTAGGAAAGATGGAACTTAATGAACTTAATTTGTGAAAAGTTTGAGGTAGATTTTTTTTGTCTTTCGCATCTTTAAACGGTACTAATAATAGTGGAGCTGACTTAACTGAAATTTTTTTATGAAATTGCACTGGGTAACTATCAGGGTTGGCTGATTTCCCACTTTGAAGTGAGTTTATAACATCTAGTTATTCTGAAAGTGTCAGCGATTTATCCAAATCCACAGCACTAAGAGTATCTACCTGTGGATTCTCTAATGAACCAAGAATCTCATTAAATGATGTCTTATCTTCTTTAAACTAAGTAGAATATAAGGACTTAAAGTCCTCTCTAAATGTGTGAGTTACATTTTTATGGTCGATAATTTTATCTCCAATGGTGTTGTTAATTGCTGTTATTGCATTACGGACTTCCTGCTTGTGGATTTGTTGGGCTAAGATCTTATTGGCCTTTTTTTCCGTGTGCATAATAATGATGTCACGATTTAAAGATAAGCTGTTATGTTTCTTTAGCAGTCAAGAGGTTACATTGTGATTGCAAAACCTGACTTTTCCTATAGAGTGCCTCATTTGGAAACCTGGCATATTCTAGATGTATTCTGTTAATTTCGCTGATTAGCTGAGCTTTCTTTAATGCAATGTCGACACATTATATTGGCATCTCTCATTTTCTTGAATTATTAAAATGGTTAATGTACCTTCAAAAAGTTAAATAATTACTCTTTGCAAAAATAATTTCACAAAAACAAATACATGTAAATGAAAGTTTTTAGAATATCTTTAAAATTTAATATAACATTTAAAATTGACACTTTATAGTTCAACACCTAATGTCAGTAATACAAAATATACTTCTTAGCTCATCCTTTTGTATAAACTATTAGGTTGTATTAGGTAACAACAAGTAATAAAGAGCTACTACTAGAAAGTACAAATAGCAACAGGCAAAATTCTTTTAATGAAAGTATTGTATGAGAAAACACATTAAAAACAATCCATTCATTCATTTTGTCACTACACTACGCCCCTCTTGTACAACAATGTGTATGCTATAGTATTTCTACGGTGATGTAGGACACCATCATGCCCTGCAAAACTGGCATAAGAATATAATGCATACTTTTCTTCCACCTATTGCTTTTAACTTATTCTAAATCTAAACATAATTGTTACCATATTGCTTTAGTATGTTGTGTGAGACAGTAATTCTGTATGTGTGACAAATAGTATATACTGTACAGCGTGAACAAAGCTTTCTTTGTACCCCTGGAAAAAAACACACCAACTGTACAACAAAATAAAAATTACAAAAAAAAAATCAATAAAGGAATAAATAAAATTACATACCATTACACCTTATCAAAGAACAAGCTGAAAGCACTGCCAGGCAGAAAAAAGTTGCTGATGTTAAACAACGCTGTTGACTGTTTTAACAACAGTGCAGTGCACCATTACTCCCACTGTTGGGCACCAAAAAGGCTGTCAGGGGGAGAGGCAGGTGAAGGTTAATTAAAAATCTCAGCTTGCAATTTGAAAATTGTACCATGTCAAATTATGATTTCAATATTAAATCAATGCAATATACAGTGCTACTGCTGAAGTGATGTCATTTTAGCTTCAATATCAATTAAATAAAAAGGAAATAAACAGAGAAGCAAGTATCAAAATATTATCATATTATGGCAATTCTCGTCTCTACTGGCTTTAAAAAAACAGAAGTGTGTACTATTAACACATTTGTTCCTCATTATTATGAGCATCCAGATGTTCCTATGACTGTTATTGTCTTTTTTATATTGAGCCTCATGTTTAGCCTTCTCATGGCCATCATGACAAAGGAAAACATGCAGACCTAATCATTTGCAATACCTTGCCACAGCGATATTGCATATTCACACAAATTGGATAAATGTCCCTGGGTGCAGCTATTTTTTTATATACTACATGGCATGTAAATTAACTTAGGTAATAAAAACAATGAATTAGAAGTAATCAAGATTTAACTATAAATTAAAAAATAAAAACATTGTAACATGGGACAATGCAATTTTCTACAAATATCATTTTAGAAGTAAAATAATTTGATTTATTAGTAGTAAAATGTTTCATGTAGGAAATTCTTAACTAAAAATTATGAATATTTTGTTTTTTTGTTTTTTTTTTGTTCTTCTGCTATTTTTCCCCTGTCATCCATTAAATTGTAAATCATTTATCCCTAAAAGACCACAGAAAAATAAAACCTTCATTAAGGACGTAAAGCCTTTCACCCTTTTTAGGTACATTCTAATATGATACAGGCTTAGAAGATCATGTGCCGTAAATTTAATTAATTTCTATGTTTGTTGCACACAACTCATTTGGTAGCTGGTAAATGTTTGTGCTAAGTGGGAGGCAGAATATCCATGCTGTCCATAACAAGTCACACACCATCAGGACAGCTTCTTGCATTAGTATTGCCTAATTTTATTTTTATATTTTATCTTTTTTCCTCCTCCTTCATCCTATAAAGTGTTTTGAGCTACATCATTTGTATGAAAATGTGCTATTTAAATAAATACTGTTGTTTTTGTTGTTGTAGTACAAGAGCCTAATGGTTCCACATTATCTAAATGATTGTCACTAACTCAGCAGTCATTATCATCAAAATAGTTATCTTGCAATAAATCTGTTGCTTTTAAAACATCAGAAGTTTTACACCTGAGAACAAACTGTCTGTCTGTTTATAACACTATTTTCTGCAAACTGCTACCACCAAAAAAAACAAAAAAAGTACAATTAGCCACAGACCCTCCAAAATCAATAACTATCAAAAGCAAATCATTCTTTTCATCAGGAGTTGGAAACTGCTGTCCACGAAAGCAATATTGTAAAATGGTATTTTAAAAAAAAAATTTACATACTATACTGATACAGTCTTCTATCCAGCCCTTTCCCTAACTTGCTTGTCTAAGGCATGGCTGCAAGAAGCTGGGGCCTATCACAGAAAGCACAAGCATGAACAATCCATGGACAGGGCTCGAGTTCATCAAAAGGTGAAAACACAAACACTAAGGGATTACATTCTATTAGTTTCTATAACCCTCTAAACGCACTCAAACGTTACACCATATATACATTTTCTTCCTTGTCTATTACTGGTGTTTTACAACCCATTATAAGTTTGCAGGTGCTGTCATAGGAATCTTTGCATTATCAGTGACCAAAAGGAGAGACAGCATGGAAATGTTAGATTTAATTTTTGCATGCCAGGTCGGCGGAGCAGGGTCCACATTAACATTTTACTTCATTAAAGGGCGAGTGGGTAACAGTAAGACTGGGGTCCAAGAAGCCAAAATTTAGTCCCTCAGCACCCAGGTCACCAATTCGGACCCAGAACAGATTTTCAGCACTCTGCAGCACGCCTATGAATATTGAGAACAACAAAGTGCTCATAATTGTCTGTTCAATAGTGTGAAATGTTAGAATTCCAAACTATGTTAAACCAGCAGGTAATGTTAAATGCATCGCAGGGGAAAAGATTATTGACATTGAGGCTGCATTGGATCGTGCCACCAACGATAAAGTATCTACCTTATTGCTGCATGTCGGCACTAATGATATTTATTTACAGCAATCTGAGGTATTATAGAGGAACTTGATCTCTCTAAGCACCAAAGCTAAAAGAAAATGTCAGAATTCAGTTGTATCTAGCCCCTTACCAAGATTATACAGAGGGGATGTGATTTAAAACAGATTTTGTGCCCTTCACTGCTGGCTAGAAACCTGGTATGCAATTAAAAGCATAGCTTTTGTGAACAATTGGGATGATTTTTGGGAAAGGCCTGGATTTTTCAAAAGAGATGGTCTTCATCCTAACTGGAGGGGATCTTATGTCTTATCCCAAAATATGGCAGAAAAACTAACTGGTTGACTGATTAGAGCACCATCCAGGCAGCAGTCATGTGATCTGAAATCACAAGCTATTGTTTATCCCATTTGTTACTTTCCTGAAGCTGTTGCTTATAATCCTTGTTATGGGGCATTCAGTAAATTTAGTTACGATGCAGACCTTAAGTTACTTGATAACCAAAAAATAATGTGTATAATTAGACAAAGAGATAAAACCAGACCCTCCACCAGAGGCACCTATAACAGAAACATAGTTCAAATTAAAACAAAAAATATATCACAAGTTTAGAAAGAAGGCTGCAGTTTTATATGCTGCTTATTAAACATTCGCTTTCTTGGAAGTAAAACCGTTTTGGTAAATGATATTATACTAACTACACATTCTGATCTATAGCGGGTTGGATAATGGATGGATGGACGGACTTCTCACTGAAACCTGACCTAATAAATCTGACACTGTTCCCCTAGCTGAGGCATCACCAGATGGTTACACATTCCTTCATAAGTCAAGAGATTCTGGTCGACGAGGAGGCGTTGAAATAATTAACTGTAACAAAATGCAAATCACTTCTACAAATTTAGGTAATTTCACATCCTTTATTAAAACAGATTCCAATACAATTGTTGTGCTAGTCTACAGACCACCAGGGCCATATTCATTGTTCATGACTGAATTTGGCAACCTTTTATCTGATTTGGCTATAAATTATGATCACATACTATTGATGGGGGATTTTTAGCAAATGTTTTACTTATTTGTTAAATTCAGTAGGATTTTGTCAGATTGTCATAGGTCCATCTCATCATCATAACCACACATTAGATTTAATTATAACATACAAAGTTGAAATTCAAAATTTAAAAATTACTCCATTAAATGAAGTAATTTCCGATCACTAATTAATTACGTTTCATTTGGTTCTGCCCTTACCAATACTCTCACAGATTAAGAATGTGTGACATCTAGATTGTGATTCTGCTTCAAAATTTATAGATACTTTGAGTAAGTCAAGTGTAATTGTGGAAAACCACTTGGATCAGTTAATATCAAATGTTAACATGGAAAACAATTTAGATCAGCTAATATCACATTATAATATGAACTTAAGAGATGCTCTGGATGCAGTGGCTCCCCTTAAAACAAAAAAATTACATTGAAACTCTCCCTGGTTTAATGAAAAAAACTCAAGCACTTAAATTAGAGTGTCGAAAACTGGAGCGCAGATGGAGAACAACAAAGCTGCAAGTCTTTCAAATTGCACAGGCAGAGAGTGTTAAAAAAATATAAAAAAGCTCTCTTAGACTACTATCCTCATTAGTAAAACCCCTTTGTGCATCCAGGTGTCCGTGTGTGTGTGTCTTCTGGTGAAGTGCGCATGCGCGGGGCCACACGGCACGTGTTTAGTCTCTTCCTGTGCATTCCCTGTGCAGAGAGAGAGACAGACACACACACAGGCGCTCGCGAGACAGACATACACACAAAGACAGACACACAGGCGCGCGCGAGACAGACACACACACACAGGCACGCACGAGACAGACACACACACACACACAGGCGCACGAGAGCCAAACAGACACACACACACAGGTGAGAGAGAAACACACACACGCAGACACAGAGGCGCGCGCTTAAGAGAGACACACACACGCAGGCCCGCGAGAGAGACACACACACACACACACAGGCGCGCGCGTGCATTGTTGCAATGTTACTTTTCTTAGTTGTTTATTGAATTACGGATTTTTCAAATGTTCATTTTTTTCCCTGTGCTCAAAACTAATTAAAAAAAAGTGTTTTTAGCGAGCAGGTCGTAAGGCTATAGCACAAACTCTTGCAGTGTTAGTTTTCTCTGTTGTTCAAGGTTTTCTTAGTGTTATTCAATGTTTTTACATTTAGTTCACTATTACGCTGTGCATTCAATGGAGTAATTAACTATATTTGTGCTTAAAAACTTAAAAAAATATATATATTTATATACAGTTCATGCGTTCTGGAACATATTAATTGTATTTACATACAATCCTATGGGGGAAATTACTTTGGTTCATGACCAAACTGGGTTACAACCAGAGTTTTGGAATGAATTATGGTCGTGAACCGAGGTTCCACTGTATTACTGTCAGAGAAAATTCCAGGCATTTTACGGAAATACAAACCAGTATTACTGAGAGAGAAAATTAAAGGCACACAATACAGTGACGCATATTACAGCCACATACAAGGTCCCTTGCCATTTAATAGAGACTGTTCATACAAATGTTTATGCACTACTGTTCTAGCGCCCGTTATTGTAATGGGCTTAATGTCTAGTTCTACAATAATAGATAGCAATAATAAAAATTCTTGGGTACTGTTTAAAACAGTGGATAAATTAACAAATGGGAATTCAGATGTACAGTGCAAAATACCAACAGATATTAGCAGTACAGGCTTTATGAACTTCTTTAAAGAGAGAATTAAAAATATAAGATCCCAGATCTCAGCATCACAGTGCAAACCACATACTATCTTGGCAGACCCTGTCTCACATTCCATTCAACACTTTAGAAATTTTAATCCTGTAACTGAGCCTGAAGTCTTGACTTTAATTTCTAAAATAAAATCTACTACTTGTTCCCTAGACCAAGTGCCTACAAAACTAGTAAAAAGTGCAATGGATGTTCTTGCAGCACCTATTGTTAACATTATTAATAGTTCATTATTGCATGGCACAGTACCTGAGGCTTAGTGCTGTTAGTCATCAAACCATTAATTAAAAAGTCAGACCTAGACTCACACATTCTTAATAACTATAGACCCATTTCAAATTTACCCTTTCTCTCAAAAATACTTGAAAAAGTAGTTGCGAATCAGCTTCAGTCACACCTTATGCATCACAATTTATATGAGAAATACCAGTCTGGTTTCCGCACTGGTCATAGTACAGAAACAGCACTAGCGTGTGTTGTAAACAACATTCTGATATCCTATGATGAAGGAACTCCACTGTAATTATGTTGTTAGACTTAGCGCAGCATTTGACACCATTGACCATTCTATTTTACTGCACAGACTAGAAAATAATGTTGGGCTTCCAGGCACTGTCGTTGCCTGTGTAAGACTGCTGGAAGTTCAACCTGGCCGGGACGTCCCTAAAATTAAAAGATGGGGGAAGGCAGCTACTTGTCGACACTGCCTTCCCCAAAGCGATATGTGGCAGCTTCCCTGGAGTGTAGTGGTGCCCCGGATTCCGCAGGCCATCCTGGGACTTAGAGTTCGGTTTCTCAGCCCTGTTGGGTGCTTTGGGTGTCACCAGGGGGAGCTGTCGAAGGACCTTTATACACAGAATTAAGATATGGTGTCAAATACACGTTATCGGCAATATACAAATCACCCAATTGTGCTACACTCATTTAGAATCTGGAACCAATGCAGAAAGCATTTTAAGACAGAAAGCTTCTATCTGTGGCACCTCTGCAAGAGAACCACCTCTTTCAACCTTCACAAATATATGCAATTTTTAATATCTGGAAAAAATTTGGAATTAACTTGCTTAGAGATCTTTATATAGACAACGTCTTTGCTTCCTATTAACAATTACATTCCAAATTTAACATTCCAGCTACACATTTCTTTCACTATCTTCAAATCAGGAACTTTGTTAAACAGAACCTTCCAGATTTTCCTCATCTTGCACCCTCATCCATGCTGGAAAAAATATTGCTCAATCTCAAGGACTTAGACTCCATCTCTACAATATATAAAATCATTTTACAATCCCTCCCTTTTAAAGACCCAAGAGGACACTGGGAAAAAGATCTCTCAATTAATATATCAGAAAAGGAGTGGGAAGTAGCAATGCAGAGAATTCACTCGAGCTCCATATGCGCAAAGCATACAATTATACAACTTAAAATTATTTATCGAGCACATCTGTCTCGACTAAAACTCTCCAAAATGTTTCCAGGGCATGATCCAACCTGTGAACATTGCAACCAAGTCCCAGCCTCGCTGGGTCACATGTTCTGGGCCTGCACCAAATTAACATTATTCTGGACAAAAATTTTTAATTACCTCTCAGACAGCCTTGGACTCACAATCCCTCCTAACCCATTAACAGCTGTGTTTGGGGTTCTTCCAGAGGGGCTTAAAGTGGAGAAAGACAAACAAATTGTGATTGCATTCACTACACTTTTGGCACGCAGACTTATTCTGATAAACTGGAAGAACCCAAACTCTCCTCTTTTAAGTCAGTGGGAAACCGATGTGTTATATTATTTGAAATCAAATACTCAGTTAGAGGATCCGTACAGACTTTTTTCAAATCATGGCAGGATCTAATCAGTAATATTTTAAAATAAGTAAATGAAGCATAGAGAATTTATTAATTTAGGTATGTTTAAAAGCTGTAAAATTTTTACGCCGTTTGGCTTGCTCTCTCTCTCAAGGGTGGGGATCGATCTGTTCTTAACTCAATTTTTCTTTTTGTAAAAACTAGATTGCTTTGTATGGATTGCAATAAAATTAATAATAAAAAAAAAAAGATATGGTGTCCTGCAAGGCTTAGTACTGGGACCTTTACTGTTTTCACTTTACATGCTTCCACTGGGATCTATCATTAGAAAACAATTTTAATTTTCACTCATACGCAGAAGACACCCAGTTATACCTTTCTTTTACACCAAATGAAGTTTGTCCAATGTTGTCTCTCATTTGTTGTGTTAGTGAATTAAAGGAATGGATGGATGAGAACTATTTGCCATTAAACACTGATAAGACAGAGATGTTAATTATTGGAGGGAATGATGCTGATCGCAACAATATTTTGTCATTATTTAACTCAGTTGGAATCACCATTAATTTTACTGAATCAGCCCACAATCTAGGAGTTATCGGTGATTCTAGCATGTAATTTAAAGCACACATTACAAAGTTGTCTAAAGCCTGTTTCTCCCATCTTAAAAATGCTGGAAAATGGAGGCATTTTCTAAATAAGCAGGATTCTGAGAAATTAATGAATGCATTTATTTCTAGTAGGATTGACAACTGCATTGCGGTGTTCACTGGATATTTAAACTGTTCTTTATATAGCTTCCAGTTAATCCAAACTGCTGCTGCAAGAATTATTACAAGAACAAGAAAATATGAACACATAACTCCATTTCTTAAATCCTTACACAGGCTCCCAGTTAAGTTTACGGCAGATTTCAAAATCCTCCTTTTAACATATAAAGCCTTAAATGGCCAAGGTCCATCTTACTTATCTGAACTTATCATGACTTACAAATCAGAATGTACATTAAGATCTCAAGATGTTAGTCTACTTATGATTCCAAGGATTAATAAAATAACAGTGGGAGGTCATGCTTTTAGTTACAGGGCCCCTAAACTGTGGAATGGTCTGCCTGCTACTATAAGAGATGCCCCTTCAGTTTCAGCTTTCAAATCTCGGCTGATGACTGACTACTTCAGTTTAGCATATCCTGACTAAAGCTGCTGATTAACTGTGTATACTGCATCTCTGTTGTTAGTCATCAGCACTAAAACATAAGTAAATTTGTTACTATTCTGTTTCTCTTCTCGGTACTTAAATGTGGCACTTGGTGCCATTGCCCACCTGCCAAGTTATTTTTGCCAGCCTAAGGTAAAGTTATCTCTGATGGAGGACTGCAGGAATTGTCGGGTAGAGGGGTCATTTCATCGGATTGGCTGGCCCAGCGCTGTCTCAGCTGTGGAATGGCCAGCAGGGGGGAGCAGTTTAATGGCCGAGGTCTCCAGGACTCTGAACAAATCCAAATTGAATTATGTGATATCATCTACTGTTGAATTTTGCTATGTACCTGTAATATTTCTATTGCACTGTTATATTGTATTGAGGATTACTTGTGTTATGTTCTGTGTATTGTATTGACCCCCTTTTTTGACACCCACTGCACACCCAACCTATCTGGAAAGGGGTCTCTCTTTGAACTGCCTTTCCCAAGGTTTCTTCCATTTTTTCCCTACTGGGGTCTTTTTGGGAGTTTTTCCTGGTCTTCTTAGAGACTCAAGGCTGGGGGGCTGTCAAGAGGCAGGGCCTGTTAAAGCCCATTGCGGCACTTCTTGTGTAATTTTGGGCTATACAAAAATAAACTGTATTGTATTGTATTGTATTTTAAAAAGGGATCTGATGGGACTGATAGGCATTA
>JANRMT010062818.1:45011386-45030617 GCA_026402145.1 Polypterus bichir lapradei | reverse complement strand
AAAAACTGCATTTTGTGTTTACTTGTGTTATATTTGACTAATGGTTACATGTGTTTGATGATCAGAAACATTTTGTGTGACAAACATGAAAAGAATAAGAAATCAGGAAGGGGGCAAATAGTTTTTCACACCACTGTATATATTTTAAGTGCACAATTTCTTAGACTATATTGGTAATAGATATCTCTATTTTTTAACACTAAAACGCAGCTATGTGGGGGCTTGTTTTGCTTTGTACGTGCTCTGTCTCTGGGTATGTCAGATGACTGGGACTGTGTGAAGTGGGTTCTAGCCTCACGTGGGGAGGCAAAAAGGGAGGGTGGGGGGTTAAGGGGGGGAGAGAAAGAGAGCAGGCTTGATCTATACCTAATCTATTCTTTTAATCTTTATAATTATAACTACCAACATAATAATAGGCTGCATGGCAATAACTCTAGAGGAAATAGGAAATTAAGGCCGAAGTTGTCTCACTTCCAGTTAAGACTATAAAATGACATCAAAAACTCAGAATCAATGTCTCCATGATGGGACAGTTAACTTTGTGAGCTGGAATGTTAAAGGCCTGAATCACGAATTAAAGAGAAAGAAAGTACTCTCTTACCTAACAGGTCTAAACGCTAAAATAGCATTTTTACAGGAGACCCATTTACTAAGCAAGAATCAGTTCCGCTGCAAAAAGACTGGACTGGCCAAATGTTCCATTCTAGTTTTACAAAGAAAACTATAGGTGTGGGAATTCTCATACATAGGACTGTCCCATTTGTAGCATCAGATGTAGTATTGGATCCTGAAGGGAGATATGTGATGGTTATGGGAGACTTATCTAATCGTAAAATGATCTTGATAAATGCTATGCATCTAATGTTGATGATAAGGAATTTATAAAAAATTTATTTGCATCCATTCCCAATCTGAACACTCATAAAATTATAATGGCTGGGGACTTTAATTGTGTTCTAAATCCACTCTTAGAAAGGTCTTCTTCCACAGGGGGAACGGCATCTAACACCGCAAAGATAATTACAAAGTTTATAGCTGATCACAACTTATCAGACCCCTGGAGGTTTTTAAACCCAAACTCAAGAACATATTCTTTTTATTCAACAGTACATCATTGCTACTCAAGGATTATTTCTTTATAGACAATAACTTCTTGCCTATGATTAAATCTTGCAAATATGATGCTATTGTTATTTCTGACCACGCACCTATTATCTTGGAGCTAAAGTTACTAAGCCCCATACACTCACCCCGCAGATGGCGTCTCAACCCACTTCTATTAGCAGACGAGAATTGTACAGAATTTATATCCAAACAAATCAAATTCTTTCTAGAGACAAATACATCCTCAGAGATATCTGCAGGAACACTCTGGGAAACTCTTAAGGCCTTCTTAAGAGGACAGATTATCTCATATATTTCCCACAGAAATAAATTAGAAACCAAGAAAGTAGCACAGATAAAAAGCGAAATTACTAGAATAGATGAAGAACATGCCAGACTACCAAGCAAGACTCTACATAGGAAAAGACAGGCTCTGCATTCAGAACTAAACCTCCTGACAACTAAAGAAACTGAACAACTAATTTATAAATCCAGACATCATTACTATGAACATGGAGAGAAAGCTAGTAAGCTTTTAGCTCAACAAATTCACAAGCAAGAAGTGCGCAATGCAATCTCAGTAATCACCAACGCGAACGGAGATAGAATCGTCGAACACAAAAATATAATGCACACTTTCAGAGACTACTATAAATCCCTATATACTACTGAGTTTAAAGAAGACAATACACAATCTAATGCATTTCTGGATACATTACAAATACCATAAATAGACACTTTTAATGTGGAGTAACTTGATAAACCTCTGGCATTATCAGAATTACTAGATGCTATAAAGTCACTCCAAGGCGGGAAAGCAGCAGGCCCTGACGGCTACCCTGCAGAATTTTACAAGAAATTCTCCGCTCAGCTAGCTCCCCTCCTGTTAGCAACATTTACAGAAGCCAGAGATAACCAAACTATCCCTCAAACTTTTCGCCAAGCACTAATCACCGTATTTCCAAAACAAAATAAGGACTTATTACAATGTGCATCATGCAGACCAATTTCACTTCTGAATAATGACGTTAAAATACTCTCTAAAATCATAGCTAGAAGGATGGAGAAAGTGCTCCCCTCTGTAATATCACAAGATCAAACTGGATTTATTAGGGGCCGACACTTATCTTCAAATCTTCGACGCCTGTTTAATGTAATATACTCACCAACTAAATCAAACACCCCAGAAATATTATTATCATTGGATGCAGAAAAAGCATTTGACATGATTGAATGGAAATACCTTTTCACTACATTGGAGAAGTTTGGGTTTGGCCCGAACATTTGTGCATGGATCAAATTACTGTATACTAACCCAGAAGCTTCAGTTTGCATCAACAACACTTACTCAGACTACTTTAAACTAGAATGCGGTACTAGACAAGGATGCCCCTTGTCACCGCTACTGTTTGCAATTGCCATTGAACCACTGATAATACATTGTTGAAATACTGATCAGATAAAGGGGATTATCGGAGAAGGACTGGAACAGAAAATTTCATTATATGCAGATGATATGGTACTGTATATATCAGACCCAGAAAATTCTGTGCCTTCAGTCTTAACAGCACTCACAGAATTTCATAAGATCTCTGGTCTCAGAATTAATCTGAATAAAAGTTTACTCTTTCCAGTGAATTCTCAAGCATATAATATTAGATTAGACACCCTACCTTTTATCATTGCAGAACAGTTTAAATACCTAGGGGTAAACATCACAAGTAAACAAAAAGCTCTTTATCAACAAAATTTTGCCGTCTGCATGGAAAAAATTAAGCAAGACTTGCATAGATTGTCAACCCTTCATCTCACACTAGCTGGAAGAATTAACACTGTTAAGATGAATATTCTTCCTAAGCTTGTTTTTTTTATTCCAAAACATTCCAATATACATTAATAAATCATTCTTTAAGCAATTAGATTCAACAATAACCTCATTTATTTGGAATTCAAAACACCCACGCATCCAATGAGCGACCCTACAAAGACAAAAGGCAGAAGGCGGCATGGCTCTACCTAAGTTCCAGTTGGACACAAATAGAAGAACATTTACAGGCTTGGTCCGCAATAGAAGTAAAATCCTGCAGTATTTCTTTGTATTCCCTGCTCTGTGCTCCAATAAACACGTTATCGGCAATATACTAATAACTCAATTGTGCTTCACTCACTTAGAATATGGAACCAATGTAGAAAGCATTTTAAGACGGAGAAGCTTCTATCTGTGGCACCTCTGCAAGAGAACCACCTCTTTCAACCTTCGCAAACATATGTATTTTTTAATATTTGGAAAAAAATTGGAATTAAATTGCTTAGAGATTTTTATATAGACAACGTCTTTGCATTCTATGAACAATTACATTCCAAATTTAACATTCCAGCTACACATTTCTTTCACTATTTTCAAATATGGAACTTTGTTAAACAGAACCTTCCAGATTTTCCTCATCTTGCACCCTCATCCATGCTGGAAAAAATATTGCTCAATCTCAAGGACATAGACACCATCTCTACAATATATAAAATCATTTTACAATCCCTCCCTTTCAAAGATCTCTTAATTAATATATCAGAAAAGGAGTGGAAAGTAGCAATGCAGATAATTCATTCGAGCTCCATATGCGCAAAGCATACAATTATACAACTCAAAATTATATATCGAGCAAATCTGTCTCGTCTAAAACTCTCCAAAATGTTTCCAGGGCAAGATCCAACCTGCGAACGCTGCAACCAAGTCCCAGCCTAACTGGGTCACATGTTCTGGGCCTGCACCAAATTAACATTATTCTGGACCAAAATTTTTAATTACCTTTCAGACCGCCTTGGTGTCACAATCCCTCCTAACCCATTAACAGCTGTGTTTGGGGTTCTTCCAGATGGGTTTAAAGTGGAGAAAGACAAACAAATTGTGATTGCATTCACTACACTTCTGGCACGCAGACTTATTCTGATAAACTGGAAGAACCCAAACTCTCCTATTTTAAGTCAGTGGGAAACCGATGTGTTATACTATTTGAAATTGGGAAAAATCGAATACTCAGAAGATCCGTACAGACTTTTTTTCAAAACATGGCAGGATCTAATCAGTAATATTTTAAAATAACCACATAAAGCACAGGGAATTTATTAATTTAGGTATGGTTACAAGCCTTATATTTCACACCGTTTGCCTTGCTCTCTCTCTCAGGGGTGGGGATCGATTTGTCCTTAACTCAATTTTTCTTTTTGTAAAAACTTGATTATTTGTATGGATTGCAATAAAATAAAAAAATAAAAAACTTTTTGAATTGAGGTAAACGTTTTATATATATATATATATATATATATATATATATATATATATATAAACCTGTTATATCAATTCATTTTTCGATATTTAACATTAAATACGCAATACAGTAATCATAGGTGTGATGGTTTTTCTGTGCTATTTACAGAAATGCATCGTTAATACTGACGCTCAAACATTTTTGATTTTTAGAACTTGTTGCCCACACGAAAAATTGTGCACGCACCAGGTCACTCTTTAGAGGGAACACCGATTCTAATTGTAAACCTGAAGACATTTTACATATAAACATTTTCAAATGTTGTTATTGTTGCTTCCTGGCATTAGCGTACATTTTTCATCTTAATCAGGTAATATTTGTATTTCTACATGCACCCTGAACTTAACATTGGGGATTAAAAATGCTAGGAGAAATTAATAATTTTTCGAATGCTAACAAATCGTTGTATGATGTAGTTTCCATAATCTGCAAAGACTATGTTTCATGCAAAAAACAAACCTGTAAAACATCCACTCCTCGTCTGTTCCAAATTAATGATGAGACGGGATAATCTTCTCCAATTCAGTCAACGTTCATGCTACTGTCTTCTTGTCGAATATTACATTACAGAACCAACCTGTAAAATAACATCTTACATTCCTTCAGTTTTTTTACCCTCCGGGTAACTACATACAAGAATTTAGAGTTCCATTTTGTCTGCATTTACACTGAATATGTATATGTAAATAAAGCAATAGACTAATCAACAAAAAAATCAATATTTATCCACTTGTAACATATTCGCATAGAAGTTCAAGTTTTTTTTAGGGGGTGTGGGATAAAAATGACAATTGTCGACAGAACATTTCATTCAGAAGTACGATATCCCTTTAAGAAATTGTGGTGCAACGTGCCTTTAGGTCCCCTTCGTTGTTTCGGTTATGTCGTACTGACGGGATAATGCAAGCATGTCAGGCACTTGTTTTTTTTTTTCTCTGAAATAAATTCTCATACAAAATATAAACATATGCACGGGATGCGACGATCACAATGATGTAATTAAAAGCAAGCAGTAGCTATTTGTTTCCATTAAAACAGTTTTTTTTGTTTAGTATATTTTGATTTGACAGTTACAGACACCTATAAACAATTCGAATGAGAGTGGCTCTACCAAGAGCTAAATATACAAATAATATTACCTAGTTATAATAACTTTACAATGAAGCAAACTTAATCATAATCTTTATGTACTGCGATTATTTTCATGAAGTTCCACGAAAGTTTAAATATTATATGTAGTTATGGATAAACGAACTTTTTTCTTGTGCCGCAACTTAAACAGCCTTACGTCTGGTGAAAGTCCCGGCCGCCTGCAACATGTAGACTATATTGACGAACCCGATTTCAGTTACTCCTGCTTTTTCGAGAACTACCTAATTCCCAATCAGCCATGTGTCTTCTCCAGGAGGTTTACCGAGGATTGGAACTGCAGGAAAAACTGGGTAACGCAAGATGGTAAACCCAACTTTCCGCGGCTGCTGCAAGATTTTGGTAACGAGCTTTGCACGTGTCTATCTCAGGCTTAGTTCAGTGAAGTTATTATATTTAACTTAGAATAAACTGTCTAGTTTCAGTGATACATGCTTGTCAGTAATCTTGTTGGTTAAAGTTGGTGGAAAATTGCAATTTAAGCCCAAGTTGAGAAAATTAAGTGTTAGATAAAGCATCTATTCATTTTCTAAACACAGTCAATCGACTGAGCAGGGTTCTAGCCAAGGAATTTTCCCTGCAGAACTGGTTCCGCATGCCTTGTCCACAGTGCTGCCGGGATAGGTTCAGCGTTATTGATGTAAAGTCTTTGAATCACTGTGAGTGCAATGAGGCAGATAATCTAAGATTTTAGATTTCATTTCTAATGCATTGTCATATGATACTAAATATTCTGAACAGTTTAAGGTTTAACCGTATGATTTTCATCTAGAGGTCTGACTCTTCATTGGCGGTGAGACCTGTAACACCACACAAGTTTAATTTGGAATATATTTCTATATTTGTTTTTTAGTTAAAATATATATTCTTCAGCAGATCATTTTTTGTAATTTTTTTTATTTCCTGACTTATATTGTGATAGATGGGGTCCCACATGGCATCTCTCTACACTGAGAACAATACCCAGAAGGCAAAACTAAAAAATACGGACCTTTTATTAGCCAAAATATTCACAGGAACCTTATACTTAGAATAATACCCAGAAGGCAAAACTATGAAAAATAGGGATCTTTTATTAATTAAAATATTCACAGGAAGGGCACATAAAAGGGAGAATGCAAAGTAGAAAAAAAGAAGTGAAACAAACCCTGCCACATTTGGGTGCTTGCTTATAAAGGTTCTTGAACCATAGTCAGCGGGGTGCGTGGAGCCACCCACATACTTACCACCGAACCTCACCAAAGTTCTGTCTTTCTCACATTCTCTCTCTCTCATTTTTACTGAATTTTCTTCCTGCCAGTTCAGTGTTCAGTCTACTATCATTGCAGATCTATAACTTTAAACACCATACCTTTTGGGGCAGTCCTGTGTTTGCTTAAGAACACCAGGTGGAAACTCCCACTAGCAGACCCAGATGTTGCTACACCCCTTAGCAATTTCGATAAAAGGATGTTCTTGACAGTAGTTGTCATGTAATTTCATTGTCTAACCCGCCTAGTCATGAACAGGGTCGTGGGGTTGTCGGATCCTATAATTTGTATTGAATTATTTGAGTTTAAAGGAGAGTTAAAATATGTATGCATCTTTCTATAAGTAATTAGTATTTTCCTTGTTTTTTATATATTAGGAAATGCATTGGTCCCAGTGGCAGATTGCAACATAAAAGAATACAATGCCAATCCAAAGCAGACTGTTCCTCTAAAAGATTATCTTTCCTATTGGGAAGAATACATCCAGAATGGATATTCCTCTTCTCAGGGATGCTTGTATTTAAAAGATTGGCATATGCATAGGTAAGCAATTTAAACTTCAGTTTTATTAGCAAAAACTAATATTACATTTATGACAGGTTGCACCTTCTGCATTTAGTTGAGATCCAAACATCTCAGCTAAAAAATGTTTTCCTAAGAGTTTTATGTTTTTCTGTTTCAATTTATGATGCTTATTTCTTTATATGAAGTGATTTAATGTTGAGGTTTAAATTAAGGATCAATATGTCTTGTTATTGGTTTTAGGACTATTGACTATGACTATTTAAAGGAGTTGCTTGACATCTTTATAAATGGCTTAGACAAGCACTATTATTTTACAGGCTGCTGCTTTTGTTTTTAATGTGGCCTGCTTACTTCTCACTTGCCTTTTTTTCTTTGAACCAAGGATGCTGTGTTTTTTAGGGAACTAAGTAAACAAGCTTTTGTTTCAGGACATGACAGCACTACTGGGCCTTCTGGCTGACTAAAGACCAAACAAGTTTCTGCAAACACTAAAGGCCCTTAAATTTAAAGAAAACTAAGTAAACCTGCATGCTAGCGTATAAACACTTTAAACTTATAAACATTTTTAAATGGCTTTTAATTTTATATTGTAAAGTTTATGAATATTCTAGATGATCAAGTTGAAAGCATGCTGCATTGTGTTAGCTAAGATTGAGCTATACAGGAGTTTAAGAGTTGACTATCAAAACAGCCATTTGCATTCAGCTCCAGCAACTCAGCCCTTATCAGTGAAGCTGCATGCTGCGCTTACCAGCACAGTTGCCTGTGATTTTAGTCTTACTGGATGCTGGTGCAACAAGTGCCGTAATTATTAATTGAACAGTTCAGTTTCTCATGTGGGTCATCCTGGTTCCAGCTTAATGATGATGACTGATTAAAAGGCCTCCAATTTGTATTAGATCAAGATGAGGAATGTGAAAATGTGAGAAATGATGATCATCTCCGGACCATGTGGCAAACACAACCTTCAAGTCCTAATGATTGTTATGAAAAGATTAATGATTATTATGTGAAAGGAATTTACAAGGCAAGGTAATTGTTATGAAAACAGGTACAGCACAAGGTCATTATTACGAAGATAACATGTAAAGTGGATGACGAGAAATATGTACGAAATGAGGATGTTTTGTGATTAGAACTGACATAAAAATGATCCACACCCAAACCACTGGGTTCATTTCATGAGCTGAGATGGCTTTATGTGTACTGCAATTGTTTCCTACGCTGTGCAATAAAGTCTAAATTCAGACTGCCTTTCTGAAGACTCTGCTAGTCTTTTTCTAGAAGTGTTCTAGTCAACAGTAATTAATTAGTGACTTTATCAAAGGTGTGTGTTAAGAACCATAAATGTAATATGCTACTTTCTGTGTGGGGTAAAATTGTGCTTAACAATTTGAATTTGAGATGCATTTATGACCATATTAGTGATCTATACAACACTGTGACTTATTTGTCGCAGTATTCCTTAAAGTTTTGTTGTCTGGAAATATGTTCTTCTAGTACAGATACCCATGTCAGATTTGTTTAAAGCATCGGCCCAGAGAAAGAATCCTCTCATCATAGTATCAATTAAATCTAAGAGAATCTCATCCAGAAGAAGCATACAGGGGCCCACACGATGGCTGAGTGATCCAGGTGAAGCATGGGAGTAGGGTACAGTGCCAGTGAAGTGGGATGGATCCAAGTATACTAGACTTTACCAATTGTAACTGGCTCATTGGATGTATAATGTAACTTCTCTGCTGAGGAATGAGCTGAGGCTTGTGCAGGAGGTAGAAAAAAATACTATTTGGTATACTGTATTATACATAGTTGGTTCCGTAACCAGATTTTCTATAGGTGGTCTCTGTATCTCTCTCCATCCTTCTCTCTCCCTTTATCAAGTGATGGAAGAAGAATCTTAAAGAGCACCTAAGCTAAATAAAACTAAATAGACATATCCTCAGAAAAGGAGGAAGTACAAGAAGTATTGGTCGGACTGAGTTAGTGTCTCTGAGATCATTGTGTTCATTAAAAAACCTATCGTTACAAGGTCACAGAAGTGGATGATCCAACCAGAAATTAGGAAACCATTTTTATGGGAGTGTTTTAGCTATCACAGGTGCTGCAAGAGTAATGGGTTTGGGGGCCAATGTAAAAAAGTAAGTATACCCAATGATTTTTTTTCTTTTTTCAATAAGTTTGAAATTTTTCAAGGTGTAGTTATTTCATCACAAACATAGTATACAGTAATCCTTCGCTATATCGCGCTTCGACTTTCGCGGCTTCACTCTATTTTAATTTGAATAGGATTTTAATATGAAAGCATAACTAAATATATAACGCGGATTTTTCACGGGTTCTGCGGACAATGTGTCTTTTTACTTCCTGTATATGCTTCCTCAGTTGGTTTGCCCAGTTGATTTCATACAAGGGACGCTATTGGCGGATGGCTGAGAAGCTAACCAATCAGAGCACGCAGTTAAGTTCTCCTGACTGAGAAGCTAACCAATCAGAGCACGCAGTTGAGCTCCTGCGTGCTGAATGCAGTGTTAACCAGGAAGTCTCGTCTCACTCATTCAGCATCAACGTGTTTCGCTGTGTAAAGAGTTGTGCTCTTTAGTGTTTATCTTTGTGCATAGTCAAGCCCTTCATTATGGCTCCAAAACAATCTGCTACTGCTTCAGGGGCCGTGCCCAAGCGCAAGAAGAAGATGTTAACGATTGCCGAAAAGGTAAACGTTTTGGATTTGTTGAAGGCTACGATTCTTTTTATTTAAAAAGTAGGAAAGGAATATAAGATCTACGGCTGCAGCGTCCTTTTAACCAGGGTGCAAAACGAGTTGTAAGTGGATGTAATAAGGCAGTAGTCTGGATGGAATCTGCTTTAGGGATTTGGATTGAAGACTGCCAGAAAAAGAACAACGGCAGTGCTACACAATCGCCTGAAGTGGCTCCTTTACAAGGGCTGTAACGCTCTCCTTTGTTGTGCAGTAAAATTAAACTCATTGTTGTCGGACAAATGATCGTGTCATTGTTGGTGAGTAACCATAATTAATTTTCTTCTTACAGTGCTTAGTACATGTACGTACGCTTAGTGTCACTGTACACACATTTACTGTATACTATTTTTCTTGCATTGTACGTATTTATTGCAGGTGGCCTGTCTATCGTAATGGCTGTAACATATGTGATATCGGAGACACTCAATATCTTTAAAATAATATTTAGGTTTTACTGTATATAAAGAGTGTGTTTATATACATAATTTCAATGAATCTTACCTAATATCTAAGAGAATACAAAGGCATTATGCTGTATAACTCTGCGGGGAATATTTATAAACAGTGCGGGAGAGTTTATAAGGGCTTAAAATATATAAAAATAACCATACAAACATATGGTTTCTACTTCGCGGATTTTCACCTATCGCGGGGGGGGTCTGGAACGCAACCCCCGCGATCGAGGAGGGATTACTGTATATGTATTTTCCACATGACTTTGTGTCCTAAAGTTAATTGTTTTTAATTTTAAGAATACATATCCAGTCCTGGCATTTCGTAATGGAAGCTAAGGGGCAACAAGTACTTGGAAAACAAAAGCCTAAAAACTTACAGAGTTAAGTCCATTTTTCAAACCAAGAAAGTTGATAAGTATTAACCTGTGTTTTGGTATTAAACACACATTGTGAAATAGCTTGTATGTGTCATTTGTGAACAAAAACAAAACAATATTATGAGATTCAGACATTGTAAAAGAAGACCAGTTGTACACACTACAACAGAGATTGTCTCCCTTAGCAAAAACCTTTCATATGTAATAAAATGATTCTTTCCAGTTCCCGTTTATCATTAACATGCATTGGAAACACAGAAGGCATGTTTTCTTAGATCAAACCATATTCCTGCTACTATTTTCCTCAAGATAAGGATACATTTTCTGTTCACTTGTGTGATAATAATGTCCTTCCTGGAAGAAATTCTCACATAAATACATATGTAAATCAACATGATGCCATGTATATGGCACCAACAATTTACTGTAATTTGTCTTTTAAGAGGAAGCCACACTTCTGGGGGTTAAAGGTCGTTTCTAAGGGAGACAAGTGCTGATGTAGTGTGTACAACTGGTCTTCTTTTAAAATGACTGAATCTCATAATGGTGATGTTTTATTGTTTTAAAATGACATATATAAGCTTTTTATAATGTGTGTATAATACCAAATTAATGCATAAAAACTTTCTTGGTTTGAAAAATGGACATATTGTACAAGTTTTTAGGCTTTTTTCCAAGCATCCCTTGCCCCATAGATTCCATAATATGATGCTAGTTTTAGGTATGAGTTTTTAAGAAATTATAGAAAACGCTTAACTTTAGAAAACATTTTTGCATGGAAAATGTATATATACCATGTTTGTGATGAAATAACTTTGACTAGAAAAATACCAAAATTATCTTTTAACATAAATGGCATGAACATGCCAAGATGTGATCTTAATTAAAACACTATTTGTAGTTAAAGACGATATTATGTGATAAACATGGTGCTACATTTACATTTTGTAATCCATTGTGTAATTTATAAAAAACATAAATACAAATTTTATAGTTGGAAAATGTAAGTATACCCTACATGTATCACTACCACAAACATCTAAAATTAGAATCGGGTACACCAAATAAGATGCAAATTATTAGACCATCTCATTATAGAGAATCTTGGAGGACCCTCTCTTATTAAACTTCAGATGTTTACTTTGGTTTGCTCTGTGTTGTTGAAGTGTGTGTTATCGCCATACCTATATTGAAAGAGCTCCCCGAGGCTTTCAGAAAGAAGGGGTTTGATGCCTGGGAAGTGATTTAAAAAGACCTGGAGGCAATTGGAAATCATCAATTCCACTGTCCAGAAGATTTTATACAAGTAGAGAAGATTTCAAACAACGGCCAGCAAGTTCAGCTGAAGAACAGAGTGCAAGATACTGAAAGAAGTTTCTAAGATCCCCAAAATTTGATTGCAGGACCTACAGGTAGCACTTGCCACCAATGATATCAAACTGCTTGAGTCCACCATTAAAAAAGGCTGTACAAATTAGATGTACAGTATATGATATGTATGCCAGAAGGAAACCTTTGCTGTTCAGAAAGAACATCATGGCAAGAATAACATTTACCCTAGAACAACTCAGCATGGTGGTGGAAATATTATGTTTTGGGACACCTTTTCTGCATCAGGGTCTGGGTATCTCACTATGAATTCTTCATTGTAGTGGGTGTTTGAGGATAATGCGAAACCATCTGTCAGAAGATTAAAGCTCAACTGAAAGAGGACCTTGCATCAGGACAATGTCTCTAAACATACTCAGTACACACAATGGCTGAAAAGAATGAAATGGTGGGTTCTGGAATAACCTAAGTCAAAGCCCAGATCTGAGTGTCATTGAGATGTGATTGGCGGTGGGGAGGGTTAGGGTTTGACCACAAATGAAAGAATTCTGCATGGAAGAAGGGGAAAAACATTCTTCCAGTCAAAGTCAAAGACTGGCAGATAGTTACAGAAAATGGTTGAAACTTAAAGCCTCAAGGGGATGAGAATCTTCTTCTTCTTCTTTTGGCTGATCCCGTTAGGGGTCGCCACAGTGGATCATCTTCTTCCATATCTTTCTGTCCTTTGCATCTTGTTCTGTTACACCCATCGCCTGCATGTCCTCTCTCACCACATCCATAAACCTTTGCTTAGGCCTTCCTCTTTTCCTTTTCCCTGGCAGCTCTATCCTTAGCATCCTTCTCCCAATATACCCAGCATCTCTCCTCTGCACATGTCCAAACCAATGTAATCTTGCTTCTCTGACTTTGTCTCCCAACCGTCCAACTTGAGCTGACCCTCTTAATGAACTCATTTCTAATTCTGTTCATCCTCGTCACACCCAATGCAAATCTTAGCATCTTATACTCTGCCACCTCCAGCTCTGTCTCCTGCTTTCTGGTCAGTGCAACCGTCTCCAACCGATATAACATAGCTGGTCTCACTACCGTCCTGTAGACCTTCCCTTTCACTCTTGTTGATACCCGTCTGTCACAAATTACTCCTGACACTCTTCTCCACCCATTCCACCCTGCCTGCACTCTCTTTTTCACCTCTCTTCCACAATCCCCATTACTCTGTACTGTTGATCCCAAGAATTTAAACTCAATCACCTTCGCCAACTCTACTCCCTGCATCCTCATCATTCCACTGACCTCCCTCTCATGGCTCAACCAATTCGCTATGGAACTTTGTATTGTTGTCCACATATTGATTTGGCAAAATTTTACACCGGATGCCCTTCCTGAAGTAACCGTCCTGGGAAGGAGCATACAACTAGATAATAAATGTATGGCTTATGCAACACAAGCAGCATGACAATGTTTTGTTCTTTTTTACTTGGGTGTTTATCACATCATTTGCCATTGTACAACTATTGTCTCTCAGTTCTCCATGAAAACATGAGATTACATTTTTTTTCTCAGCCACCACTGCAAAATTCATGGGGAACATAAAAAACATATAAACAATTTAGTATGTGTGTGGAAATATACCTTTAACATCTAGAATATCATAAAATAAGTATTTTTAAACATATTAGGAGATGGCGATTTTTCAAGCTTATGTGGTTTTCAGATTGTGACAAGTCAATTCTGAAATGACTGGAAAGATATTTATAATGGCAGAATTGGCAGGGCAATAGAGAGATACTAAATTTGTCAGAGCTGGCAGGGCAATCAGAAGGATATGAGAAATAGTCTGAATCTGTGTAAGCTGCACTAATTCAGGGAGTTTATAAGAAATGTAATGATGTACTGCTTGAAGTATATAATGAACTAGCAAAATACCTGCGCTTCGCAGCAGAGTAGTGTGTTGAAGAAGTTATGAAAAAGAAAAGGAAGCATTTTAAAAATAACGTAACATGATTGTCAATGTAATTGTTTTGTGACTGTTATGAGTGTTGCTGTCATCAAGGATTTGATCATCATTATTTCTTTCAATCAGGTTCGTATTTGGAGGATGTGTTGTGTTCAAGTTACATTCCGTGTTTGTCAACCGTTGTAAAGATAACAGTTTTCATTCATCGAAGTGTTCACTACCCAATTCGGTACTCGTGAATCTAAGTTGTTTAACAGGCATTCCCGGTATTAAGTTGTGGATTTGCCTGCGAATATTTAGTGGCAGCGTGTCTATGAACTTAATTTAAACTTAAGCTTTACACCTTGCTTTCCTATTGATATGTCTACAAAGGCTTGTTCAGCTTCAGAGGGTTGTTCCTTTCTTACTGCATCAATAAACAGCTCGTCTTCCTCTTTATCTGAGACATCACACACTGCATGCACGGGTTTACCTCTCCCAGTCCTGCAAACTTTAGCAAAGTGGTTCAATTTACCACATTTTTTACACTGTCTTCCTTTAGCTGGACATTGACTTTTTCCACCGTGTGCTTTGTTTCCGCAGTAGCTGCACTTATGAATATGCTTGTATGCGTCACTCGCTTCATATTCTTTTGCTGCCTTCTTAATTGTGTAATGCGTTTTTTGTTCAGCGCTCTTTGGAGCTCTTGCTTGTTGTCTGCGTACTGCGTTCACAGTCAGTTGACGTGAGCCGCTCAGAGTACATTCATCGAAGTTTCTCAGCTGTGCTTGTGCTATCTTGTGCAATCTTGCGATGTCCATGGCTTTATTTAATGTTAGCTCAGACCCGGCACTTAAAAGTTTCTGTTGCACTTTCGCTGAGTTTGTGCCAAACACTATTCTATCCCTGGCCATCTCATCTTCGTTTGCATAGGCACAGTCCTTCACTAGCAATTTTAACTCCGTTACAAAGTGATCAAAAGTCTCATTTATACCCTGCGTCTTCTCATTAAACTTGTATCTCGCAAATATCGTATTCGTCTTAGGCATGACAAATGCCTCGAAACGGTCATAATAAGTTTTGAGTACCTTGGCTTCCTTCTGGGTGAGAGTCAATGTGTTAAAAATGTCTCTTCCTTTTTCCCCAGTCCACAGGAGCAGGTAGCTGCATTTCTCACTCTCGTCTTTGCCTTTTAGCAGGCCAGAAAACATGAGCTCCACATGCTGTGGGAACTTTTTCCATTCTCCCGGCAGGTAAAGAGAATCCCAGTTAATTCGTGGCGAGGGAACTCCAACAAAATCCATGACTGTCCTCTATTCTGACACCATGTCTTGTTTTCACAAATTGTGAAAAATGAAATGATGGCGAGACTTTCTTTTAAAGTATGCAGGAGAACTTTATTTATTACAGCTCTTACATTTACGGCATCCGTGCTCTAAATTAACTTCCATAATAGTAACCTTGAGGTCCCTTTTTCTGGTGCCTTCCTGATGACATAGGTGCCTAAACCATGCCTGATAATAATACATTTCAATGACATATAAATATTACAATGATCACCTTAATAGACATCTCACCACCCAGATCGCTACTCGTGAATCTAAGATGTTTAACAGGCATTCCTGGTATTAACTTTTTTTTTTTTTTTTGTTATTAATTTTATTGCAATCCATACAAAGCAATCAAGTTTTTACAAAAAGAAAAATTAAGTTAAGAACAGATTGATCCCCACCCCTGAGTGAGAGAGCAAGCCAAACGGCGTGAAATTTAAGGCTTGTAAACATAACTAAATTAATAAATTCTCTGTGCTTTATGAGCTTATCTATACTAATAAAAGGCAAAGCCCTCACTGACTGACTGACTGACTGACTCACTCACTCACTCACTCACTCATCACTAATTCTCCAACTTCCCGTGTAGGTAGAAGGCTGAAATTTGGCTGGCTCATTCCTTACAGCTCACTTACAAAAGTTAAGCAGGTTTCATTTCGAAATTCTACGCGTAATGGTCATAACTGCAAGCTGTTTTTCTCCATTTACTGTAATGGAGATGAGCGCGAAAGCTGTGGGGGCGGAGTTTCGTGTGACATCATCACGCCTCCCACGTAATCACGCAGTACGTAGAAAACCAGGAAGACCTCCAAAAAGCGCTGAAGAAAACATGCATTATATAATTGAGAAGGCAGCGAAACAATAAGAAGCGAGCAAGTGACATACAACTATATTCATGAGTGATGCTACTATGGAAACAAAGCACAGTGTAAACCTAAACTTTAAATTAAGTTCATAGACAGGCTGCCGCTGGCGTTTGTAATTTAGTGCCTGCCCATATAAGGCCGTCCGTCAGCGGCAATCCAATAGAAACACTGCCACTAAATATTCACGGGTGAAGGACTGTGCTTATGCAGAGGAAGATGAGATGGTCAGGGTGGTGTTTGGCACAAACTCGGCGAAACTGCGAGAGAAAGTTTTAAGTGCCGGGACTTCGGTAACATTAAATACAGCCATGGACATAGCACGACATGGCACCAGCACAGCTGGGAAACTTCGATGCATGTACACCGAGCGGCTCACGTGAACTGACGCAGTGCACAGACAAAAAGCAACAGTTCCAAAGAGCGCTGAAAAAAAAACGAATTACACAATTGAAAAGGCAGCAAAAAAATATGAAGCGTCTGATACATACAAGCATATTCATAAGTGCAGCTACTGCGGAAACAAAGCACACGGTGGAAAAAGTCAATGTCCCGCTAAAGGAAGACAGTGTAAAAAAAAAAAAACCCGTACATGCAGTGTGTCAGGTCTCAGATAAAGAAGAAGACGAGCTGTTTATTGATGCAGTAAGAAACGAATCGATAAATGAAACCTGTTATCTTTACAACGATTGACAAACATGGAATGTAACTTGAACACAACACATCCTACAAATACGAACCTGATTGAAAGAAATAATGATAATCAAGTCCTTGATGACAGCAACACTCAATAACACTCGCAAAACAATTACTGTATATTGACAGTCATGTTACGTTATTTTTAAAATGTTCCCTTTTCTTTTTCATAGCTTCTTTAACACACTACTTCTCCGCTGCGATACGCGGGTGTATATATATATGTATATATACCCCGATCTACATACTCGAATAATGGATACTTTATTCGCCATCAATGATTGTTTTGGTAAAGCCATACTCGGGGTATTCATTAGATGAACGGTATAAAAGTAAGAGCGAGGGGAGGGTGACTTATTGAGGCATGCAGGCAAAACCACAATAGCACGCGGGCTCGATGTACGAAAAAATATATCTTTTCAAGTTCTATTTAGTCCATATGTGTCAAACTCAAGGGCCACGGGGCACATCCGGCCCGGCGTGTAATTATATCCGGCCCGTGAGATCATTTTATATACTGTATTACTGTATTGTTATTAATGGCCTGGGTATATGAAGCACTGGTAACACAATAAACTACAGATCCCATAATGCAGTGCTTCAGCTGCCTTGCTGAACACTTACCGCGTTAATCAAGTCTAGCTTATGATGCTGCAAGTTATTGCGAAGCTAGCCCACATGATGCTGAAGAGAAAAGTTGATTCTGAAAATAGAGCCTTTAAAAACCGATGGGAGGCTTTGTATATGTTTACTAAAATTGCCAGTAAACCCGTGTCTCTCATTTGTGGAGCTAATGTGGCTGTAATTACAGAATTTAATCTAAGACGGCACTATGAGACAAAACATCAGGATAACCTGAAAGACCTGAATGCAATGCAGACGATACAGAAAGCAGAAGAGTTAAAGAAGAATCTGACACTTCAGCAGACGTTTTTACCCGTGCACAATCACAAAGTGATTTCAAGTGAAGCTGCTTTTATGGGAGACACAAATGCACCAGTGCAACTTGCCCCACTTTCCCTGTTGCCAAGTAATGTTGAACCAATTCGGCACAACGGTGTTCCCAAATACGCACTTTGCTGATAAACTGAGCGCACTGCGCACTGAGTTCGCACGGCGCTTTGGTGACTTTGAAAAACAAAAAAAGAATTTTGACTTGTTTCACAACCCATTTGCCGTCGATGTAGAAATTGCACTTGTGCAGATTCAGATGGAGGTGATTGAGCTGCAGTGTAATGGCACACTGAAGGCAAAGTACGATACTGCAGGACCTGCACAGTTTATTCATTCCATTACCGCAGAAATGCTCCATCTACATGCGGCTCGAACCTTGTGCATGTTTGGTAGCACATATCTGTGTGAGAAGCTCTTCTCAGTGATGAAGACTAACAAAACAGCACACAGGAGTCGCCTCACTAATGAGCACCTGCAGTCCATCTTGAGAATCTCCACAACACAGAACCTCACACCAAACATAAACAAACTTGTTGCCAAAAAAAGATGCCAGGCGTCCAGCTCTAAAATGACATATGAGCAAAGACAACTGAATGATTTGATTTGTTATTGCTGAAAAGAACACATTTTATTTATATTTCCAGGTTTTGTTATGCAGCATGTTCATATTTGAATTTGTATAATTTTGACAGGATATATTTTTATGGAGAGCAAAATCTTTTGGGATATTTAAAATCTAAGTTTATTTTTTATATAAAATTACATAAGAGTAAAGAAATTTGAATGTTTGTTCTTTTAACGTTTACTTTATTTCTAACTTGTATAATTTAGACAGGATATATTTTTATGGAGAGCAAAATATTATAAGTTGTTTAAGGTTTGAGTTGATTTATTCAGGAATAATATTCCTGTCTGTTTTTACCATTCCTACCAAAGATATTTCTGTCGACTAAATAAAAATTCCTTCTATTTAAAATTTAAATAGAACTTGAACAGATACGATAGTTCATAATATCCACGCAGACTTGCACGTAAGAGCGGGAGTTATCCATTTTAACAAGCAGCGTCTTGCACTGATACGAAATAGCTGTGTGTGTATATATGTAGATATGTATGTATATGTATATATATGTTTATATATGTGTGTGTGTATGTGTATATATATGTATTTGTGT
>JANRMT010062818.1:44931821-44953192 GCA_026402145.1 Polypterus bichir lapradei | reverse complement strand
TATGTGTGTATGTATATGTATGTGTATGTATATATGTGTGTGTGTGTGTGTGTGTGTATATATATATATATATATATATATATATATGTGTATATGTATAGATATGTATATATATATGTTTATATGTGTGTGTATATATACATATATATATATATATATATATATATATATGTGACAGCAACACTCATCACTCACAACAGTGACAAAACAATTACATTGACAATCATGTTACGTTATTTTCAAAATGTTTCATTTTCTTTTTCATTACTTCTTTAACACACTACTTCTCCGCTGCGAAGCGCGGGTATTTTGCTTGTGTATATATATATGTTTATATGTGTGTGTGTGTGTATATCCGCTGCGAAGCACGGGTATTTTGCTAGTTTTAAAATATTACTGATTAGATCCTGCCATGTTTTGAAAAAAGTCTGTACGGATCCTATAACTGAGTATTTGATTTTTTCAAATTTCAAATAGTATAACACATCAGTTTCCCACTGACTTAAAAGAGGAGAGTTTGGGTTCTTCCAGTTTATCAGAATAAGTCTGCGTGCCAAAAGTGTAGTGAATGCAATCACAATTTGTTTGTCTTTCTCCACTTTAAGCCCCTCTGGAAGAACCCCAAACACAGATGTTAATGGGTTAGGAGGGATGGTGAGTCCAAGGCTGTCTGAAAGGTAATTAAAAATTTTTGTCCAGAATAATGTTAATTTGGTGCAGGCCCAGAACATGTGACCCAGTGAGGCTGGGACTTGGTTGCAACGTTCGCAGGTTGGATCATGCCCTGGAAACATTTTGGAGAGTTTTAGTCGAGACAGATGTGCTCGATATATAATTTTGAGTTGTATAATTGTATGCTTTGCGCATATGGAGCTCGAGTGAATTCTCTGCATTGCTACTTTCCACTCCTTTTCTGATATATTAATTGAGAGATCTTTTTCCCAGTGTCCTCTTGGATCTTTGAAAGGGAGGGATTGTAAAATGATTTTATATATTGTAGAGATGGAGTCTAAGTCCTTGAGATTGAGCAATATTTTTTCCAGCATGGATGAGGGTGCAAGATGAGGAAAATCTGGAAGGTTCTCTTTAACAAAGTTCCTGATTTGAAGATAGTGAAAGAAATATGTAGCTGGAATATTAAATTTGGAATGTAATTGTTCATAGGATGCAAAGATGTTGTCTATATAAAGATCTCTAAGCAAGTTAATTACAAATTTTTTCCAGATATTAAAAACTGCATATGTTTGTGAAGATTGAAAGAGGTGGCTCTCTTGCAGAGGTGCCACAGATAGAAGCTTCTCCGTCTTAAAATGCTTTCTACATTGGTTCCAGATTCTAAGTGAGTGGAGCACAATTGGGTTATTTGTATATTGCTGATAACGTGTGTTTATTGGAGCACAGAGCAAGGAATACAAAGAAGTACTGCAGGATTTTACTTCTATTGCAGACCAAGCCTGTGTATGTTCTTCTATTTGTGTCCAGGTTCTTATCGCCTGTATATTTGCAGCCCAGTAATAAAACTGGAAGTTAGGTAGAGCCATGCCGCCTTCTGCCTTTTGTCTTTGTAAGGTCGCTCTTTTGATGCGTGGATGTTTTGAATTCCAAATAAATGAAGTTATTGTTGAATCTAATTGCCTAAAGAATGATTTATTAATTTATATTGGAATGTTTTGAAATAAAAAAGGAGCTTAGGAAGAATATTCATCTTAACAGTGTTAGATAGATAGATAGATACTTTATTAATCCCAAGGGGAAATTCACATAATCCAGCAGCAGTATACTGATACAACAAACAATATTAAATTAAATAGTAATAAAAATGCATGTAAAAGCAGACAATAACTTTGAGTAATGTTAGCATTTACTCCCCCGGGTGGAATTGAAGAGTCGCATAGTGTGGGGGAGGAACCATCTCCTCAGTCTGTCAGTGGAGCAGGACAGTGACAAAAGTCTGTCACTGAAGCTACTCCTCTGCCTGGAAATGACACTGTTCAGTGGATGCATTGGATTCTTCATGATTGACAGGAGGAGTTTGCTTAATGCCCGTCGCTCTGCCACAGATGTTAAACTGTCCAACTTTACTCCTACAATAGAGCCTGCCTTCTTAACAAGTTTGCCAAGGCGTGAGGCGTCTTTCATCTTTATGCTGCCTCCCCAGCACACCACCGCGTAGAAGAGGGCACTTGCAACAACCGTCTGGTAGAACATCTGCAGCATCTTATTGCAGATGTTGAAGGACGGCAACCTTCTAAGAAAGTATAGTCGGCTCTGACCTTTCTTACATAGAGCATCAGTATTGGCAGTCCAGTCTAATTTGTCATCTAGCTGCACTCCCAGATATTTATAGGTCTGCACCCTCTGCACACAGTCACCTCTGATGATTACAGGGTCCATGAGGGGCCTGGGCCTCCTAAAATCCACCACCAGCTCCTTGGTCTTGCTGGTGTTAAGGTGTAAGTGGTTTGAGTCACACCATTTAACAAAGTCTTTGATTAGCTTCCTGTACTCCTCCTCCTGCCCACTTCTGATGCAGCCCACAATAGCAGTGTCATCAGCGAACTTTTGCACGTGGCAGGACTCCGAGTCATATTGGAAGTCTGATGTACAGTATATAGATTGAAAAGGACCGGAGAAAGTAAAGTCCCCTGCGGCACCCCTGTGTTGCTGACCACAATGTCCGACCTGCAGTTCCCAAGACGCAAATATTGAGGTCTGTCTGTAAGATAGTCCACGATCCATGCCACCAGGTGTGAGTCTACTCCCATCTCAGTCAGCTTGTCTCTAAGGAGCAGAGGTTGGATGGTGTTGAAGGCGCTAGAGAAGTCCAAAAGCATAATTCTTACAGCACCACTGCCTCTGTCCAAGTGGGAGAGGGATCAGTGTAGCATACAGATGATGGCATCCTCCGCTCCCACCTTCTCCTGGTATGCAAACTGCAGAGGGTCGAGGGCATGGTAGACCTGTGGCCTCAGGTGGTGAAGCAGCAGCCGCTCCATGGTCTTCATCAGATGTGACGTCAGAGAAACAGGCCGGAAGTCATTCAGCTCACTAGGACGTGATACCTTTGGGACTGGGGTGATACAAGATGTTTTCCAAAGCCTTGGGACTCTCCCCTGTTCCAGGCTCAGGTTGAAGATGCGCTGTAGAGGACTCCCCAGTTCCAACGCACAGGCCTTCAGCAGTCGTGGCGATACACCATCTGGACCCGCTGCTTTGCTGGCACGAAGTTTTCTCAGCTCTCTGCTCACATGGCCTGCTGTAATTGTGGGTGGGGATGTCTCACCTATGCTGGTATCAGCAGAAGGATGGTTGGAGGATGTAGTACTCCGAGGTGAGAGTGGGTTAGGGTGATCAAACCTATTAAAGAAGTTGTTCATTTGGTTTGCTCTCTCCACGTCTGTCTTGATGGTGGCACCCCGCTTCGAGCTGCAGCCAGTGATAATCTTCATCCCATCCCACACTTCCTTCATGCTGTTGTTCTGCAGCTTCTGTTCCAGCTTTCTCCTGTACTGCTCTTTCGCCGTCCTGAGCTGGACTCGGAGTTCCTTCTGCACGCACTTGAGCTCATGCTGATCACCGTCTTTAAAAGCCCTTTTCTTCTGGTTCAAAAAGCCTTTGATGTCACTTGTAATCCATGGCTTGTTGTTAGCATAACAGCGTACTGTTCTTACTGGAACTACAATGTCCATACAGAAGTTGATGTAATCAGTTGTGCATTCAACAGCCTCTTCAGTGTTCTCACTATGTGACCCCAGCAGTATATCCCTGTCTGTAGTTCCAAAGCAGTCTCTCAGAGCCTGCTCTCCCTCAGGGGACCACTTCCTGAATGATCGTGTGGTTGTAGGTAGCTCCCTCACTCTTGGTTTGTATTGAGGCTGAAGCAGAACCAGGTTATGATCTGCTGTTAATTCTTCCAGCTAGTGTGAGATGAAGGGTTGACCATCTATGCAAGTCTTGTTTAATTTTTTCCATGCAGATGGCGAAATTTTGTTGATATAGAGCTTTATGTTTACTTGTGATGTTTACCCCTAGGTATTCAAACTGTTCTGCAATGATAAAAGGTAGGGTATCTAATCTAATATTATATGCTTAAGAATTCACTGGAAAGAGTACACTTTTATTCAGATTAATTCTGAGACCAGAGATCTTTTGAAATTCTGTGAGTGCTGCTAAGACTGCAGGCACAGAATTTTCTGGGTCCGATATATACAGTACCATATCATCTGCATATAGTGAAATTTTCTGTTCCAGTCCTTCTCTGCTAATCCCCTTTATCTGATCAGTATTTCAACAATGTATTGCCAGTGGTTCAATGGCAATCGCAAACAGCAGTGGTGACAAGGGGCATCCTTGTTTAGTACCACGTTCTAGTTTAAAGTAGTCTGAGCAAATGTTGTTGATGCAAACTGAAGCTTCTGGGTTAGCATACAGTAATTTAATCCATGCACAAATGTTCGGGCCAAACCCAAACTTCTCCAATGTAGTAAAAAGGTATTTCAATTCAATCATGTCGAATGCTTTTTCTGCATCCAATGATAATATTATTTCTGGGGCGTTTGATTTAGTTGGTGAGTATATTACATTAAACAGACGTCGAAGATTTGAAGATAAGTGTCGGCCCCTAATAAATAAATTTGGTCTTGTGATATTACCGAGAGGAGCACTTTCTCCATCCTTCTAGCTATGATTTTAGAGAGTATTTTAACGTCATTATTCAGAAGTGAAATTGGTCTGTATGATGCACATTGTAATAAGTCCTTATTTTGTTTTGGAAAAATGGTGATTAGTGCTTGGCGAAAGATTAGAGGAAGAGATTGGTTATCTCTGGCTTCTGTAAATGTTGCTAACAGGAGGGGAGCGAGCGGAGAATTTCTTGTAAAATTCTGCAGGGTAGCCATCAGGGCCTGCTGCTTTCCCGCCTTGGAGTGACTTTATAGCATCTAGTAATTCTGATAACGCCAGAGGTTTATCAAGTTCCTCCGCAATAAAAGTGTGGTATCTGTAATGTATCCAGAAATGCATTAGATTGTGTATTGTCTTCTTTAAACTCAGTAGTATATAGGGATTTATAGTAGTCTCTGAAAGTGTGCATTATATTTTTGTGTTCGACGATTTTATCTCCGTTCGCGTTGGTGTTTACCGAGATTGCGTTGCGCACTTCTTGCCTGTGAATTTGTTGAGCTAAAAGCTTATTAGCTTTCTCTCCATGTTCATTGTAATGATGTCTGGATTTATAGATTAGTTGTTCAGTTGCTTTAGTTGTCAAGAGGTTTAATTCTGAATGTAGAGCCTGCCTTCTCCTATGTAGAGTCTTGCTTGGTAGTCTGGCGTGTTCTTCATCTATTTTAGTAATTTCGCTTTTTATCTCTGCTACTTTCTTGGCTTCGGATTTATTTCTGTGGGAAAGATATGAGATAATATGGCCTCTTAAGAAGGCCTTGAGAGTTTCCCAGAGTATTCCTGCAGAGATCTTGGGGGATGTATTTGTCTCTAGAAAGAATTTGATTTGTTTGGATATAAATTCCATACAATTCTCGTCAGCTAATAGAAGCGGGTTGAGGCGCCATCTGCGGGGTGAGTGTATGGGGCTTAGTAATTTTAGCTCCAAGATCATAGGTGCATGGTCAGAAATAACAATAGCATCGTATTTGCAAGATTTAATCATAGGTAAGAAGTTTTTGTCTATAAAGAAGTAATCAATCCTTGAGTAGCAATGATGTACTGGCGAGTAGAAAGAATATGTTCTTGAATTTGGGTTTAAAAACCTCCAGGGGTCTGATATGTTGTGATCAGTTATAAACTTTGTAATTATCTTTGCGGTGTTAGATGCCATTCCCCCTGTTGAAGAAGTCCTATTTTTTTTTTTTTTTTTTTTAACTTTTTGATTTGCCTGCGAATATTTAGCGGCAGCGTGTCTATTGGATTGCTCCTGACAGACGGCCTTATATGGGCAGGCACTCAATTACGTGGGAGGTGTGGGTATGGGGGACGCAACTCCGCCTCACAGGCTACCGAGCTGCAGGCTATGGGCATATATATGTACGTAAGTAGGATTCGGTTATGACCGTTACGTGTAGAATTTCTAAATGAAACCTGCTTAACTTTTGTAAGTAAGTTGTAAGGAATGAGCCTGTCAAATTTCAGCCTTCTACCTACACAGGAAGTTGGAGAATTAGTGATGAGTGAGTGAGTCAGTCAGTCAGTCAGTCAGTCAGTCAGTGAGGGCTTTGCCTTTTATTAGTACAGACAAGAACAACTGGGTGAAATATTTAAAACACAAAAACCTGTGCTTCAATTTAAATGTTTAAGTCTAAATATTGTCAATTCTAATATAAATCTTGTTACTCTTTCTATCTGTTAATGTCATAAACTTTTTGCTCTCTGTTCTGCATGAATACATGAGAATAAATATTTTTCTCATCTACCATTGTAAAGTACATGAGGTAAGTAAAATATAAAAAATACAATTCTGGTGGAGTATTCCTGAAAATAATTTTGAGTGCTCAATTCTGTTTCTTAGATTTTTAGCACTGTCTTCTTTTTATATTTTAGAGAATTTCCTGGCCATACTGTATATAAAATTCCTGTGTTTTTTCAATCCGATTGGCTGAATGAATATTGGGATTCTATAGAAGTTGATGATTATCGATTTGTTTACATGGGACCTAAAGGAACATGGTAAGAATGTGTTTTAATGTTTAGTTACTCCATGCACATATGTTTCCAATATGACACTATAATAAAGACAAAATTTAGTTTCTTGCATTTTATTTGCCTGACTCTGGAATTTGGAAGAAGTAGAAGAGTGGGGAAAAAAATAAAGCTTTTTAAGTTATTTCAAAAAATATCTTGGTACAGACGGCCTAAATTGTAGGTTTATACACATTGTTAAATAAAAGACACTGTGTTGAGATAAAACTGAGGTTCCCTCTTTGTTTTCCTTATGTGGAAATGTAGGCATGTAAGCACACTGCCTGCAACCAATATGGCACAATGTCAATTTCTATTGATATGCTTTCATTGAGAAAGAGTTTCTCCATTTTTCCTTTTGGGTCATTAGGCTGTTGGAACCAATGATTTAGCGCAGCAAAATGTACACACTCTTGAAAACATAACAGCTAGTGTTGATCCCTGGATTTTCCAGTTGTAGCGTTGACGTCAGAACTGGATGGGCTCCATTTGATTAGCTTAAGTTTATTGTAGGCTATAGTGCCATAGTAGCTCTGCTCCAGCTCAGGAATGCCCTAGAAAACCCTGCTCCAGCAGAATGTAAATTATAAAACTACTGAAAATGTATGGATATTCTTCAAAACTCAAACCAAATCTATGGGACTATAGATACTGTAGATCACCTTAAAAATATAGGGAATCAAATAAAGATATGGCCTGAATTAATAATACAGAATAAAATGATAAATTAAAGTTTTGCAGATTTTGAGTGTAAATAGATAAAAAACATATAAATATATAATTCTAGTTATTAAATTATTATGTATGCTTCTAGTTAAGTTGAAAAACTAAATGTCTCCTCCATTTATAGTCATAAAATACTAAGTCCTGCTCAAGCTCAGTTTTTTTAGAATAGAATGATTACAAGATACATCTTTAAGAAGTCATCTTAAAATTTCCAGGATAAATAGAGCCACTTTGTATGCAAAGCCTTAGGCTATAAAACCATAGTACTAGGGTGTTGTACCATGTTAGCCATTATGAATGTAGTGAGAAGTCAAGCAAAATGACACCATTTATTGGCTAATTAAAAAGCTTACAATATGGAAACTTTCGAGGGAACTCGGGCCTCTTTTTCAGGCAAGATTACATCTTTTTAGTTAACTAATAAAAGGTGTCATTTTGCTTGATTTCTCGCTATAGACCCACAATTTCTAGTATAATCTAAATGCTAATATTAGAGAGGCCCCATTGGTCTCCATGTTTAGGTTTTGGTTGAAGTTGTTCCTGAGGCTGTTCAGTTTTTTAAGTAATCGCACAAGCTTCTACGGAACAAAAACATACACAAAATGAACATTAAGTCACTCTTAGGGATAAAGAAGGAAACCACAAGCTTTTTTTATAAAATGATAGATTCTTAGCCCTGTCCTTCTGAACTTATAAGACAGTGTAGCTAAAGAAAAAGAGCTGGCATACTGACAAAATATACTGCCCTGCAGATGTAGACCTCCAAGTCTACATGGATAAAAATTCTCCAAATGAGACATTTTTGGTGCAGGATGCTTCTGTGGCCAGCAGTTCAACTCTAATATAGAAAGAACACAAAATCCCTGCAACGGAGCTGACCACAAAATAGAATTATGTATATATTTTTCTTTTTGATCACTTTATCAGATGTTAAATAAATTATAAAAACTTTTAATGTTAAGCAAAAGCCTGGATTGTGAACAGTTATTGTAGATCAAGTTCAGTAAGAGATGAACAATGGAGATGACAAACTTTATAACAAGGAAAGATTATAATCAAATGATCATGCCAGTGCATCTTTATAAATCAGTGTATTTCTCAAGGGAAACCCAATATGTTATTAATCAAAAAGTGGTTGAAAAAAAACCAGATGAATTTAAAGGTTAATATTTCTTCAAACAATCTATTGTGTTTCATTCTATCTGTTTCCTAGGCTGATATCACATTATAAGACATCTAGTCAGAGGTCATGTCAAAGTTACTCACTGCAGTTGCTGATCTCATGACAAAAATTGCAGTGTATGTCAAATTAGATGGCTGCTTTAGGCCTTTCCAAAACAGTTATAGGTTATAGCACCCCTTTTTCCGATATCCAATAATGTGCTGCCTGGTGGAGCCAGTGCCCATGCTAAGAGTTCACATGTATGTCGGGTTTAGCCACAATCTGTCCTATTTTTCCTTTTTTCCATTCTACCATGGTAATTAAAACATGCAACATCAGGCAGATGTGCCTCTCTTCTGTTTTCCAGGTTCAAAACCTTCATGTTCCTTTTTCCTCATTGCTGCATTATATTGTACTTCCAGGTGAGCACTCATTGGTTGTTAGCTATCACATGGGCACTAGCCTGCATGTACAACTTAAGACAAAAATCAAACCTCAGTCACTGGATATATCAGACTACATGACTGGCAGGCACAGGAATTTGCCTCCGACTCACTAAGATTATGCAAAAGAAGTCTGCAACTGAAAATCAAAGGAAAATATGTGTAAAATGTCAAAGGACTTAGTTCTTTTCTTAAATTTCATTTGAACTTTCACTGATCATAAATATCTTCCCCTTTCCCAGAACATTGGTCGGGGGACTGTTTGACAACAAGTGTTACAAGATACAAAATTGATTGTCACAAGTGAAGTGCTCATAACAAGAAATAAGTTAGTTATAGTTCCTAGGTTACAAAATCTAATAGCTTATATTAGTTAGACAGAATTCATTAAACAACACAGTCTGCAAATGCTTCTTAAACACATTGAGGGAGTCTGCATTATGAATGGCGGTAGCCTGTACCTACACATGAAAAGAGTCTGGCCTGAGACTTGATGCCATACTGAGGTTGCATTACCAGACACTGCTCATTAGCATCCCTGAGTGCTCGAGAAGGAGCACAGGACCTCACAAGTGTCTCCATTGATATAGGTGCCGATCCATTGACTACTCTGTTGGCAAGCATCAAAGATTTGAACTTAATATGTACCAGTACTGGATGCCGATGTAGTGATCTGAAAAGATAAGTGGCATGTGCCTGCCTCGTTTGGTTGTAAGCCAGACGGGATGCTGCATTTTGATATATCTGCAGCAACTTGGTGTTGCATGCCACTACAGAAATTTATACACCCATCAGGCATTCATTTATGTGTTCAAAAAAAAATGTTTATTTTGGATGTGCATTTCTAATTCGAATGTTACCTTTTGTTCTACTTGCAACATTCAAATCATCACTCTTTCTCACACCTTAATTTTGAGATATTATACTTATTTTCGGTCTAATGACAGGTAAATCGGAGGAGTCAAGGAATGATTTTAAAAAGCTGCCCACTGATTGTCAGAAATGGTGGGTTTCATAAGATAATAACATTTGAAATATTAATTTGAAAACAAATTACGCAGTAGAGTGATGCTAGTGAAAAAAGTATGCAAATATCTCCTAAGATGGGTATAACTTACCCTAACATACCATGTTATTGAAATTCAGAAATTAAACTTTTGTTATTTTAAAAATATACAGTGGTGCTTGAAAGTTTGTGAACCCTTTAGAATTTTCTATATTTCTGCATAAATATGACCTAAAACATCATCAGATTTTCACTCAAGTCCTAAAAGTAGATAAAGAGAAACCAGTTAAACAAATAAGACAAAAATATTATACAGTGGAACCTCAAGATACGAACAGCTCTGTATACAAGAAATTCAAGATACGAGGAAAGTATGAGCGAAAAATTCGGATCTAAATACGAGCATTGGCTCGCGTAACGAGCCAGGCTGTGGGTATGCGTGACGCATTTCCCGATCCGCCTCGACTCGGGGATTCACCCAAGCTGATGCTGCCAGCCCGTCAGCTCACTCAGTGTTCCTTGTTCTCCCGGAGCGTGAGGATCTACGCATTTGCGCGCTTGTGATTTCATTGTTTCGCTGTAGTATTTCGCTGTACAAGCGTATGCAAAAATATCGCGGACATGCACATAGAGAATAGGAGACGATTGCCCTCAAGAGGAGAGAGAGAGGCGTGTGAGCGAGAGAGATAAGGAGAGAGAGAGAGAGGCGAGCGAGCAAGAGAGATAAGGAGAGAGAGACCCGCACGAGAGAGAAGAAACATCAGCTCAGTTATGATCACATGATGCTCAGCAGACAAAGTGTATCCATACTACTCGTATTGCAAGACATCGCACATTTTATCAAGTGAAAATTAATTAAAAAATTTAACTTGTCTTGCAAAACACACGTAAACCAAGTTAAGCGCAAACCGAGGTTCCACTTATATATATTATTTATCAGTGTTATTTGTTAGGAAAATTGACTTTTATGTTGATATTTTTGGGGGTGCGGAACGGATTAACTGGATTTCCATTATTTTCAATGGGGATGTTTGTTCTAGATACGAGAAATTCGCTATACAAGCTCAGTGCTGGAACGAATTAAACTCGTATCTCGAGGTTCCACTTTACTTGGTCATTTATTTATTAAGGAAAATGATCGAATATTACATATTTGTGAGTGGCAAAAGTATGTGAACCTTTGCTTTCAGTATCTGGTGTGACCCCCCTTTGCAGCAATAACTGCAACTAAACGTTTCCGGTAACTTTTGATCACTCCTGCACACCGGCTTGGAGGAATTTTAGCCCATTCCTCTGTACAGAACAGCTTCAACTCTGGGATGTTGGTGGGTTTCCTCACATTAACTGCTCGCTTCAGGTCCTTCCACAACATTTCGATTGGATTAAGGTCAGGACTTTGACTTGACCATTCCAAAACATTAACTTTATTCTTCTTTAACCGTTCTTTGGTAGAACGACTTGTGTGCTTAGGGTCGTTGTCTTGCTGCATGACCCACCTTCTCTTGAGATTCAGTTCATGGACAGATGTCCTGACATTTTCCTTTAGATTTCTCTGATATAATTCAGAATTCATTGTTCCATCAATGAAGGCAAGCCATCCTGGCCCAGATGCAGCAAGACAGGCCCAAACCATGACACTACCACCACCATGTTTCACAGATGAGATAAGGTTCCTATGCTGGAATGCGATGTTTTCCTTTCTCCAAACATAACGCTTTTCATTTAAACCAAAAAGTTCTATTTTGGTCTCATCCATCCACAAAACATTCTTCCAATAGCCTTCTGGTTTGTCCACATGATCTTTAGCAAACTGCAGACGAGCAATTTTTTTTTTGAGAGCAGTGGCTTTCTCCTTGCAACCCTGCCATGCACACCATTGTTGTTCAGTGTTCTCCTGATGGTGGACTCATGAACATGAACATTAGCCAATGTGAGAGAGGCCTTCAGTTGCTTAGAAGTTACCCTGGGGTCCTTTGTGACCTCGCTGACTATTACATTCCTTGCTCTTGGAGTGACCTTTGTTGGTCGATTACTCCTGGGGAAGGTAACAATGGTCTTGAATTTCCTCCATTTGTACACAATCTATCTGACTTGTGGATTGATGGAGTCCAAACTCTTTAGAGATGGTTTTGTAACCTTTTCCAGCCTGATGAGCATCAACAACTCTTTTTCTGAGGTCCTCAGAAATCTCCTTTGTTCGTGCCATGATACACTTCCACAAACGTGTTGTGAAGAGCAGACTTTGATAGATCCCTGTTCTTTAAATAACACAGGGTGCCCACTCACACCTGATTGTCATCCCATTGATTGAAAATACCTGACTCTAATTTCACCTTCAAGCTAACTGCTAATTCTAGAGGTTCACATACTTTTCCCACTCACAAATGCGTAATATTTGATCATTTTCCTCAATAAATAAATGCCCAAGTATAATATTTTTGTCTCATTTGTTTAACTGGTTTCTCTTTATCTACTTTTAGGATTTGAGTGAAAATCTGATGATGTTTTAGGTCATATTTATGCAGAAATATAGAAAATTCTAAAGGGTTCACAAACTTTCAAGCACCACTGTATACAATGCTAGATACTGTTTTATCTTGGTAGAGTAATATATATATTGCTCTTCTTTCCCCTATTGTATTATTAATATGTAGCCTTAGAATGCCTAATCTCACAGATTTACCACTGTTTATAAGGAATTATTGTATATAACTTATCCCCCACCTTCCCTTCTATATCTATAACCTCAGGCAATTAGACATAGTAAAAAGACTAGCAGAAGTTAAGTTACACATAAAATAATTTATTACTGATAATATTCATAAATAATAACAAAATGCAAAGTACATTTGAATATTGGCAACCATACAACCTGATTAAATGGTGATGTGTAGTTTCAGGTGGCACACAGACTTGTACTTATTTAAAATGTCTCTAGTTAAGGTATCATTGGTGCTCAGCTTTCTTCAGAACAGGCCTCAAGCCTGTCTCAATATGGCTGAAACTGTGCTCTTCATTGTGCTGTTCTTGTCAGTTCATGCTGTGATGGTCTTCATCAGTTGTTAACAAGAGAAAGATACTTCTACATCATCACAGATTAGCAAGAGAGAGAATGGGAGGTTAAGTACGTACATTTATAGATGTTCTGTCCAACCACTACAGCCAATAGGACATCATGGTACTTAAAGGCCTCTGAGACAAGCCAATTTCAAACAGCCATACCTCAGACCAATGGGGGAAATAGAACATCTTAACACCCCCCACCCCCCCAAACTATATGTTAAAGTACACCTTAGCCTACTTGCGGGGGTAGAAGAACTTTAGCAAAGAAACACTCGCCAAACTAGTTTAAGACACATCCCCCAAATCCTGTCATAAATGTCATAAAATTACAAATAGACTCAATCGTAAATTTGGTAAACACTAAATTACATTGCTTTGCCTAAATTACAAATAAAGACGTACAAAATATTTATCAAGTTAAATGCAAATTCTCATATCACAACAGATACATATTCAAACTGCATGATAGGAATCAGATTGTAAATATCCTGCAGTCTAATTTCTCATATGCTGTTTAATGGTTTAACAGCTTTTTGAATCATATTATCTGATAATTCTTTCAATTCATTAATTCAGTTTCATAATGTTATTTTGACCTTTCATAAGCTGATATTTTTCAGTATTACATTTTTAATGGCATTTTACACATTTTTTTGTTTGTTTGTACCTTATTTATTTTATTTCTTTGATTTAAATATGCAGGACTCCGTTCCATGCAGATGTGTTCCATTCATACAGTTGGTCTGCTAATGTCTGTGGGAGGAAGAGATGGTTGCTATTTCCTCCTGGTCAAGAAGATTGTCTGCGTAACTGCCATGGTGACCTAGTCTATGATGTGACGTCATTAACGCTTCTAGATAAAATGAAATATCCGAAATATGTCTCAAATTGTCAGCCAATAGAAATCATACAGGAAGCAGGTGAAGTCATTTTTGTTCCCAGTGGATGGCATCATCAGGTTCACAATTTGGTATGAACTGTTTCTTATCTTCATTGTAATCTTCAAATCTTCTTCTACAAAAATAATGCAAATGGAGTAGTTTTTTCTATTATGTTGACAAGACTGCCAAAGTTTAAAGCTGCTTTTATTTAATTAGTTGCCCACATTTGCGAAAGTAATATTTGAATATTGGTGTATTGAAATTATTAGTGCATTTTAAGTTTTAGTTGATAATTTGGCCCATTAATACAGGGAACAGAGGGGATGAGGAGGTGATAGGTAGGTATGGTGTGAAGGAGAGGAATGAAGAAGGTCAGATAATAGTGGATTTTGCAAAAAGGATGGACATGGCTATGGTGAATACGTATTTTAAGAAGAGAGAGGAACATAGAATGGAGGAAGATGCACATACTGTAGGTAGATTATATCCTATGCAGGAGGGTCAATCTGAAGGAGATTGAAGTCTGCAAAGTGGTAGCAGAGGAATGTGTAGTTAGGCAGCATAGGATGGTGGTCTGTAGGATGACTTTGGAGATCAAAAAGAGGAGAGAGTGAGGACAGAGCCAAGGATCAAATGGGGGAAGGCTCAACTGATCAGTGTTTAAACTACACCAAAACCAGATGTTTAAATTCAATAAAGTTTCGTTTTCTGTGATCTCCCATTGTTTGGAAGCCAAATTTATATGGTGATTAGGCCATGCATATTCAAAAAGCACTTTTTTTTAAGTGATACATTTGCTAATGGTGGGAGGTGATTGAAAATAGCCTAATACGCATGCCTGCACGCACATTTCAAGTTGATTTGATATTTATAAGGGACCTGTTGTACATACAATCTTATAAATCTGATTTTTTTTTTTTTTTTTTTTTTAACACCAATTTTGCCTACCTTGCATAAGCAAAAGTTTTTTATGGAGTCTAAGCAAGGTTTTATACATGAAGTCCCAGGTATTTAGAAATGCTTTTTAGCCCTTGCTATCTTTTTTACTTTTGACAACATTACCTTTAAAGTTGTTTGAACTGTTTTAATGAGGATGTCTCTTTTTTAATACAGGGAAGGTCACCTCAAATCCACACCTCACTTCGGTTTCCTCCTTTTCCTCCACAAACATTCATATACTTAAAAACATTCTTTAAAGGATCTGTGTGCCTTCGTTTTCTCTTTTTTTTAATCTGGCTGTACTGATTTACTATTTTGACTTGGATGAATGTTAAATTTTAGGAGGCATTAATGCCTGAATAAAGAAGGTTCACTCTCTCTTTTTTTTTTTTTTTTTTTTTTTTTTTTTTTACAAGTGTACATACCATATATATTTTAATAATTTTTATAAAATTTGTGGCTAACCAGTAGTCATTATTTTTGAATAACTTGTAACAAGAAAAGTGCCACATCTTGACACAGAATAACTAGCAGAAAGACAGTCTTTCAAAGAAATTCCATTTGCCACTCCCTGGTGTTCCTGAAACCTTGAAACTTAAATTTCTCCTTAAGGAACAGATTTCACTGTCAGTATTTATGATGAATACTATTTCTCTGGCTTACAGTATAATTGTTATCATGTTTCTGTATTTCTAATTTTTTTTATTAGTAAATTAGGGAAACTTGTTTATGGTTTACAGCTGTGCCTTTATTTATATAAAATCCTGCACAAAAATACAGATCTCACAAGTTGCAAGTCATTCACAAACCTTACCTACATATGTGTTCGCTACATTGGCAAGTGCAGTGTATTTTTCAGGACAATCCCATACAACAGCTCCAATTTAGGTACCCTGGCTTATTCTTTAAAAATGTTTAATTTTTCATTGCCTAAATTTAAGCATACAAAGACATTGCACTGTGTAAGTAAAGTCATGTGAAAAATTATCTGCATCTCATGAAATGTTCTTCTTTAACATGTGCAGATATATCTATATTTGATCTTTCTTTAAACAGTATCTTTAAATAAAAGTAATGTAATGGAAGAAACTTAATAAGCATTAGATAACAGACAATGAAACAATAATTCAAACAATGGAAGACATAGTGATTGTTGAACACCAAAGAAATTCAAGTACAAGACAATGCAATCATGATCTTGTGTGTGATATGTACTTGTTTGGTTGGACTTGAATGTAAGAATTCCAATATACATAGGACAATATGACTGCTACAGTTTTTATGATGTTGAGGGTGTAGTTGACAATGATTACATGACTCAAAAATACTATGTAACTGGTCTGTACTGATTTGCGTTGGCATTTGAAGTAGTCAGTAAGGAAAAAGTGGTGACAAAACATGTCAGCTATCCCAGTTTGGTCTCATTTGCCTGGACAGTTTGGCAAGACTGCTCTATGATACTGTGGATTGTTACAAGAAGCCATATTCATGTTGTTCTCCCAATCTGGTCCTGTATGATTATCACTCATTTCCTAGTCTGATGGGTGTCCTTCTGCCAATGATAAAGTCATCAGATCAACAGCAGAACAGGAGTTAAACAACCAAAGCAAAACATTTTATTTGACTGGTGTAGGAAAACTCCATACAAATTATAACTGTATTAGTGGTCACAGTAATTATGCTGAGTAATAAAACCATATATAATCATTTACTTTTTCAAATCTTTAGGGTAAATGCTGCTTTTACGTAGTAGTTTATTATTAGGAACTTTAAATGCTTATAATGTAGTGCCTTCTCTTATCTCAAAGTTGTTAAGTATTGCCTTGTTGTTTTATATATCTACTGGTATATTTATTCATTCTGCATTGTTAAAAATATCCATGTTTTTTTTTTTCTTTTAACACTAGCTTATTTTCTTGTTATACCTTTTTCTTTCTTGACCTTTGTTTTAAAGCAATACTGTCAAACATTTTTTTCCTTAAATGTTGTGTAGCTGTCATTCTATACACATTTCTTATTGTCTTGTTTTAAAATATTTTGAATTTACTTAAGATTTTTATTACATCACATTTTTCTTCAAAATGTCCTACAGTATATTAATCTGTTTATCCCAGTTTACTTCATTAAGAGTTTTCTGTATATGCCTAAAATCTTCAGGTGACAATCAATATATTTTTTATTTTTTGATGATTTACAGTGACAAAATACTTTTAAACTAATTATAATATGTTCACTAGTGGCCCAACAACTTTGGAATGCTATCATTATAATTATAAATATCAAATTAATAAAGGCTTCTCCTCTTTTTAAAATAATATACTAAATTATAACATCCATCTGTTATCCAACCCACTATATCCTAACTACAGGGTCACGGTGGTCTGCTGGAGCCAATCCCAGCCAACACAGGGTGCAAGGCAGGAAACAAACCCTGGGAAGGGCGCCAGCCCACCACAGGGCACACGCACGCACACACACACACACACACACACACACACACAAGGGTCAATTTAGAATCACCAATGCACCTAACCTGCATGTCTTTGGACTGTGGGAGGAAACCGGAGTACCTGGAGGAAACCATAGCAGACACGGGGAGAACATGCAAACTCCACACAGGAAGGACCCGGGAAGTGAACCTGGGTCTCCTAACTGCGAGGCAGCACTGCGCCACCGTGCCACCCTAAATTATAGCATTCATTAATTAAATTAATTATTTTATGTTCCTTAATTTTTGTGGGCTTTCCCAGTTTATATTTGAATAGTTAAGTTTAATCATTAGCGTGTCACTCCTTTTGTAGCTTTTTGTGCATGAAGGCCTCTGACATTGCCCTTGCCACATCACATTTTAACCTTTCATTAACCAAAAATATATTTTCTGCTCGCCTCTGTCAGGGGGCATCAACCCCAAAATTAGAAGTGTCAAACCATTATCAGGTCTTTGTGGAGTTGGACGGCTTCTCTGATGATTCTGAGGCGGTAGGCAGGGATGAAGAGCTCCAACATGCCATCTCAAAACCACTTCCTGAAAGAGAGAAAGAGTGATAATTGTGGACTCAATCATTAGGGGGATTGATGCACAGGTGTGCTGCAGAGATAGAGAGTCTTGCACAGTGTGTTGCCTTCCAGGTGCACAGGTGGGGGACCTCCCTGGAAGGATGGATAGGCTGTTGGCCAGAGCAGGAGTGGATCCAGTTGTCATTGTCCATGTTGGAACAAATGACATAAATATGGGGTAATCTGTCAGCTCTACAATCCAAATTCAAAGAGTTGGGTGCCAGGCAGGAATGGCCTGGGAGGAATGGACCCCTGATCTGAATCCGAGCGGTGTTTTATTATTGGACTTCTGTGCTCATCATGGATTTTCCATAACGAACACCATGTTCAAGCATAGGGGTGTTCATATGTGCACTTGGCACCAGGACACCCAAGGCCTCAGTTCGATGATCGACTTTGCGGTCGTGTCGTCGGACCTGCAGCCACATGTCTTGGACACTCGGGTGAAGAGAGAGGCGGAGCTGTCAACTGATCACCACCTGGTGGTGAGTAGGCTTTGATGGTGGGGGAGGATGCCGGTCAGGCCTGGTAGGCCCAAATGTGTTGTGAGGGTATGCTGGGAACGTCTGGCAGAGTCCCCTGTCAGAAGTAGCTTCAACTCCCACCTCTGGCAGAACTTCAACCACATCCTGAGGGAGGTGGGGGACATTGATTCTGAATGGGCCATGTTCCGTGCCTCTATTGTTGGTTGACCGGAGCTGTGGCTGTAAGGTGGTCGGTGCCTGTCGTGGTGGCAATTCACGAATCTGTTGGTGGACACCGGCAGTGAGGGATGCTGTCAAGCTGAAGAAAGAGTCCTACAGGACCCTTTTGTCCTGTGAAACTCTGGAGGCAGCTAATAGGTACCGGCAGGCCAAGCGGAATGCGGCTTCGGTGGTTGCTGAGGCAAAAACCCGGGCATGGGAAGAGTTTGGGGAGGCCATGGAAAACGACTTTCGGACGGCTTCGAGGAGATTCTGGTCCACCATCCGGCATCTCAGGAGGGGGAAGCGGTGCAGTGTCAACACTGTATATGGTGGGGATGGTGCGCTGCTGACCTCGACTCGGGACATTGTGGGTCGGTGGGGGGAGTACTTCGAAGACCTCCTCAATCCCACCAGCATGTCTTCCAATGAGGAAGCATAGCCTGGGGACTTGGAGGTGGGCTCCCCCATCTCTGGGACCGAGGTCACCGAGGTGGTCAAAAAACTCCTTGGTGGCAGGGCCCCAGGGGTGGATGAGATATGCCCGGAGTTCTTCAAGGCTCTGGATGTTGTAGGACTGTCTTGGTTGACACGCCTCTGCAACATTGCATGGACATCGAGGACAGTGCCTCTGGACTGGCAGACCAGGGTGGTGGTCCCCCCTCTTTAAGAAGGGGGACCGGAGGGTGTCTTCCAACTACAGAGGGATCACACTCCTCAGCCTCCCTGGAAAAGTCTATTCTGGAGTCCTGGAGAGTAGGGTCCGTCAGATAGTCAAACTTCGGATTCAGGAGGAACAGTGTGGTTTTTCATCCTGGTCGCGGAACAGTGGGCCAGCTCTACACCCTTAGCAGGGTCCTGGAGGGTGCATGGGAGTTTGCCCAACCAGTCTACATGTGTTTTGTGGACTTGGAAAAGGTGTTCGACCGTGTCCCGCGGGGGGTACTCCAGGAGTATGGGGTACCGGACCCCCTGATAAGGGCTGTTCGGTCCCTGTACGATTGGTGTCAGAGCTTGGTCCTCATTGCCGGCAGTAAGTCAAACCCGTTTCCAGTGAGAGTTAGACTCCGCCAGGGCTACCCTTTGTCAGCAATTCTGTTCATAACTTTTATGGACAGAATTTCTAGGCGCAGCCAGAGCGCTGAGGGGGTCCGGTTTGGTGGACTTAGGATTGGGTCACTGCTTTTTGCAGATGATGTTGTCCTGTTTGCTTCATCAGGCCGTGATCTTCAACTCTCTCTGGATCGTTTTGCAGCTGAGTGTGAAGCGGCTGGGATTGGAGTCAGCACCTCCAAATCTGAGACCATGGTCCTCAGCCGGAAAAGGGTGGAGTACCCTCTCAGGGTTGGGAGCAAGATCCTGCCCCAAGTGGAGGAGTTTAAGTATCTTGGGGTCTTGTTCATGAGTGACAGAAGAATGGAGCGTGAGATCGACAGGCGGATCGGTGTGGTGTCCGCAGTGATGTGGGCTCTGCATCGCTCTGTCATGGTGAAAAAGGAGCTGAGCCATAAGGCAAAGCTCTCAATTTACCAGTCGATCTGCGTTCCTACCCTCACATGAGCTATGGATAGTGACCGAAAGAAAGAGATTGCGAATACAAGCAGCTGAAATGAGTTTCCTCCGCAGGGTGTCTGGGTTTTCCCTTAAAGATAGCGTGAGAAGCTCAGTCATCCAGGAGGGGCTCAGAGTAGAGCCGCTGCTCCTCCGCATCGAGAGGATCACATGAGATGGCTCGGGCATCTGATCAGGATGCCTCCTGGACGCCTCCCTGGTGAGGTGTTCTAGGCACGTCTAACCAGGAGGAGGCCCCGGGGAAGACCTAGGACACGCTTCAGGGACTATGTCTCTCAGCTGGCCTGGGAACGCCTTGGGATTCCCCCGGAAGAGCTAGAAGTAGTGGCCAGGGAGAGGGAAGTCTGGGTATTTCTGCTGAAGCTGCTGCCCCTGCGACCCGATCTCGGATAAGCGGAAGAGGATGGATGGATGATTGGATGGATAGGTGCCAGACTGAGGAGCAGAACTGTCAAGGTAGTTTTCTCTGAAGTTCTGCCTGTGCCATGCGCAGGTCCAGTTAAGATTGATGAGATTATAAGGCTTAACGCGTGGCTCAAATCTTGGTGCAGGGTAGAAGGGTATAGATTTGTGGGGCATTGGGACTCTTTTTGGGAAAGATTGGACCTGTTCTGCCGTGACAGGTTACATCTGAACCAGAGGGGCACCAAAGTATTGGGGAGATATATGAGTAGGCTAGTCAAGGATTGTACAGTCAGATTAAAAAAAGAGAATACGAAGGCACACAGATCCTTTAAAGAATGTGTTTAAGTATATTAACGTTTCTGGAGGAAAAAGAGAAAACTGAAGTGAGGTGTGGATTTGAGGTGCCCTTCCCTGTATTAAAAAAGAGACATCCTCATTAAACAACGGTGTGAAAATAAAAATGCGTAGTAATGTCAATTCTAACCCAACATTTAAATATAGAAGGAGTAACACATTAGAAATAGCTTGCCTTCATGCTAGAAGTATCAAAAATAAGGTAAGTGAGTTGGAGCTACAGTGGCTTGCAAAAATATTCGGCCCCCTTGAACTTTTCCACATTTTGTCACATTACAGCCACAAACATGAATCAATTTTATTGGAATTCCACATGAAAGACCAATACAAAGTGGTGTACACGTGAGAAGTGGAACGAAAATCATACATGATTCCAAACATTTTTTACAA
>JANRMT010062818.1:44905366-44916821 GCA_026402145.1 Polypterus bichir lapradei | reverse complement strand
ATGATTTTCGTTCCACTTCTCAAGTGTACACCACTTTGTATTGGTCTGTGGAATTCCAATGAAATTAATTCATGTTGTGGCTGTAATGTGACAAAATGTGGAAAAGTTCAAGGAGGCCGAATACTTTTGCAAGCCACTGTACATAGCAGGAGATAACTAATAATCCACAGTTGCTCATCAAGTCAAAAACAAAGATAAAATTAGATAGGTAGAACTTTACACCAGGGGTAAATTTGGCTTTTTACAGATGCTTTTTAAATAAATGCATACATAAGTAGGTAGATAAGTAAATAAATAAATAAACACACACACATACATTGGTCTGAACACACACAACAATGACTATAAATCAAGAAAAAGAAAGAAAAGTTCTGACTTGGGTGTTACAGTCACAGGGAGGATTTATGCAGACTGTTGGTATAAAGGAGCCCCAGTAGCTTCTTTTGACCCACTTTTGCTGAATATTTCATTATCTGAAAGTACTCAATGTGAGTATGAGAGAGGATGTGATGTTGATGATGTCACTTATTTTTATTTTAATGTCTCCTTCGTTACTACCTCCAGGGTGCCCATAGTGCATACTATAAAAAAACATTATCCTCACAGCGCTGCCAGCTTTGTCCAGGTGAGAATAAGCCTTGTAGAGCAGATAGAGAATTGCATTCTCCACTTAATGTCCAGTAATAAAGAAAATGTGGCATATCATCAAAAGAACCTTATATCAAACATTAAGGAAGGTGGTGGAAGGTTGATGATTTGGGATGGTTTTCAAACCAAAGAACCTTGGAAGCTCAAAAGTTCTGAGCCTACTAGAAGCTCTTCTTCATACCAGTGTTATCAGGAAGAAAATGTGGGACCATCTGTTTAATTGCTAAAGCACAGTCAAAATTGGACTATGCAAAAGGACAATGATCCAAAGCACCCCAATAAATCTAAAACTTAAATAACTGAAAAATAAAAGAATCAATAGGTATTGATTGAGTGGCCAATTTGAGCCTTCAGCCTGAGTGACATGATTTATTGGAATCTTAAAAAGAACTGTGCATAAACAAATGCCTATTCTCGCCAGTAAATACAAGGAGCTTTATTTAAGCCAATACCTTCACAATTATCCAATTTCTTCCATTTTAGACAATGTAACAAAGTCACAAACTCTTTTTCCTCCTTCTATATGTCTCATGTATTCTTATCAGATGACTTTGACACTTCAAGCAGGAAAACTTGCTTTTTTTAATGCTGGACCTGGTAGTACTTCTGGTGTCCCAGCAGTGCATGTTGGAAGCACATCTGAGTCAGGGGACAGTAAACCCCTGCAGCTTCCTCTAGTGGCACCCAAGAGCCTCAACAGGGCTGTCCCACATTACTAAAATTCCCATCTTGCCCTGTGGGTATCCATATGGGTGTTCCACTAGTAGTATACTGCAATCGTGTGTACTGGGGGAGACCATGACCCCAGGAAGCAGCCACCATCTATATTTTCTTACAGGCATCCTTTCTGAGGAAGGTACAAACACCCATCCCAGTCAGGAAGACCATCCATCTACGTTCATTCATTCCAGGCTCCCTTCCTGATAAGGAACCAGCTTTCATTCCGGTTGGGACGCCAGTCCATCTCTGTCCTTCCATTCCAGCCTCCCTTCCTGGTAAGGAACCAGCCTCCATCCCTGTTGGGATGCCAAAGCATCAAACTTGGCACTCACACTATTCATTGTAGGCTGTATTGTAAACACTATAATATGATTTGATAAATTAAACTACTCATGCAGAAATGAGTGGTGTATTTGCCATATATACTCATGCTTAAGTTCTCCCTTGGATAAGTCAGGGCTTGATTTTACCGTATCATTTCTGATATTTTATAATGTCGGTTGTATAAGTTGAATGCAGAAAACTCACGCGATTGGTCCAAGAGATTATGATATGCCAATGCCCACTTGAGAGAGTAACCACAGAGCACACTGCCTTTTTTTCTGTGCCTACATGACCACACAGTAATACCCAAACTATTCCGAAGCAACGTTTGCACTTTTTTGTGTTTTTTGTACCTCACATCCTCATACACCTTTATCGTAAGAGCATGCATTATCTACGATGAAGCATTCAATCAGAAGAAAATATGCAGCTGGTTTTAAATTAAAAGTCGTTGGAAGTGGCGATAGAAATTGGTAACTGTGCTGCTACAACAAAATTCGATGTGTTGGAGAAATGGGTGTGAAATTGGAGGAAGCAAGAAGATGTAAAAAATAAATAAGTGTTGCATTTTTGAATGGGCGTATAAGTCAGGGTGTGATTTTATGATCGATTTTTCGGATTTCTAGACCTGACTTATACGCAAGTATATACAGTATATCAAATGAGTGATGCGCTTACACTTTGACGTCATGTGAGACAAGGCAGTGAGACAAAAGGACAGCTGCTGTACAGGCTTTAAATGGTCGACGTGCAGCGTGACAAGCAGAACACGCAGCTCGCCAGCAACAGCAAGACAGCAGCTGATCCGACCACATCTCCTTAGCATGCGTTTATCCCCCCCCCCCCCTTCACAACACGAGCAGCGTTATACGTCCCGCAAGAAAGAGATTTAACCACGACCAGAGCCGGAAATAAAGGAAAAGAGTTGATGACAAAGTAGAACGTCATAAAGAATTCAAAAACGTTGCCGTGGTACACATGCAGAGCAGGTTAGAGATGATGGAAGTACGAAAATTCCAAAGTCTCAAAAAAGGATAGGAAAGATCGCATTAGCACAAACAAACGGAAATTATTATTCAGTGAAATAATGGAACAGCGAAAATAGATTGAATATATTGTTCAGGTTTAAACTTTAAGTCGGAGACTTGTAGATCATCTAATTCGTGTTGCCAGAGAGAATTTAAAGACTCCAAAAACATTGTTGTGGTATTAAGTCCTGTGAGAAGGAGACTTTTAACATGAGATTCTTTCAAGTTACGCCGTACTTCAACTATTTTCTAACAAGACCATGGTCATCTAACCTTAGTCGTGTGCATGCTTTTGTCAGACACACTTCCTGCGCTCTCAGCTCTTATAAATTTTATCAGGACAATAATTTTATACGTTCTAGATGACAAGTAAACAACAAAGCAAAGAAGAAAGAATATGGACAAACATTCGAGAACATCGTTTTATTTATTAGAGAGAAAGAAACAACATTCACTCACAGGCAAATATACGTTGCATTGTCACGATGTAAGTCCAAACACTGAATCAAAATTCAATGCGATCTTGAAGAAATGTTAATTCCTAATATTGTTTTTACAAACGTTTTAAAGTAAATGTGAAAATAATGCATATTGTATATCCTGTAAGCCAAACCTGGGGGTGGGCGAGCGAAACGAGCAGGGGGCAGAGCTCCCTAGTATAATAAGAAATAAAAGTAACATTAGAGAGCTATTGCTGTGTGATTGCATTACTCTTAACTTCAGCCTACAAGTGTTTTTCTGTCTCTTTGGTATCCAATCCAAAGAATGTTCTAAAAAATATCCTGCATGTGATTTTGGCATCCAGTCCAGGACATGCTCTTACTGGCATCTCAAATGGGCTTGGGCACTTGTCAAAACACAGTCCACAAATCTCATTTCTTTTGCAACATATAATTAAGAAATCTACTACTTCTTATCAAGATCAATTAAATTCTTCTAAAAGATGCCTGCAATTTGGGCTCAGAATTGTTTGATTTTCTAAACTAATAAAAGTGAAAAGACTATAATGTTTTTTAAGTTATTTTAAAAGACATAATTAAAATGTGTAAGGTGTCAATTTTACCACAGCATAACACCTATTTTTCAGACTTTTAAAAATACTGTAATTATGAAGAATGTGTTACTCCTATCCATTTTCTGGAGATTTTGCTATAGACATTTTCCTATTGTCTACTTCCTCCAAATTCTCCTTTCTTGAAAATAAGATTTGATGAGCTTTACTATCAAAAAATACCTCAGAATTATTGTATATGTATTTATTTATTTTCACAGGTGATCATGAAGTCATGCACAGGAATCAATTATAAGGAGTTTTATACATTTTTGAAAACCATCTCTAAAAATCGAATAGCTTATTTTAATACAAGGGCTGAAGGGGCTGCCCCCAGCAAAATAAATAACATGTCGACATTGCAAACCCTTGGACCCCACCACTGTTTATTTGATTTGCAGCAAATTTCCTTCCTTTTGGAAGGGTTGATCATCAATGAGGACTTCAAAAAACAGGACCATTGTTCTTTTATTCCACTGCCAGAAGACTTGCTGAAGGAGATTAAAGAAGTATTGGTCTATTATGATATTTAATTAGTGGCTTCTATGGTTATTCTTTTATGCTTAAACTTGAAAATATAATTGAAGCTCATCTTGTCCTAAAATGAATAGGACTGCTTTAATCCATTTTAAAAACAATACATTTTTTGTGAATTATAATGCTCTATTGACAGTGCTGCTACTACTACTCCTAAATGTATACCTGTATATAAAAATGTACATACCTCACACAAATTTTACTACTTTTATCTTGTTTATATTTTTAATTCAGTTATTTAAGTTAACTACTTATTAAGATGCAGTAAAATCACTAGACAGTTGGCAAGGAGTATTAGAGCCCTAAAATTCACTTAATATTATTATTAGCACATTTATAATACTTGTATGAATAAGGAAGGCACCTAAGCATTTTCACAGTGTAAACTGCATTCACATCCTATTGTAAGTTAACAAAAATAAATCATTAAATAATTTTAAAAAAGCTATGGCTGTTATAATTTGTTTTGTCTTTTAACATATTCTTGCTTTTAGATTAAAAACAGAATTTTCCGATGCCATATTCTTTGCACTTCATCTCATCCTGGCACATCTCGATAATACAAACTTTTATGCCAGATTTCTGTTTACAGATTACAGCACAGCATTTAATACTGTTAACCATTAAAGCTGACCAGCAAACCCTCCTAACCAATAGACGTTAGCATGTAAGGAATGGCAGCATCACATCCCCCACGCTGACTCTCATCACAGGCACTCCAAAGGGTAGTGTATTGAGCCCCTTTTGCTGACACCTCTACTTCCTCAGACATCTGAGGGCAGCTTATATTTCTCTATCTGTCCTCACAAACTTCTACTAATGCACAGTGGAGTTCATCCTCACTGGGTGCATCATATCCTGGTATGGAGCCTGTTCATCTTAAATATTACTAGTGCCAAGCTGTCTTCTCTTCAGGATGTATACAACACTCACTGCCTTAGAAAGGCAGATACTATGATTAAGGATCTCGGCCATCCTGGAAAGTCTGTTTTCTTACTCCTTTCTTCTGGGAAATGATTCAGGACCATTAGAACTTGCATCAGTTGGTTCAGCTACCACTTTTCCTCAGAAGTTGTAAGGTGGCTGAAAAGTCATTATAAGAATTAAAGTATTGTAACATAACAGACAGTGGGTATAAAAATGCAATTTTTGCAAAATTATATTGTATATACTATAAAATACACACTTAGTGTACCCTTTTGGTATTATATTTTTGTGAAATGTTCTGACATGAACAAATTTCATTGTAGTATGTACTAGGACTGGTCTTGGACTTGAGAAAATTTTTTGATTGTCTTGGATTTGGATGTATTTGTGCTTGGACTTCACTGTTGGTCTCATAAAATGTTTGTTTTCTTTTTTTTTTGTCTCAGTCAAGTCACTTTGCCTTCTTTTTTGTCTCTGTGCACAAGTTGTGAATGTGTAAAGTTTCCATTAATACAGGTTGCTCGCTGTACTTAATTTTTTTTTGCACTTTCACTGCAGTTATTCTTATTGTTCCTGGTTGGATATATTTATTGTTTGTCAACATTATTTCCCTCATTTCTTTGTAATAATTTATTATCTTTCATGGGAGCCATTAGACAGGAGCAGTGTTTTTATATCTACTATGTTATTTTACCTCTTCATTTCTTGAGAATATCGTGCTTTACTTAATTATAAAATGCACACAATACTTTATTCAGTCACCTAAAGTACACCTGTCCTGTTAGTGTGCTCTCCATTGAATAGCCTACAATTACTGAGGTGTCCAGCTAATGCTGCATGCTCCTACTTTAAGCTATGGTTACTTTAGTAATTATAACACGACACCTAAAGTTATGTTTTTTTGTGAGCGATATCACAATTAAGATGGAAGGATGCTCAAGGGATTCTGCCACAGTCCCGTCTTGACATGTTTAGCTGTCAGTGAATTAATAGATTACAGACTGCATAAAATGTGTTCTGTCAAGTGAAATACTAGTTTTCAGTCAGCTCTTCATCAAACTTTAATAAACGCATAGAGGAAATAGGTACCTAGGGCTACTGCTGTCTTGCTTAAGCAAAGGCTGAATGCGTGTTTGAAATCACATACAATCGCACTAACTCGAATGTCAGGATAGCACAGGTGGTCCAGGTAAGCAGACTACTTGACATTTTATTCAGTGTTGTAGGATGCAATCTCCTACGCAGTCAGGGGGTTATATTAGCTACACAGGCATACAAACAGGTGGTCTGGGAGACCTGACACACCCTAGTCTTGCAGTGCCAAGTACATTATGATTCTCATACTTTCCTGTGCAGCAAAGGCTATACCAACAGGACATCTTCATTAACAGAATCTCTCCTAACTGGACTATTTTTGATTGTCATCTATGCAAAAAAATAGGCTTCGCGGCTTGTGGTTTTTTGTGCTACCTTTTAAAAAACAACCAAGTAATTCTGGCTATTTTTCATCTCTCCATCCCCCACCAATGATTTTTTGACATGTTTTTCATCCATCTGGCAGGCACCCCTTCCCCTGCTATTCACACTTTGGTATGAACCTAACCCTCTCGCTCTGAGGGCTTTCTGGGGCCTCATGTATAAAGCTGTGCATAGAATTCACACTATAACATGGCGTACAGACAAAAGCAGAAATGTGCTTACGCACAAAAAAATCCAGATGCATAAATCTGTGCGTACGCCAACTTCCACGTTTTTCCACTACATCAATCCCGGTCAACGTGAAAAGTAACACACATGCATGCGCCTGCTGTCCCGCCCCAACTCCTCCCACAATTACACCTCTTTGAATATACAAATCAATATAAATAGCCCTTAAGCTCAGCCTTCTTTGAAAAGGCAATGGCAAAAGCAAGAGGGAAAATAGAAGAATTTCAGCGAATACCAAGTGGCGGCAAAGAAAAACGTACTATTTGTTGGTTTAAACAGTGATATAATCAACAAAAGGAAGTTGATCGAGTGACATACAGTAGAGTGTCAGAGAAACTCGAAAGCTCAAATGCACAAAGTCGCACAGTGCCCGAAATAAAAAAGAAGTTGTCAGATAACAAAGTCGCCGTGAAAAGGCGAGTTGTAGTCCACCGTTTGAGTGTCATATGAAAGCTTATTAGAGTAAAGAGAAAAAAAAAGGCACACAGTGGGGAAAAAGCATGAAATGTCAGCTTTAATCTCTGAATTTCCACTTTAATCACGTAGTTTTTTTTGTCATTAAAGTACAACATCATAAACTTAATCTTAAAATCATTTAATTTACTAGTTTCTCAAATCCCATCGTAACTAAAGTAGCACGTTAAATGCTGTGTTTTGTATTTGATCTTCTATGTGCTCTAAGTGTGTGTATCACTATGTGCTTCTTAAACAGGCTTTCTCTTCCTCCGACAGGACACAGAATCCATTACATTCGTGATATTACAGCTCTCTGAATAATTAAAATACTGAGATGTATACGTGATATAATTTTCATGATGATAGGAGTTAAAGCTTGTTATTAAACATGGGAACATGCTGGCACAGTGATTGTTCATGTCTCACGCAAGATGCTTACTGCGCCATGTGCTACCTTTGATGAAGTACTTTATTGTAGCAGTACTGTCTCTATCAAACGTACTAACCTCCAATTCCTGTCCTTACTTTTCTTTCTCTAAATACCCAATCGCCACACAATCAGCTCTGTAATAGACATTAAGTCATCTGTAAGCTTAGAACGCCGATTCTTCAAAACTTTTAAGGAACATTGAAATATCTTCATAGTACGTGTTTATTTATTCTATCCATCTATCCTTCCAGTGTCACGTCAGCACCAGCAAGAATACAGTGCGAGGCAGGAAGAATCTATGAAAGGAGCACCAGCAGCTCACTAGCGCTGCAGCACCATGTAGTTAAATTTAAAGTTTTATCTGTATAATATAATAAACATATTTTGCTGCATTTAATCTTAAAAATGATGTTGTCATCATATGTAAATATGTGGTTTATAAAGTTGCTCAGGTTGTGCAATATTATAACTGTAGTGCAAGTTTACAGTGAGGTGATTGTACTAATAAGTACAAACAGTTCTACAAGGAGCACTTGATGGACTGATTGAGTGCGTTTAGAGTTCTTGGGATGAAACTGCTTCTGAACCGTGAGGTCAGTACAGGAAAGGCTCTGAAGCGTTTGTCATATGAGAGCAGGTCAATACACAGCATGGCTGAGGCAGCGTGTGCTTGATGCTGTATACCGATAATTCTCTTTCCGATCAGTTGCTGTACAGCTGTGATTCACACTCAGATACAGTGATATAAATACTCCAAGTGGTGCAGTGAGAGTAATATGGAAAAAGATGATCCGATGTGGGATCCGAGGTGCAGTGAGAGTAACAACGCTAAAGCAGTTATGGTATTTGGAACAGTTTGACCATTCTGTGGACCATTATATTGTTACAGGTTAATTACAATCAGATGCATTCAACTAATAAACAATATGTGGTTAATTTCAGTGTATTTATAAAGCCGCATCAGGGATGTGGATCTAAAAAAGAAAGGATAACTACACAGGAACAGTAGCACTGCTTTGACGCTGGGTGACGCCAGTCTGCAAAACCGAGCAGAGAACTTCCCCACAACAGGGTATGAGCTACCGTGGAAATGTGCGTGGCTTTACACCAAGTTTAGGTTTTATACATTGTGATTTGAACATGGAAACGTTCTTACGCAACATTTTTGTGCGTACACACCGTTTATACATGAGGCCCCTGGTGTGTCATTTTGTCTACCTCAGACATTAGACTAGTTTTTTGGGCAAATTTGCAATTTTTAAGCAGTCATTGGGTTGTACATTTTTTAGGTAACTGCCAACCCTGCTAAAACATCCACCCCCAGTTTCTCTATCCATATGTTGTAAACCACAATCAGGGTTTCAGGGACAGAGAAAAAGATACTGAACAAAGAAAGAAAATAAAAGCTAAAAATCTAAAGGTAGGTGAAGCTTAATAAATAATTTGCACATTGTAATGAGTGCTGCGGCAGTGGAGACACAAACAAATACATAAATCACCACAGCTACCAGGCTCCATACATTCGAGAAGTACCTCTGTCTGCTATGACATCTTTCTGTCATTTTAACTACTGCATAACTATAAGACATAACAACAGCAAATAGCATGGTCTATGGATATACAAAGTGTTAAAGTGCTGTGGCTATTTTGTCATGGCATGCTTGCATTTGCAGTTTCACAATGTTAAATTTCTTTAATTATTCATTTAGACATGCAGTCAGAAGATGAATGTTGTGCAGTCTCATCAGTGCATCTACTGGTGTTATTAGGCAGATTTGTTGATTCAGGTGTTTTGAGTACTGAAATCTGCATCTCATGTGTCTCTTCCTTATCAAATCTCTTAACAGTAGTCCTTTTGACGGTGTGTGAAACACCCTTTACTTCAAATACAAATTTTTCAGTTGATGTTTTCATGAATTTAACTGCCATTTCTTTCAAGCTTACAGTACATCAGCTACTACACCACTGTCAAACAACAAGGAGCACACATAGCACCTGCAAGAACATATTCTTCACGTTTACTATTTACCCATTGATGCCGTTGAATGCCAATGTATATAATCTGATGCTGCAGAAAGGTTTTCCTTTGCATCAGGTTATGTTCATTTTTAAAATGTGCAATGTGCTCTCTGCACATGTGACACATATCTATAGTTATCATAGGTTTTCTTAGGAAACTTTTTAACTGTAAACAGTTCTGTATAAAAAGAGCCTTGCTGCCTGACAGACCAGGTTAAATTGTGCTGGGCTGAGCTTTGATCTTTGCAGTTTAAAATAACATCCCCTACTTTGAGCACCACCTTCATGAGGCTTTGGATTGGTTTACAAATGTGACACTCAGTGAGAGTGCCATCTAATTGTTCCCACCCTGTTCTAAGCAAAATTCACTCTGGTTGTCTCTAGAGGTATAGTCTGACTTCTGCGGGACTATTTTAATCTATACTAATAAAAGGCAAAGCCCTCACTCACTCACTCATCACTAATTCTCCAACTTCCCGTGTGGGTGGAAGGCTGAAATTTGGCAGGTTCATTCCTTACAGCTTCCTTACAAAAGTTGGGCAGGTTTCATTTCGAAATTCTACGCATAATGGTCATAACTGGAAGCTGTTTTTCTCCATTTACTGTAATGGAGATGATCTTGAAAGCCATGGGGGCGGAGTTTCGTGTGACATCATCACGCCTCTCACGTAATCACGCAGTACGTAGAAAACCAGGAAGAACCCCAAAAAGCGCTGAAGAAAACATGCATTATATAATTGAGAAGGCAGCGAAACAATAAGAAGCGAGCGAGTGACATATACAACCATATTCATGAGTTCTGCTACTTCGGAAACAAAGCACTATGTAAACCTAAACTTTAAATTAAGTTAATAGACAGGCTGCCGCTGGCGTTTGTAATTTAGTGTCTGCCCATATAAGGCCGTCCGACAGCGGCAATCCAATAGAAACACTGCCACTAAATATTCACGGGTGAAGGACTGTGCTTATGCAGAGGAAGATGAGATGGTCAGGGTGGTGTTTGGCACAAACTCAACGAAACTGCGAGAGAAAGTTTTAAGTGCCAGGACTTCGGTAACATTAAATACAGCCATGGACATAGCACGACATGACACCAGCACAGCTGGGAAACTTCGATGCATGTACACTGAGCGGCTCACGTGAACTGACGCAGTGCACAGACAAAAAGCCACAGTTCCAAAGAGTGCTGAACAAAAACCGAATTACACAATTGAAAAGGCAGTAAAAAAATATGAAGCGTCTGATACATACAAGCATATTCATAACTGCAGCTACTGCAGAAACAAAGCACAAGGTGGAAAAAGTGAATGTCCCGCTAAAGGAAGACAGTGTTAAAAAAAAAAAAACCCGTGCATGCAGTGTGTCAGGTCTCAGATAAAGAAGAAGACGAGCTGTTTATTGATGCAGTAAGAAACGAATCGATGAATGAAACCTGTCATCTTTACAATGATTGACAAACACGGAATGTAACTTGAACACAACACATCCTACAAATACGAACCTGATTGAAAGAAATGATGATAATCAAATCCTTGATGACAGCAACACTCAGTAACACTCACAAAACAATTACTGTATATTGACAGTCATGTTACGTTATTTTTAAAA